>JACYFF010031955.1:94509749-94597753 GCA_017589665.1 Selenicereus undatus
TATATATATATATGTTTCTATAAATACAAGAGGAAGAAATAGATGAAAAGTTGAATGCCATGAAAAATATATAAGAAGATTTAAGAAAAATGTAACAAGATGTAACAAGATATAAGGAGATGTAAGAAGTTGCAAGAATTAAGTTAAAGATGTAGGGAACTGTAAGACATTGTAATGAGCTGCAAGGAACCGTAAGTTGTAAATTAAATCCTCGTAGTCGCAGAGAAGAACAAAGCCAAAATGACCACCAAATCAATTCCATATTTATTCTTGTCTCAGTTCAAATAGCATAGTAGTAAACAATTATGAATTTCCTTATAATATAATATGCACAAAATGAAGAAGCGAATAACAAAATCAAGCATCCAAGTAACTAAATATCATTATCCATTAAATAGGCTACATGATAACTATATAAGTCGAAAGAATCATCATAAATTTTAACGAGTACTTCCTCCTCAAGTATTACACAAATTTTAGCTGATCAAAGACTTTATATTTTTGTCCCTTAACCTGAAGAGTTCTTTTAACTCACGATGGTAAAATTACAGCAATAAATTATGCACCCATGTGAAATTGAATATGTGCCTTATTATAATTAACAAATCACAAAACTGTGAGGAGAAAGTAATTTAAATTAGGGGTTGTAAAAGACTTGGAGGTATAAGTAGGGACAAAGATGCATAATATCAAATTAGTTTTAAGCAACTAAATGTGTTACATCATTTACTTAGTTCCTATTTAGAATACCTACTTGCATGAGCAGTTTAAAGGTCACAACAATGGCCACGTGTGTTCATTATCTTGTCATTTTCATGATCTACAAAAATAGTTAGTTGCTTAGGCTTACGAGATCTTGAGAGAGCCACATATAAAAACTTGGTTCTTCCAGAAATGTACTAACGTATGCGATAGTTCATCCCTGTGCCTTATTAATTGCTGCGGTGAAGCTTAGTTTGATTGGAAATGGTTTCCATCAGTCTCGAAGCCACCAAAACTCTATTCTTCAATCTTCACACATGATTTATTTTTTCAATAAATGCATAGCAAGATAATAGTTAGCAATTACGTGAATTGAAAATACAAATGAAATGCAACATTTTTTAGCAAATAACATTTAGGACAACAAGCAATGTTACACTTACTTTTATAGCACCCATTTCATACTAACTATGTCATCAAGTAAATTATAGGATATTGTAACAAATAGTACAAATTTGATTCATATTATTAATCATATTGAATAGGAATTTGAAGATAATGGATATCTTATTGTGTAATAATCAACCTACTAATTATCCATGCATTATAATTTTCATGTAATAGAAAGTCAGCAAGGGAAGGAGCATGCATCTGTGTTTCACTTAATAATAGCCTTTCCCATTTCTACAATAGCATTTTGGTGTTTCAACTGTGCTAGGAGAAATGCACCAATTAACAAGGAAGAACAAAGACTAGGATGCAAAAGAGAAAGAGTCATAGCCTCAAATTATCCGGTTAACTTGGAACAATGCCAAATAATAAGCAGCAAAGTAGAAGGAGAAAAAGGAAATTTTAGATTTTATAAAGAGAAGAGACCTAACATGTTGTGAATCTCTTCTAAGGAGTGATAAAAACAAAGAAAAGAAATTCCTATGTAAATCTCATAAAAAATTAGAAACTAAACCAACAAAATTTCAATAAAACACAATTAAATGAGCAAAATTCTCAGCATAAAAGAGATCAACTAGTGCTTACTAGATAATTTAAAAATTCTTGAGCTTGTGGGTCCTCCCCAAATCTTCTTCATGACGATCGACACTCTAATTAAGCCTATAAATTAAGCAACGCAAGTGAAGGTAAGAAAAATAAACAACAAAAAATGGGCACGAATAAGACCTCCTACATGTAGCCTACACTTTTCGCTGAAGATGAAATTATGCTTGATTATGTTTCAGGTTTATACCTTTTTTATCTCCTACTTGCATCTCTTATCTACAAACAAGAGTAAAAAATGTTATTGGTAGAGAAAGAGAGTCATTCTAAGCCAAAACATGATATGACATCCAAATATTAAGAATCGAATGTCTATAGTTCATCGTTCACTCATGAGCACACACAAAATGATAAAAGATGTAAAAGAAAAAGCAGAGTGAATGGTGGCTCAGTTTTTCTAGGTCTAATGGGAAATGGCGTAAGAAATAAATGAGGCGAGTGGGGAAAGAGAGAAGGACATCCATTTCTGTGATTTGATGACACTAGAGCAGGAAAGGAGGGTAAAAAATAGCCAAAAATCATGGAAGTAGAGAGAACAAGGTGGAGGTGCAACAAAAGAATGACCATGGGAGGGGAACCCAAAAATAGGTGGATGGACGAAAATACCACCATTGTTCATAGGAATAGCAACATCCCTTATTAGAATTTAAGGTAAAAGGATATTTACATTCCGGTTTCTTGTATTCAAAACTTATAAAAGCCTTGCCACAACATCTTGTTTCATCTCTTGCTTTCTTCTTCTTACCTTTACAATTCTTGTCCTTCTCAAATTTCACACCCCTCTCGATCGTAGCAAAACTGTAATGTGGTTACTAAACCATAATGATTGATTTCCGATGTCTCTCTTCTTCCTCAAATAGAACCATTTTAGCATAACTAAACTATAAAAATTGACACTACCCTAATGCTAAAGCTTAACTTTTTCACATCATTTTCATCACACTCAGCCTTTTTTCTGTGAAATTCAAGCTACTTCCTTCAATTTCTTTCTCATCATTAACTTGGTCATCCATAATACCTTCAAAACTCACATTATTATCTAGGATCTGATTGAACTGGTTCTAGGACCGATTCCAAATTATAGGACGCAGTGGCGACCGGTTCTGGGTCCAGGTAATGAAAATGTGGACCCTTAATTGGACCCGGTACTCACTAACTCGGTCAATCTATCACTAAAAAAAATTATGGCATATATATAACTCTTAAGATAGCAGCCCTTAGCTGGTGAGTCCCTCACTTCACTCTGCTCCCAGAAACCCTAAAGGCATAAACGCATTCGACGCCCACCCCCTCAAACCCTCAGTGTCTCTCTTTCGTTTCAGTGACGTTGCTCCGGCCGACGACTTTCTCTATCTTCTTAGGCTTCATACTCGGCGCCTTCGCCTCTTCGCAACTCCACACTCCTTCTCTCCGACGTCTTTGCTCCTACCCAGTGAGTCAATGATTGTACTATCTCTTCTCCATTTAGCAACTTCACACCCCTTTTCTTGGTCTTCTCCATCAAGGCGGCAATCCCGACAATGAGTGAATTCTTTCTCTTTCGATGTATGTGTATTTCGAGCCCTCTCTATGTCCTCTAATTCATATCTGTCTTGTCTATCTACTAAGGTGCACAAGTTCATCTTTTCCTATGAAGGTGGCATTTGTTTCTTCTCCTCTAGTGTCTTCTTTGGCATTCCGTCTTTGTGGTGAGTTCAAGTTTGTAATTACGTTTTTTTTATTACTTAGAAAATATCCCTGCATTGAGAATGCTGAACATAAGTTAGTTCATCACTCCTTGAGATATGTTTTATTTTCAGGTTTTACATAAAAGACACTAAAATTTGTGTAGTACAACGAAATTAAGGATTTAAATTCTATATTTATAGTTTTAATATCAATTATACGATCAAGTAATGATTATCTATCTTGATCATCCCTAACTTGAATGGGGTCTAAATGCTACATGTATTTTGTTATACATGATTGCTATTATTGTATGTAATGCGTTTTATAAAAAAATTGAAACTATGAGTAAAGTAAATCTAATTGAGAATTGAAACTAATCCATTCAAGAGTTAATAATAGGTTAAATAGTTGTACCTAACTTTTTTTTTTAAAAGATAGCTATTGGACATTAATTTGGTGAAGCTTCTAAAATTTTTACACAAAAATATACGTCAATGTCAAACACTAGATTGGCCCCTTTTTTTGAATGTGGATTGAAATGTCAACCCATTTAAACTCAAAAAAAGAAAGCAAAATATAGCATGCAAAGATACATAAGGATATTGCAAAAATCTTTGCATGATATTGGATCTTCTGGTTTTGGGTGGTCTATTTCCTAGTATTGATGTTGCTGGATATCATCTACTAGTCTAATTGTGTTATAGATAATCGTTGTTGGCTCTTTGTTGCTGATGGGAATTTTCTCTCTAATCCGACCTAGAGTTGTCTAGTTTTTCTAGCTTTTTTTATGTTCCTTTTACTTCCAACACTTTCATATTTTTAAATGCTCATCGTTTTTCTCTCTTATTTGAAGAATATTTATATGAAAGACCACATAAATTTGAAAGAGAGGAGTGATGGTACTTCTGGTTTAGCTTGTCATGCTAATACCAAAACTGACAAGACTCAAATTAAAGCAAGTGGCAAGAGGAAGTCAATTTATTGGGAGCATTTTGAAGACATCATCAATCCAACAACCAAGGAAATTGAGAATCACAATGCAAGTATTGTGAGAAGGTATTGTCTACCATCCCTAATAATGGAACTTCTACTTTGAGAAAGCATCTTCAATTATGTTCTAAATATCTTTATAATGTGGATAAAAAATAAAAGAAGATTTCCTTGTTTAGAGATCCACACACTGAGAATGTTACCCTCTCTAATTGGCCATTTGATGTAGATACTATTAGGGTTGCTTTAGCGAAAATGGTCATTATTGATGAGCATCCTTTTCTGCAGTTGAAAAGGAAGGCTTTAGGGGTTTTGTGAGTGTTGCTTGTCCACAATTTGTTAATCATGTCCTATCTCACTTCATTATTGCTAGAGATTGTAAAAAACTTTATCTTTGTAAGATACCTTGCAAATTACTTTGAAAGGTTTAAAATCTAGAATTACTCTCACAACTGATTGTTCGACATCTATTCAAAATTTGAAACATCTTTACTTGACTGCATATTTCATTGATGATGAGTGGAACTTGCATAAGAGAATCTTAAATTTTAAGTTGATGGATAGTCATAAAGGCAAAGAAACTAGAAAAGTTGTGGAGAGTTATATTGATTGGGGTATTGAAGATAAACTTTCTTGTTTAACTGTTGATAATGCAAGTTTCAATAATATGGTTGTTCGTTATTTGGAAGACAATCTTGGAGATAAACTTGTTTTAGATTATGTTTTTTCCATATGAGATGTGTTGCCCATGTCTAGGATTCGGGTTGTGAGAGATGGTTTGGCAAGGGTTAAGGATTTCATTCATAATATCCGTTGTGCTATTAGATATATAAGAGGTTCACCTATATAATATTCCAACCCTAAAATTATTTAACTATGTTCATTTATTTAATTACTTCATGTTCATAATTTTTCTTCTCTCATTTCATTTATTTCATTTATTCACCTCAGTGGAAAAATTTTATTTGGGCCCTCACTTGGCAATTCGGATTTTAATTGTTTATTTAATCGATTAACAAAAACTTTTGGAGAATTGATAGTAGGCCCTAACGAGTTTAATATGAGTAATTTATTTTGCTTTCCATAACCTTATAAAACTTTCATTTTGAGTTTCGTAAAAAAACGTATAGTTATGAAGCGTTTTATTTCCGAACCCAATTTATTTTGGCCGTTTTGAAGCCCAACAAATTTGCGTATTAATCTAACTAATTACCATGATTAATTTAACCATGGTTAGTCTAAAAAGGTAGCTTATCTAGTTATAAACTCATCCAAACCATTTAGATAAGTCAAACAAATACAACTTACTCACAAACTCCATTCTCTCTCTCCTCTCTCTCTCTAAACGTCCAGCCACTTTCAGCCCCTATTTGTGGTGATTTCCGGCCAGTTTTCAGCCAGCCCCAGTGGTATCCGACCCCCCCCCCCCCAACATCCTAGTACCTCAAGCTATCATCCTCCATCATCAAAACCCATAAACCTTATCTCCATCTCAACTTATTTGCACTCAAAGTGAGTAATCTTGAAATTTATTTTTTGTTGGTTTTGATTTTTCTCTTAGTTTCGATTCTTGTTTTGATGTTTTTGAGTGTTGATCATGATTTTTTTTATAAGAAATAAGAGTTATTTTGATGTTGATCATGGTGGTGTTGAAGTTGGATCATGCTAGGTTAGGGTTAATCTTTGATCATGCAAGCTTAATGTTAAAGTGTTGGATTTTGATTGTTCTATCTTTGATTTGGTCATCTTCTAATCTATTCGTGTTTATGTAGATGTTTTTGGTGATTTCACGTCCGTTAGAGAGAGTCCAAGTTGGCCATAAACTAGGGTTTTGGCTAATAATGCATGGTTTGGATTAATTTAGCCTTAAGCTTGTGTTATGTGGGCATTTGATTGAAAAGGATCTCTTTTGGATAAGATTATGAAGTGAGTTTGAGTGTGGTGATTTTGTATGCTGTTGGGATGGACCAAAGCTTGCTTACATGCTTTTAAAGAATGGTTTAGGTTGAGAATTTGTGTGAAAAAAAGAGGGAAAAACTAAAATAGTGAGGGCTAGAATTTTCAAGAAAACAGGACAGAATTTGTCAATAAACTGGTAATGCACGACTTAGCCAAAAATTATGCTTTTTGGTGGGTAGATAGTTTAGTGTGTTTGCTTTCAAAGGGCTCTTTAATTGCCTTAATCCAAGGTCTGTGGAAAAAGTTATGATCGTTTTACCGAACCTGCGCAGAATGGGCCAAAACTAACATGCTTTGGTTCTAGCCTCATTTTGGGAATCCTATTGAGGGAATCAAGCTTGGTGTTCCAACTGAACGATTTTTGGGAGTTCCTAAGCTTTCTATATTGGGGTTTTGAGTCTCAATCTGAGGCCAGATGATTAAGTTATGTGTCATTCTTCCTAAGCCTCTGTTATGCATACTTTGCTGTTTCTAAACTATTAGCTGTGAAATAAACATTTTTGCTAACCGTATATTCCTACAACGATAATTTTGTACAGAATTCAAGCCTAATCTATCATTCCTTCCACTTTTGTGCGCAATATTTTCCGTGAGCTTGCATTTAAAAATTCTAGGTACATTCATTACTTGCATCCTTAGAAATCATCACATATTATCAAAATTATAATGTTTTGGTAAGTACATCAATGAATCAATTTAATCAGTGATTTATCACATAATTAGTGGCCCCATAAGTTATCAGTTACAAGGCATAGCCCTTCAGTTACCCACGTGGCTTCAGGCCAGGTCCCGATCGGCTTGGCAGGTGTACACCTATCTTCATATCGTAACAGTTACCAGGGGTTTACTATCATATAATAATTGACAATGCAGTTTCGTATTCATCTTATTCCCTGTGTTTAATTAAAAATGAATTGCAATACGGGCCCAACCAGTTTTTGTTCCATGAATGTTTAACAATACAGGAATGCATGTACTGAGCTTCGGCTCACATTTCGAAATGTTTTTATGTTTTGTTTTAGGAAAGTGTTCAGTGAATCGCCCTCAGGCAGGCAGAACGGCTGGAGATGATAAGTGAGCTGGGAAATCTTTATAGAATGGGGGTGTATTATCGTCAAGATGTTATAACTCCGTATTGTGGAATATATTTTGGTGTTGAGACTATGTATTTTCTCAGAATTCTATATTTTGGTATAATCCTTGACATGTTTGTATAGTTTTGATGTTAGAACAATTTCTATATTTATCGAAATGGTTTAATAGGTTGTGATGGTGTGAATACCTCTGATGGTAAACATTGATTATTATGGCTTAGTTTATCATGTACAAGTAAAGCCTTGTCCTTGTTTGGACGGCGGTAACGCCTAATCATTTGGGTTATCATTCTTATTTAGGGAAAACTAGTGAAAGAAATCCAATCAGTTATTGATGTACATTTGGGGCGTTACAGATTTGGTATCAGAGCCAAGTTGAGATTTCCTTTGTGGAATGTGGAGTTTAGAAATAAGAAGGTGAAAATGGTGGGTAGTGAGGGCCCTGTTATACCGAGAATGATATTAGAAGTGTAGTAAGGATAGTAGAAATGCAAGTTGCCTACATTTACATGTTCCTTTAGTATGGTTATGTATACTTCTCATATATGTCTTTTCTTTGTTAGATGGACCCTTATGCTGTTAACTTGATGTCGGGTGCACCTATGGCTGCTTACATTGCACTGTTGCATGCTAGTATAGAGGTCCATGCACAGGACCATTTGTCTGAGTTTCACAGTGCTACGGTCCGTGGACATAGACTGTTGTGGCCCTTACCTGCAGTTCAACCGTGGGTGGAGTTTAGGCTTCTCTATCATCACTATATGGTAACAGGGAACCCAGGATGGGATGGGCCTAGGTTTCAGGCCCAGGGGGCATGGACTACTCTTGCTACAGAGTTGTTATTAAGGGAACAGTTTGATTAGAGAGGAATCACCATGGAGATGCTACAACATGTCTTTCCACTACATCAGGCGCCTCCCCCACCTGCAGCCCCAGCACCAGCACAAGGCCACCCTCCCTGCCCACACCCGGTGCCCCACTGATGTCCGATAGTCCTGGGGAGACGCACGTGGTGATAGACCTCCCCGACACCCCAGAGGTAGTGGTGATTAGGTCTGGGGACGAGGGCCACTAGGGAGAGCAGGATGATCCTAAGGAGGATCAAGGCATTGTCGAGGTGGTGATAGAGCAGCAATGGGGACAGGAGGTTGATGAGTTGATGGTGGAGTTACAGGATGAGCAGGAGCAACAGGTTCAGCAGGAGGTTAGTGATGCCGAGTTAGAGGCATCTACTAGTAGCTTCGATTCAGGCGAAGAACCTGATGATGAGTTTGACCCGGATTACGATCCATCCAAGGATCGTTAGGTGGGTTTAGGGGTTAGTGGTAGTAGTTTTCTTTCGAGCCCTATTTGTTTCTAGTATGGTCGGTTGGGATGGATATATTTTGTATAAGATATGAAATTGTATATAGTTAGTTAGATCCTTTCCGACCGTCTGACATGGTCCGTATCTCTTTTTGGTTATGTGACGGACCTAGTATCTTGGGGCTAGTTAGTATTTGGGGTTGAGTTAGGGGTTAAAACTGACTTTGTTTGGTCAATTAGATGTAGTATGTTTTGCTGATCATGTGTATAGATAGGCAGTTACGTATGCAAATAAGCAGTTATGAAATGATAAGCTTTGGGTTGTTCGATAATCTTTGAGTTATATTAAATGTGTTTGTTAGGCATGCTTATCTTATATATTTGAATATTCCAGTGATTGAATTTTTTTGTTTCAATCAGAATGTCCGAATCAGTGCACAACAATGAAGAGATTCATATAGAAGAAATCTCGGATCATGGTTAGGGATCAGGTGATCAAGCCTCCCATCATGTGCCACCAAATTTTGGCTAAATGCCACCGATTCCTTCTGAGTTAGCTCACAATAGTGGGGACCCGAACTACTGGCTAGCCTTAGTAGTTGAATTGATGAAGCAAATTCCCCAAGTACCTACTGAAGCCCCTCCTAAAGAGGATAAATTAGCGGATAGGGTGGCACGACGCAACCCTAAAGTTTATGATGGATCTTATGATCCAGTAGTACTGGAGGAATGGATAAGAGGAATGGAGAAAATCTTTACAGTGGTAGAGGTGCCAGAAGGAAAGAAAAGTAAACATTGGGACGTATTATTTGACCGATGAAGCTGACATTTGGTGGAATACTGATAAGGATAAGCTCGTAGGGCCTGACTTTACCTAGAATAAATTCCTGAGTGAGTTAAGGGCAAAATTCTACCCAGTTGTGGTCCAAAGACAAGAGGAGAAAGAGTTTATGGAGCTGAAGATGAGTGGCACCATGACTGTGATGCAATATGCCAGTAAGTTCACCGAATTATTTAGGTTTGTTCCTGAGTTTGTATCATCTAAAAAGTTGAAAATGAGGAGATTTGAAGAGGGTCTGGCCTTTTATATTCAGAATCAGTTAGCTGGACAACCAATTTTGACTTAGCAAGAACTATATGAGAGAGTAGCTGAAGTGGAACGAGTGAAGACAGAGTTGAGAGCACTGAACCCAATCAACCAAAAGAGAAAGGGGTTTGAACGACGAACTCCGAGTGAGAGTGTGAACCAAAACCAGAAGAAACCTACTCATGTTCCCTCCGAGAGCCATCCTGTAGGCTTGACAGCACCCTGTGCGAAGTGTGGCAAAACAAATCACACCACCCCTGAATGTCGGGTAGGAACTAATAAGTGCATATGGTGTGGAAGCCCTGAACACCTGATTGCTGCATGCCCCCAAAGGATAAAGGTTGTAGACAAAGGGTCAGCAAAACTATTGGTCCCACCTCGCCAAGGACCCCAGCCACCAAGGCCTGTAGCAGTAGGATAGGCATATGTAATGAGTAAGAAGGAAGCTGCCACCTTTGGTATGGTAGTCATTGGAACTCTCTTTTTAAATTCAAAGCCATTTTGTGCATTATTTGATTCGGGTGCTACTCATTCATTTATATCTACCCGATCTGCTATGCAATTGAACTTGGAAGATAGGAGGATGGAAACCAATTATAGGATTAAGCTACCCAATGATTGTGTGTTTGACTGCCCTATCTCCTATAAATTTGTTCCCATTACCATTGATGGAACCACCTTCCCTGTGGATTTGATTCAATTCGATTTGTCTAATTTTGACATCATTTTGGGAATGAATTGGTTGCACACTTATGGAGCTAAGATTGATTGCGAGGAGCTTAAGGTGATTTTGAAAGATGAAAAAGGGGGAGAAGTATTCTTCTATGGGCAAAGAGAGGAAAAATCCTATCTCTTGATTTCTACTATGAAAGCGAGTAAGCCATTATGTCAAGGATGTATGGGATATTGGTGTTATGCTATGGACACCCAAGCAAAAGAAGACGAAGCTGAAAATATTCCTATAGTCTGTGAGTTTGAGGATGTTTTCCCTGAAGAGTTACCAGGATTACCCCCACAAAGGGAAATTGATTTTGGAATTGAGTTAATCCCTGATGCCTAACCTATTTCCAAAGCCCCATATCGCATGTCCCCAAATGAGCTTAAGGAACTTAAGCTTCAATTAGAAGAGCTATTGCAGAAGGGTTTTATTAGGCCAAGTGTGTCACCACGGGGTGCCCCAGTGTTGTTCGTAAAGAAAAAGGATGGAACCTTAAGGCTGTGTGTTGACTACATGGAGTTGAATAAGATCACCATCAAAAATAAATATCCTTTGCCACGAATCGATGGCTTGTTTGATCAATTGCAAGGAGCAAGAGTCTTCTTTAAGATTGATTTGAGGTTAGGGTACCACCAACTAAGGATTAAACTTGAAGACATCCCCAAGACTGCATTTAGAACTAGGTATGGTCACTATGAGTTTACAGTGATGCCATTTGGCCTCACCAATGCTCCCACAGGTTTCATGGATCTTATGAACAGAGTCTTCAGAACCTACCTAGATAAATTTGTAGTGGTGTTCATAGATAACATTCTTATCTATTCTAAGGACAAAGATGAACATGCAAATCATTTGAGGATGGTGTTACAAACACTGAGAGAGGATCAACTTTATGGCAAAATTAAAGAAGTGCGAGATTTGGTTGGAAGAAGTGGTGTTCTTGGGACATGTGGTTACAAAGGAAGGAATCAAAGTTGACCCCCAAAAGGTGAAGGCAATCATGGAATGGTCAAAGCCTACCAATATCACTGAGATTAGAAGCTTTCTGGGTTTAGGAGGTTACTATCGAAGGTTCATCAAGGACTTTTCAAAAATAGCTTCACCCATGACCAATTTGCTGAAGAAAGCGAACAAGTTTGAGTGGACCGAAAAATGTGATAAAGCTTTTCAAGAGATGAGGCAGCGACTAACTACCGCCCCAATCCTAACGCTACCAATGGAAGGCAATGAGTATACCATCTATAGTGATGCTTCAAAGAACGAATTGGGTTGGCTCTGATGCAAGAAGATAAGGTAGTAGCTTATGCCTCTCAACAGCTTAAGCCTTATGAGAAAAACTATCCTACTCATGACTTGGAGTTAGCAACCGTGGTCTTTACGTTGAAAATTTGGAGACATTACTTACATGGTGTCTCATGCAAAATTTATATTGACCTTCAAAGTTTGAAGTATATCTTCACTCAGAATGAGCTCAACTTGAGGCAACGGCGTTGGCTTGAACTGCTTAGGGATTATGATTTGCAAATTCAATATCATCCAGGAAAAGTAAATATTATAGCCGATGCCCTGAGTAGGAAAGTGGGACATAGCCCAAATATTGTTGTAATTACTCAGTTGAGTCTCTTGAAAGAACTTGAGGACTGGGGAATTCAACTAGTGTCCCATGGGCAAGCACATGTTCAATTATCAACACTTATCTTACAACCTTATGTAGTGGAGGAAATCCGAGTGAACCAAGAATTAATCAAAGGCAATAAAGAACTAATTATGAATCATAGTGAGAATTCTTGATCTCTCTCAATATCTCTCTCCATTTGAAAATCCATAATTTGAATTCAGGTCCTTCTAATTGGTCTGATAGAATTAAGTGATCCTGAACTCCAAAAGATAAAGCAAAATCTAGGGAGAGGAAAGGCTCCTGGGTTTATGGTACATGTGGATGGGACTCTGCGATTCCAGAATCGTCTATGTGTGCCCTGAAATGAGGAACTAAAGAAACAGATCCTAGAGGAGGCTCATAATACTCGCTACTCGGTACATCCAGGAGGCACTAAGATGTACAGAGATTTAAGGCAGTACTTCTAGTGGAATAATACAAAAAAGGAGGTTGCAAAATACGTAGGCAAGTGTCTGACCTGCCAAAAAGTCAAAGCAGAGTATCAGCATCCCGTGGGTGAATTGCGACCCCTAGAGATTCCCACTTGGAAGCGGGATTTGATTTTAATGGACTTTGTTATGGGTTTATCCCTTTCTACCTCGAAGAAGAATGCCATCTGGGTTATAGTCGATCGGCTTACCAAGTCGGCCCATTTTCTGCCTATCAAAGATACCTGAGGAGTTGAAAAACTAGCCCAGTTGTATGTCATAGAGATAGTCCAACTACATGGAATCCCCTTAGATATAGTATCGAATAGGGATCAAAGATTCGAGGCTCGTTTTTGGCAAGCACTTCAAAAGGCCTTTGGGACCAAATTGAACTTCAGCAACTCTTATCACCCTAAAACAGATGGGCAAACGGAAAGAGTGAATCAGATTCTAAAGGACATGGTAAGAGCTTGTGTATTAGAGTTCTAAGGGAAATGGGAAGATGATTTGCCTTTGGTGGAGTTTTTTTATAACAATAACTATTAGTCTACCATCAGAATGACCCTATTTGAGGCTCTATATGGAAGAAAATGTAGAACCCCACTGTGCTGGAATGATTTGGATGAAGCATTGATTCTAGGCCCTTAAATGATCCAAGAAACCGTGGAATCAATAAGAAGGATTCGTGAACATATTAAGGTTGCCCAGAGTCGACAAAAGAGTTATGTGGACAAGAGAAGGAGGCCTTTAGAGTTTCAATTAGGCGATAAGGTTTTTCTGAAAGTATCGCCAACGAAGGGTATCAAGAGGTTCGAGGTGCGAGGCAAACTACGTCCATGATATATTGGACCATATGAAATCATCAAAAAGTTGAATCTGGTAGCTTATCGTCTGGATCTGCCGGTAGAGCTAGAACAGGTGCATAACGTATTTCACATCTCTTAGCTTAGAAAGTATACCCCAGACCCAAACCACGCCATTGCACCTGAACCTATTGAAATCACTGCGGGTTTAGTATATGAAGAGCAACCGATCCAAATACTAGATTGCAGGATTAAACAGTTGCGCAACAAGCAGATACCTCTAGTCAAAGTGTTATGGTCAAATCATACCTCCCAAGAAGTTACTTAGGAGACCGAAGAGGAAATGAAAGCCAAATATCCACAATTATTTGAGGTAATCTTGCATTATATGGAAAAGTCATAAGTTTTGAGGGCGAAACTCTGTAATAGCCCAACCCTAAAATTATTTAATTATGTTCATTTATTTAATTACTTCATGTTCATAAGTTTTCTTCTCTCATTTCATTTATTTCATTTATTCACCTCAGTGGAAAAATTTTATTTGGGCCCTCACTTGAAAATTCGGATTTTAATTCTTTATTTAAACGATTAACAAAAACTTTGGGAGAATTGATAGTAGGCCCTAACGAGTTTAATCTGAGTAATTTATTTTGCTTTCCATAACCTTATAAAACTTTCATTTTGAGTTTCGTAAAAAAAACATTATCGTTACTAAGCGTTTTATTTTCGAACCCAATTTATTTTGGCCATTTTGAAACCCTACAAGTTTTCCTATTAATCTAACTAATTACCATGGTTAATTTAACCATGGTTAGTCTAAAAAGGTGGCTTATCTAGTTATAAAGTCAGCGAAACCATTTAAATAAGTCAAACAAACACAACTTACTCACAAACTCCATTTTCTCTCTCCCCTCTCTCTCTAAACGTCCAGCCACTTTCAGCCCCTGTTTGTGGTGGTTTCCGGCCAGCCCCGGTGGGTTTCGACCCCGTCCCCCTCAACATCCTAGTACCTCAAGCTATCATCCTCCATCATCAAAGCCCCTAAACCTCATCTCCATCTCAACTGATTTGCACTCAAAGTGAGTAATCTTGAAATTTATTTTTTGTTGGTTTTGATTTTTATCTTAGTTTTGATTCTTGTTTTGATGTTTTTGAGTGTTTATCATGATTTTTTTATAAGAAATAAGAGTTATTTTGATGTTGATCATGGTGGTGTTGAAGTTGGATCATGCTTGGTTAGGGTTAATCTTTGATCATGCAAGCTTAATGTTAAAGTGTTGGATTGTGATTGTTCTATCCTTGATTTGGTCATCTTCTAATCTATTGGTGCTTATTCTGATGTTTTTGGTGATTTCACATGAGTTGGAGAGAGTCTAAGTTGGCCATAAACTAGGGTTTTGGCTAATAATGCATGGTTTGGATTAATTTAGCCTTAAGCTTGTGTTATGTGGGTGTTTAATTGAAAAATGATCTCTTTTGGATATGACTATGAAGTGAGTTTGAGTGTGGTGATTTTGTATGCTATTGGGATGGACCAAAGCTTGCTTACATGCTTTTAAAGAATGGTTTAAGTTGAGAATTTGTGTGAAAAAGATAGGGAAAAGCTAAAACAGTGAGGGCTGGAATTTTCAAGAAAACAGGACAGAATTTGTCAATAAACTGGTAATGCACGACTAAGCCAAAAATTATGATTTTTTGTGGGTAGATATTTCATTGTGTTATATTTCAAAGGGATCTTGAATTGCCTTAATCCAAGGTCTGTGGAAAAAGTTATGATCGTTTTACCGAAACTGCGCAGAATGGACCAAAACTGACATGCTTTGGTTCTAGCCTCATTTTGGGAATCCTATTGAGTGAATCAAGCTTGGTGTTCTAAATGAAAGATTTTTGGGACTTCCTAAGCTTTCTATATTGGGATTTTGAGTCTTAATCTAAGGTCATATGATTAAGTTATGCATCATTCTTCCTAAACCTTTGTTATGCTTACTTTGCTATTTCTAAAATATTGGCTGTGAAATAAATATTTTTGCTAACCTTATGTTCCTACAATGATAATTTTGTACAGAATCCAAGCCTAATCTATCATTCCTTCCACTTTTGTGCATTATATTTTTCATGAGCTTGCATTTAAAAATTTCAGGTACGTTCATATCTTGTATCCTTAGAAATCATCACATATTTATCAAAATTATAATATTTTGGTAAGTACATCAATGAATCAGTTTAATAAGTGATTTATCACATAATTAGTGGCTCCATTAGTTATCAGTTACAGGGCATAGCCCTTCAATTACCCGCGTGGCTTCAGACCAGATCCCTATTGGCTTGGCAAGTGTACACCTATCTTTAGATCGTAACAGTTACCAGGGGTTTACTATCAGATAATAATTGATAATGCAGTTTCATATTCATCTTATTCTCTGTGTTTAATTAAAAATGAGTTGCAATACGGGCCTAACCAGTTTTTGTTCCATGAATGTTTTACAATACAGGAATGCATGTACTGAGCTTCGGCTCGCATTTCGAAATGTTTTCATGTTTTGTTTTAGGAAAGTGTTCAATGAATCGCCCTCAGGTAGGTAGAACGATTGAAGATGATAAGTGAGTTGGGAAATCTTTATGGAATGGGGGTGTATTATCGTCGAGATGTTATAACTCCGTATTGTGGAATATATTTTGGAGTTGAGACTGTGTATTTTCTCATAATTCTATATTTTGGTGTAATCCTTGACATATTTGTATGGTTTTGATGTTAGAACAATTTCTGTATTTATCGAAATGGTTCGATGGGTTGTGAATGTGTGAATGCCTCTGATGGTAAACATTGATCATTATGGCTCAATTTATCATGTACGAGTAAAGCCTTGTCCTTGTTTGGACGGTGGTAACGCCTAATCATTTCGGTTATCATTTCTATTTGTGGAAAACTAGTGAAAGAAATGCAATAAGTAATTGATGTACATTTGGGGCGTTACAACCTGCTAGATCTACTTTGTTTGATGCTTGTGCCAAAATTGTGAAGGTTCCTTGTAAAGGATCTTTATGTTTAAATGTATGCACAAGATGGAATTCTAGTTTCCTTATGTTGAACATGGCTTTAAGATTTGAAAAGGCCTTTGATAGATTTAAGAATGATGAAAAGGCCTGTGATAGATTTAAGAATGATGATTGTAATTTTGAGAATGAGCTTGAGGAGAATGTTTCTACAAAAAGGAATTGGAAAAATGTAAGTGTTGACAAGGTTTTTAGGGAAATTTTATGAAGCTACTAATAGGATGTTTGAAATTTTGTATGTCACTGCTAATTTGCATTTTCATGACTTGTTGAGTATACTCGCACTACCTTGTTAGAATGGGAGAAAGATCCATCTCCTAGTCTTCGGGATATGGCTTTCCAATTACACAAAAAATTTGATGATTATTACGGAGATTTGGCGCAGACAAATCTTATGGAGTTGGTTGTAGTTGTTTTTTATCCATGCTATAAGTTGAAGTTGTAAGATCCTCTTTTAGAAAGCTTTATCCCAATGATTTGGAAAGGTTGATAGAGTTTATGATCATTTATACAATGTGCTCAGGTATCATGTGTGAATAATGAAAATGATGATCATGATCGTGCTTCTTTCCCTATTCATGTTGATCATTCAAAGATGTCCTTAAGCGATAATACTCTTAAGGAGTTGTATTCTCAATGGCATGAGGGTGGGGAAGATGATGTTAAGGATGTTGATAAAACTAAGTTGGATGTCTATCTGGATGCTCCTCGCAAAAAGGTAGATGGCACTTTTGATATCTTGAAGTGGTGGAAAAGACATAGCGACATGTATAAGGTGCCATCAGATATGGCAAGGGATATTCTAGCAGTGTTTGTTTCTGTAGTGTCAAGTGAGTTTGCATTTAGTACATCAAGTTGAGGGCTTGATCAGTTCCATAGTAGTTTAGGTGCCAAAAAAGTGGAGACCTTGATTTGTATTGATTGAGAGCATCCATCATTTGAATTGATGTCGAGTACGATATGAAGAAATATGAAGCAAGTACTTATATATATACACTTCACATTTATTATTGCATTTCATAGATACTATTGAATGATGAACCTTGATTTCTAACTTGTTTTTAATTTGATATTGAGATTTGGGTGAGGGAGAGATATCTCAGATTGATCAAATTATGGCTAATTAAAGAGGAGCCTAAGTTGAAGACTTTCTTTTGTTAAGGTATTTTCCTAATTCTTTATGACATTCTATTATTCACTTTTTGGATAAGATTTCTTGACTCTAATCTAAATTTTTTTAGGTCAAAAAGTTGCATAGGATGATTAGAGGAGTGGAGCTATGAAGTTATGGCTTTACTTGGTGGCCATTACTTAGAAGTTGTAATTGGAGTTGATTTAGTATTATGTTTTTAATTATGGTTATGCCTTATAAGTTAAAACTTGTAATTGCTTTGAGACTTGTTTTGTATGATATACTTTACTATTTATTCGCAACCCCTAAAGTCCTAAAATTTGTTGGATTTTCAACATTTAGGTTGTAGGCATGTGGCCCTGTAGGTTTTTTGTTTGCTACTTGCTATAAGCTAAGGGATTGTACTATGTAGTAGTGCTTGTTGGTTGTTGCCATATTGATTTCTAGCTCTAGTCTAATGAATGCAGTGATTTAGGTTGAAGGTTTTATTTTCTTCCCAATCAAAAACTTGGAAAACAAATAGCTAAAATAAGAATTAGGTACCCCGGTGTTGGAATCGATCCCAATCGGTTCTAGGACCAGGTCCAAAAATTTTGGATCCAGCCCAATTAAGACCAGGACCAATTCCAAAATTCTTGCACTCGATCCAACTGGGACCAGGACTGATTCCAAGAAATTGGACTGGGTATTCGGTTCTGCTCACCCATAGAACTATTATCCACTATTCCCATCGAATAGGTTTCTTCAATAACCTGCACAAATTGAATGTTAATAAAATTACAATTCCCTGAATTAAAAAATCCAATACAGCACATTGCATCTGCAAATCCATTATAAGCCCTCTTCAAGCCAATAAAAGCTTTCTTGAAAGAAAACATTATCCTATTTGTTTGAGAAGCTGATATGCATGGTTCAAAAATGAAAAGAATTGTAAAATCCACCCCCTTAGAAACCCTCAAAAAAATAAAAGAAATTGATAAGTGAGACCAAAGTTATAAGATCACCTTATTTGTAAAGGATCTGGTGTAGTGGGACCAAAGACAAGAGGGAAGCATCATGGTGAAATAAGTGATCAAAAATAATGATACCTATGCGAAAATGGGGCCTATAGGTATGCATACTTGTAGTTACACCAAATACTACTATATGTTTTCTTTCTGATTATTCTCATTTATTAGTTCTAGGATTTTTATTCAATATTAATTTCTCCTGACTGCAAAGAAGAGAGGAAGGGCGTACGCTCCATAACAGTGCTTCAATTGATTATGAGAATAACAAAGTGTCCATAACCTTTAAACAGTAACATCTCCAACTATTGTTTGAGTGTTCGCAATCCTATGGTGTTGGTGTTGGGATAAGTAAACTATAAATGCAGTGGGGGAGAGAGTTAGCTAGGTTGCAATAGTTATGAGTGACTTATTACAATAGGCAAACAAAGCTAGCTTGGTTAAAGTGGTTTAGAATAGAACAAGTATGCTCAAACATTCTATATTCATGTAGATTGTTATGCATCAGAAGTTGCATATGCTTAAAAGAATAGTAATCTACAATCGTGCAATTTCAATTAGCTGTCCTATCTGGCATCTCTAGAAGAAACTCCGGAACATGTGCTCTATGACTGCTCTTCTGCATAAGAGGTCACAATCGTTGTTTCCTCTTGGCTCAGTACCAAGTTTACATTAAGAAATTTTAAACATTTTCAGAAATGGCAAGAAAATTTGACAAGAAGCAAGACTTCAAATGTCATCATCAGAGTTGTGTTGTGCTTTCTTACAAAGCTTTGGATCAACCAAAATGTTGTTGTTTCTAGTAACATTTAGCCTAATGCAGCTTAGGTTATCATAAGCATAAAAGAGACCATGAAGATTACGTTTGATTTCTAGGAGGGGAAAAAAACTGGAAAAAGGTTTTAGGGGTGTATGACATGACTATCTTAATGTAAAAGCTCCATGGCGTAGGCTCTATGATGAAATAGTTGTATTGTATTTTAGTAATTCTCTATTTTTCAAGGTTTGAAATCTGGTAATGAAATATATTTCATTTGATACCAAACAAACGAAAAAGAAAAAGTTATCCATAGTACTATTATAGCCTTCTCCAACGAGGAAGAGAAAATTATCTTGAGAGAGAGAGCAACTCTAATGAGAGCGGGATACTTAGATTAGCCTAGCCTTTCTACTGCTTATCTCCATGAACATTCTTGAGCCTAAGCCTCCATATTCAATTGCCCGTTGATTGTTCTCTATCCCCACAGTCTATGCTTGTTCTTCGCTGCCTGTTTGTAGAATCATGGAGCAAGCAAGTAGGTTACTTCTTGAAATTGAATCCTCCTTCCTCCTTGGCAAATCAATGCCCATAACTCTTCAATGTTCGCATATGGTCAACAATTCTTTGTTCCAACATCCAGAATTGCTATTTTTTTAGCCTTAGTAGACCATTATTTGTCCAACACTTTGATCCAAATAGCGTTTTCCCTTAACTCTGGCAAATCCATGGACCTAAAGTTAGATTCTTCTTGTTCTTCGTCTATACATGCCTGACCTTTACTTCGCTAAATCTTCTCATCCATCTCCTATCTGTATTTATCAAGTCTCTAGGAATTGCTTGTTGATCTGTAAATTTATGAATGTCACCACTTTGAAATACGACTTATGTACTAGTTAAGTAGTAATCCCTAGTTTCCATGGGTAGATCTGCTCTCAAATATTCCAACCTTGCAATCTCATGGACGGACGGTCCTTTAGGTTCCCCTTTGTGGATGCCCTTCTCCTGAGCTAGCGTTAAGGATTACCAAAGATGGCTACTCAACTATTAACTGTGTCTAGTGTCGTCTTTGGCAAAGAAGGTATCAGACTGCACCCAAGAGGGGTGTACTTGGCACCAGCAGACATGGTAGTCTTACTTTACTCTCTCTCTCTCTCTCTCTCTCTCTGTCTCTCTCTCTTCTCCATTCCTTCCCCTCCCTTTGCTTTTTCTGTGCTTCAATGTCAATCTATTTTTAGTTGCTCTAATTGTGAGTTAACATATGGTAACTATCTATTTGTCCTAATTAGTCATGCTATTAATCATTTGCTTTTTTGTTTCATATAATTGTTTCAATGTCAATCTACTTATGTTCCCTTTATGAGATTGAGAATGATTATCCAAATATGGAGTATGTCCGCTATGCTAGTTGTGCATATAATTGGATTTGGGTGTTTCTTTGTCTTTATCTATAAAAACATGGTTTCATCTTTTTTTCTAGGTATTATTCTAAGGGATTTCTTTGAAATTTTCTTTAACTTCAAGTATGTCATGTCTACTAGTGTGTGATTACTCTGTCATTCCTTGTATATGTTTGATTGATGCAATTAGTCATATTCACGATGTAGCTTGCGAAAGTTTGGTAGGGCATCCTTGGCTCTTATGTGGGACAAGCTTCTATTGTAAACACCTGATTGCAAGTTATGTCTCATACTGTGTTTCTCCTTTAGTTTAGCTCAATGTTGTTAGTATCCGTTCGACTTATGGTTTGGATTATTTTTTTGATTTTCTATATCCTATACAATTGGTGAGTGAGAACAATTTGTGTCCCTTGCAATTTATATCTTCTTGCCTTAGGCCTTCCATCCAAACAACGATTAGAATTGTCTCTTCTCTAATTGAGCAATCGACATCTATAATGCAATCTCTTGCCCTTGGCGATGGCTCTAACTGAGGCCCCTTGGGCTCAAATGGAATTGATTGTTTGCAAATATGTTTTCAATTTAGGCTCCTGATTTGTTTACGTTTATGAAAATTGGGTATATCTCCTCGTCAGTTGCATTCATCTTCGCATTGGTCTGCATTGATGGTTGTTGGACAATGCCAATAATAAGTGAGGTTAATACCTTCTCACTTAATGATAATACGAACATTTTACTTCAGTCTTCTAAGAATTGTAGTAGATCAATCGATTAATTTGACAATTCCTTTATGTGTTACAGGACATGTCAATCCTCAGGCAATCATATCAGTTTATTAAACCTTTATGATCTAGGAATGGTAAACTTACTTCAATGTTTATCTATAAAATTGCTATGGTAGGAGAAAATAAGCTGAGATACACCTCCCTTGTATTTTAGGGCCCTACACAGAACGCCTTCGAGCCTAGAACAATTGAAACTTACATTATGCTAATGTTACGATGTGGTATACAATGATGTTATCCATGCTTTCTGCTATTCTTATTACCCTCTCACCAGTAATTTTACTAATGTTGTTGTTGAAAGAGAACACCTATTGAGACTATACTTGTTGCAATTCTTCAAGAAATTATACAATGAAAATAATTAATTAGAATATGCAAGGTATTAAAAAGCTACAGGTTATTCAAGAAGTTAAATTCCACGAAAACTTATAAACCTAATATCATTTTTCTACTAGAGACTGGTTAATGACCAGAACTTAAAGAAAATTCTACCTCTAATGGGATTTGAACATTTCGACTGTGACCTACCAACCAATCATTCGGGGGGTCTTGTAGTACCGTGGAACAATAGAAATATCCATGCATCGGCTAATTAAAGAACCAAGGGCAATTCATTTGTTGATCCATGATCCAGAATAAGCATAAAACTTAGTCATTTTAGGAATCTATGCGTCGGCTCAACTTAAAGATAATAGTAGTTTTTGGGAACATCTTTTACAACTTAATAATGTTATTGATGTTCCCTGGTTCTTAATTGGAGACTTTAATGAGCTTTCCAACCCTAATGAGAAAAAAGGGGGACAAATCCTTCTTAGTAATGGATTCAAGAGACTTAACAATTTCCTCTTCACCACAGACGCATAATGTCTCCAAGTTAATGGTAACTTGTTCATTGGAAAATGAAAATTCTAACTCATCTTGTTTATGAAATATTAGATAGAACTATTTCAAGAAAAGATCGGAGTACCTTGTACACTAATGCTTATGAGGTACATGGAAGTTTCACTTGTTCAAATCACAAAACCCGTTATAGTTTCCTTTAATCTTAAAGAGGAAAGGTACAAAGTTTTCCCTTTCGATTCCAGAACTTCTAGTGTAAATATCAACAACTTGATACTATAGTACTAAGAATTGAAAGGAGGAATGACAACGGGTCAGATTCAAATCAGATGTTAAATCCGGATTCGGATCGAATTAAATTTGGATATAATCGGATATAATCCGATTACACTTTTTTATTCAACATTTGCATAATTTTTTATTTTCAACCTTATTTTTGCTAACTTTTAAATGGAATGTAAATATCTCTTTAATGTCGAATAAATTTCATATCAAACATTTCAGTATGGTAAACAAAAAGTGTTAGAAAAAGAAAATGCGAATTTACTCATAGAGAAAGAAGGAGTTAGCAGTACAATAGCTGGAAGGAAAGGAGAAAAAGTACAACTTTGATTGACAAAGAGGAGATATCGAGAAGAAGATTGGGAGGGAAATGAAAATTAGTTAACAAAGAAGAGTGTATTGAACATAGACTGCGGATCTTATGCGGATTTTTTTAGGGTTATGATACTAGGATTTTTCTATCTTTAAAAAAAGTAAAATTATGAAAAAAAAGATATCAGATATGATGTTAATTGGATCGGGTGGACCCTCCTCCAAATACAACCAGACTTGAGCTAGATTCGGATTATTTTTATTGGATTCAAATCGGATTGTTTTTTATCGGATTGGAATCGGATAATTTTGCATTGGATTGGAATCAGATAATTTTGCATCGGATCAGATCAGATTTACATCAAATTCGGATTATACTGCCATGCCTAATTGGAAGACAAATTATAAAGGGACTAACATGTTCAGTTTCACGAAGAAATTAAAAAGTGTTAAACATGAAGTTAAAAATTGGTCAAAAAAGCACTTTGGCAATTTGCATGAAAAACTTACTAAAAATCCCAAAAAAAAAGATTACGTAGAGGAAAAAATACTATTATATGCTAATAGTTATAGACTTAATTCTTGGATGAAATGGTCGTTGAAACAAAGACAGAAGATGAAGCTCTTCAACTAGAAATACTAGGGAAAATTGACTAGAAAAGAATCTCTAGTGAACGGCGATAGAAATTCTAAATATTTTTTCACCGTAGAGAAAACTTTAGAGGAAAAAAGAAAATAGTTATCAAGCTTTGAGATGAAAGTGGTGTGTGGATAAAGGACCATAAATCAATAGCAGAAAATTTCATCTCAAAATTACATACACAGATTCAAATGAGCTCATGGTACATCGATCGCCCTTCCTAATCTTGAAGTGGACTAGAAGTCCATTTAGCCAAATAAAGGCTTAATCATCCAAGTCAAGACCCAATGAATTGAATACCTCTAGAACACTTCAATGGAGGAAACCTCAAATCAAAAGAAAACTCTTTTGATTTCTTGAAAGAACACCAAAATAAATAACCCACTAATTAATCCCCTAAAACCTATGCACCAAGGATTAATATAAAAGGATGACTCTAAATCACCACTCTAAAGGAGATAAAGATTAAGACATTTTTAAGAGAGAAAATGGCCTCTAGCCTTTTTATTCATTCATAATCATCAAAAACTGAATGTAATACAAGAGATGAGGAATCAAATAGCAAGATACCCCCTCCCCCAAGCTTAGTACAATTAAAGGGGGACCACTAGGGAATATTGGTGTGCTGAATTGGCTGCACGTTCCTTCTCATTGGTGATATCATTTACCTATCTAAATGGTGAAGATTAAGGAGGGATTTTTATGAGAGCCTTCTAGAAGAGTCTATCAGCTACCTACTAAGTTTGGGCCCTTAATTCTCCCATTTGAGGACACAAATAAATCCTTGAGTAAAAATGTGCACCTTCAGACCCTACACGGATCATGGCTCGGTTAAAACCTAATAACTTGCTCGATTCTTGGAATTTGATGATGCTCTTGGGCTTGCTAGAAAATAGACATCCGAGGCTATCTATCCATACAAAATTTACCCAAAGCGGATCCCATTTACCTAGCCAAAGATGAGCTAGATTAGGACATATGTTCTGCCCAGAACAAGAAAGTAAAATAAAGTCGTGTGACTTGGAGATACAATAGCTGGATTCCTTATTTAGGCTACTAAGTGTGATGCTACCTTTCCTAAGCTTACCTTGGGTCCCTTAAGGCTCCCAAACCAATAAGGACTTGGGAGATCCAAGTCCTTGGGTACCACCATCATAGATAACTAAGGGCCCAAGTTAAATCCAAGTCTTGATATTGATTAGGAGGTTAGACTTCATGGTTTGCTCCGCATCAATCTCCCCTCCTTGAAGAGGATTTTCCCTCAAATCTCCAATGTCATCATATTCATCCTCAATGTAGGGAATGGGGTCTCCAACATTAAAGGTGGCGGAGATGTTCATGTCACCCAAAAGTTCTACCTTATAGGCAGTCTCCCACCTTGTGCACGATCTTGTAGGGGTCATCTCCTCTTGCCATAAACTTGTTTTTCCTCCTTGAAGGGAACCTCTCCTTCCTAAAATGTAGCCATATAAGATCTCCCGGTTTAAACTCAAGATGAGTTTGATTCTTATTGGCTTTGGCTTTATATTGTTCATTTACCTTCTCAATTTGAGCTGTCACTTGTTCATGTAGTTTCTTCATAGCTTTAGCCCTTTCCTCGGCTTCAAAGCTTACTTTGGACTATTAAGGAATAGGAATGAGATCAAGAGGAGTGACAGGGTTGAGACCATAGCATACCTCAAAGGGTGAATGAGAAGTAGCATAGGAAGGAGTCCGGTTGTAGGCAAATTCCGCATGGGGAAGTCTGGTGTCCCAATCTCTTGAGCTCTTACTCACCATACCTCTCAACAGGGTAGTGAGTGTGCAATTGGTCACTTCCGTTTGTCCATCAGTTTGGGATGGCAAGTGGTACTAAAAGTAATTTAGCTCCCACTAGCCTCCATAGACATCTCCAAAAGTATGATAAGAACTTGGTATCTCTATCCGATACAATGTTCCTTAGGATCCCATGAAGCCTCTCGTTTTCTTGGAAAAAGATATTCGCAATATATGTAACATCAACACACTTGTGGCAAGCAACGAAATGTGCCATCTTGAAAAACCGATCAACAACTGCCATGATGGCATCCTTCCCTTGAGGGGTCCGTGGAAAGGCCACAATGAATTCCATGCTAAGGTCATCCCAAGGCCTTAAAGGAACCGGAAGAGGGGTGTAAAGGCCTTTGTGGAAGTGACTCTTGTCCATATGACAAATGACACACCTTGAGATTACCTTGTAGACATCCCCACCCATCTTAGGCTAATATAAGTGTTCCTTGAGGATCTCAAGGGTCTTGTTGATGCCAAAATGCCCGGGTAAGGCTCCTCCATGAGCCTCCTTGATGATCAAGTCCCTTAGAGGACTCTTAGGGATGCATAACTTGTTTCCGTTAAAGAGGAAACCTTCTTATAGGGTATAAGTGTCATAGTTAGAGGGATCCTCAACCACCATCTTGAAGTCTTCATCTTCTATGTACAAGGTTTTGATGGAATGGAAGCCAAGAACCTTGGCTTATACCGGTAGAAGAGCATACCTCCATGACAAGGCATCGACAACTACATTCTCCTTCCCACTCTTATGCTTGCAAGAGAAAGTGAAGGATTGAAGGAATTCAAGCCACTTAGCATGCCTTGTGTTCAACTTGTGTTGGCCATTGATGAAAGACAAAGCCTTGTGATCCGAATGGAGTACAAAAGGCTTGGTCTTGAGATAATGATTCCAATGCTCCAAAGCCCTTATAATGGCATAGAACTCCTTATCATAAGTGGAGTAGTTGAGTCTCGAACCATTCAACTTCTTGCTAAAGTAGGAAAGAGGGCGCTTAGCTTGAGTGAGAACCGCTCCAATCCCAACTCCACTAGCATCACATTCAACTTCAAAAAGGAGCTCAAAATTGGGTAGGGCCAAGATAAGGGCTGAACAAAGCCTCCCCTTGATGGACTCAAAGGCTTTCTGGGCGGTCTTTGTCCATTCAAAGGTACCCTTCTTCATGCACTCGGTCAAAGGAGCGATAAATAAGCTAAAATCCTTGATGAACAGGCAGTAGAAAGAAGCTAACCCATGAAACCTACAGATTTTCGTGATGGTTATAGGAATGGGCCAACTCTTAATAGCCTCAACCCTGGTTTCATCAACTTGGATTCCCTCACCAGAGACAACATAACCAAGGAAGACAACTTGAGGAGTAAAGAACTCACACTTTTCAAACTTAGCATATAGAGCTTGTTGCCTCAAGACTTGGAACACTTGAGTGAGGTGTTCCGTATGAGATGTCTCATCTTGTCTATACACCAAGATATCATCAAAGTATACCACAACAAAATTCCCGATGAATGAGCTGAAGACTTCATTCATGAGCCTCATGAAAGTACTCAGGGCATTAGAAAGACCAAAAGGCATCACTGGCCATTCATATAATCCATATTTGGTCTTAAAGGCCATTTTCCATTCATCTCCTTCCTTCATTCGAATTTGATGATAAGCACTCCAAAGGTCAATTTTGGAAAAGACCTTGGACCTATGCAACTCATCAAGCATGTCGTCCAATCATGAAATAGGAAACCGGTACATGATGGTGATATTGTTGATGTCCCTATAATCAACACACATCCGCCACATACCATCCTTCTTAGGTACCAAAAGAGTGGGAACCGAGCATAGACTCAAACTTTCCCTAATGCACCCACGATCAAGCAACTCTTGGACTTGTCTTTAGAGTTATTTCGACTCATTAGGATTACACCTATAAGCGGGCTTGCTGGGAACAGGAGCACCCCATAGGAGATCAATTTGGTGCTCAATTCCTCTTATAGGAGGGAGTCCTGGTGGTAGATCGTTGGGAAAAACATCCTCAAACTCTCTCAAGAGTGATTGAGCAAGTGGGTGTAAGGGCTTTACTTCCTCACTTATGTTTGATTCAACGATAAGTAAGGAAAATAAAGATTTGCTCTTACTAATGGCTCTCTCCACCCGTGTCTCACTCATGTAGAGGCTTTTTACACTTTTCTTCCCCGATTTAATTTTGAGAGGCTTGGGTGGTGGTGGCTGGGTCAAAGTGAGGCTACGTCCCTTTAATTTAAGGGTATAGGTGTTGGCATGCCCATCATGTATCACATGATTGTCAAATATCCAAGGTCAACCAAGCAATATATAACAAGCATCCACAGAAAGAACATCACAAAGGACATCACCACAATAAGGACCAACCGAAAAAAAGATAAGAGCTTGTTTAGAAATGGTTACCTTGCTTCCTTACTTAAGCCATTGTAGAGTATAAGGAGTGGGATGCACCTTGGTGGGGACTTGAAGCTTATCAATGAGAGTCATAGAAGCCACATTGGTGCAACTGCCTCCATTCATAATAAGCTCACACACATTGCCTCCAACGGTACATCGAGTGTGGAAGATTTGCTCCCTTTAAGAAGGTTTAAGGGGAACCTCTTTGGCATGGAGGACTCTTCAGATCACTAATAACTCTCCAACATTCGAAGTGACTAACGTGTGATCTTCCTCTTCAAACTCTTCTTCACTAGTTTCTTCCTCTAAAGCTTGGATCTCTTCCACCTCTCTAATAAAGAGGGTTCTTCGATTGGGATAATCCACTTGGAAGTGTCAATAACCATGGCCTTTGAAGCACTTCTTTCCCTCCAACCTTCTAGGGGGTTCACTAATAATCCCTTTACCCTTATCAAAGGCCTTGGTAAGTGTACGGATAGTGTCACCCTTGTTGCAGGAAGGGAAACTCTTAGGTGTGCTTTGGGTTTGATGAGGGGAAGGAGCTGCGAAGGACTTTCGACCTTTAAGTTGTTCCTCGATCTTGATGGCTAGGTGGAAAATGTCATTGAAGGACAAGTAGGATTTGTGATTCCACCCTGTGAGCTATGGTAGGAGAAAGTCCCTTAATGAACCTAGCAATAGTAAGCTCATTGACTTTATTCAAGCCAACTCCCATATGGAGTTGCTCAAATTCTCGAATGTATTCCTCCACCCGGAGATTTTCTTAGCTAAAGGTGGTAATCTTGAGATAGAGCTCTTGCTTGTATGAGGGAGGTAAGAACCTCTTCTAGATGTGTTTCTTGAGCTTGGACCAATTCTTGATCTTAAACTTAGCTTCCCTTACTCTATTCTTCTTCAAGGTCTCATACCATAAGGAGGCATACCCCTTTAACTTGAGAATGACCAACTCAAAGGCCTTTTCGTCATTGCACTCCTTGAGTTCAATGATCTTCTCAATAACTTGTACCCAATCAATGTAGTTTTCTGGTTTGAGGTTGCCATCAAACTCCGGTGCCTCAATCTTAAGGTCACGAAGATCATTTCTCGGATGACCTCTTCCCCGAGTACCTCTATCTTCATGTTACTTATGAGAAGATGAGTAGGCAATGTCAATGGGGTTGACATCAAGCTCCCTAGGTCAGGAAACTCATGGTTAAGATCCCTTAACTCGGTTTAGCTCCATGGTGAGTTTTCTTACTTGTTCTTGAAGGTCGATTGTGGCCTTGTCTCTCCTCATTTCATGGGCTAACTCTAGAGAGTAACTCTAGAGAGATGCCTCTAGGTTGAGAAGGTTCCGCATCATTGGACATGGTTGAAGGTAAACAAGAAGAGGAAGAAGGCATAAGGGTTTGGGAAAAGATGGCGCGGTCGTACCAGAGGAAGCACGGGCCAAAACGGGGGCCACCGTCGTGCTACGTAGCATGGGGTGGCCGTACTAGAACACTTGAAGAAATTTTTTTCTGGGCAAGGGTGGCACGGTCGTGCCAGGGGGCATGGTCAGACTGTGCCAAATCATTGGCTAGCACGGGTGAGTGTTTTGACTTTTTTATGGAGTTTTGGGTTGTGCTTTGGTTAGGGATTGTGTTTGGGCTACTTTGGGGGTTCTTTATGGACTAAAAGATGAGGTTTTGTGGAGAAATCAAATGTGGGTTTCCAGGATTTTGGATTGAAAAGGAAACATGGAAGAGTGCTTGGGTTCTTTGAGGGGAATAAGAGAAGAAAGGTAGAGTAGCAAGTGTCCAAATCCCAAAATAACAATAGAGAGAACTTAATCAACAAATTCCAATCACAAAGTGAGAGGATTTGGTGCTTACCCTTGAAGGATCCTTGTGCTCTGGTAGCAACTAAAGCGGATTAGAAGTCCATTTGGCTAAATAAAGGCTTAATCATGCAAGTCAAGACCCAATGAGTTGAATACCTCTAGAGCTGTTTTGATTTCTTGAAAGAATACCAAGATAAGCAACCCATCAATTAATCCCCTAAAACCTAAGTACCAAGGATTAATATAAATAGATGACTCTAAATCACCACTCTAAAAGAGATAAAGATTAAGAGATTTCTGAGAGAGAAAATGGCCTTTAGCCTTTTCATTCGTTCATAATCATCAAAAGTTGAATGTAATACAAGAGATGAGAAATTAAATAGCAAGATACCCCCTCCCCCAAGCTTAGTATTAACCAATAGCATTACAAGGATTTTCTCCAATGAAATTCAAGCTAATTATACAGTTAAAGGGGGCCCACTAAGGAATATTGGTGTGCTGAAATTGGTTGCACATTCCTTCTCATTGGTGATATCATTCACCTATCCAAATGGTGAAGATTAAGGAGGGGATTTTTATGAGAGCTTTCTAGAAGAGTTTATCATCTACCCACCAAGTTTGGCCCCTTAATTCTCCCATTTGATGGCACAAATAAATCCTTGAGTAAAAACGTGCACCTTCAGACCCCACACGGACCATAGTTCGGTTAAAACCTCATAACTTTACTCGATTCCTATAATTTGATGATGCTCTTGGGTTTGCTGGAAAATAGACATCCGGGGCTATCTGTAAATGCAAAATTTATCCAAAACATATCTCATTTACCCAGCTCAAAATGAGTTAGAAATCAGGCCATATGTTCTACACAGAACAGGAAAGTAAAATAAAATAAGGTGACTTGGAGATATAATAGCTAGGCTCCTTATTTAGCCTACTAAGTGTCATGCCACCTTTCCTAAGCCTAATTTGGGTCCTTCAAGGCTCTCAAACCAACAAGAACTTAGGAGAGCCAAGCACTTGAGTACCACCCTCATAGGTCACTAAGGGCCCAAGTTGAATCCCGGTCTTGATATTGATTAGGAGGTTAGGCTTCATGCTTTGCTCCATGCCAAATCTTGACCGTTCTAATCTAATCTCTGACCATGAGAACACTATTCTTAAAAGACTTCTAAACTTGGAAGAAGTTAAATAGGCTATTTTTAGTATTGATTCAAATAAAACACCATGTTCTAATGGTTTTGGCACAAGTTTTTTTTTTCACTATTGGAATATCATAAAGAAAGATTTGTTTTAACTGTATCCTTGAATTTTTATAAATTGCAAATTATTGAAAGAAATCAATCACACATTTATAGCACTTATCCAAAGATCGACAACCCCTCACACACTAGTCATTTCAAACCTAGCCTTTGTTCAATAGTTTATAAGATTGTATCCAAGATCTTAGTTAATAGGTTAAGACCTCTATATGATAGATTAATATCTCCATTTCAAAGTGCCTTTATCCGAGGAGATATTTTCATGATAATATTTTGTTAAGGCTCAATATTATGCATAAATTTAAAAATCTAGAAAGTAAAGCAACATGGGTAGCCATTAAATTTGACATAGACAAAGCATATGACATACTAGACTGAGATTTTATACTGAAATGTTTGCAAGAAATGGGCTTTCACCTAACATGGAATAAATGGATAAAGGAATGTATTTTCTCAGTACCTTACTCTATTACAGTTAATGATGAACCTAATGGTTTATTCAGCCCAACAATGGGAGTTAGACAAGGGAATCTCCTATCCCCATATATCTTCATTCTATGTACGGAAGCTCTCAAATATTGGCTAATAAAAGAAGCCAATAGCAATAAATCAGAAATAGGGGTTAAGGTCTGCCTGAGATCTATCAGTATCTCTTGTCTGCTTTTTGCTTATGACTACTTACTTTTTTACAAACTAACTTAAATAGTTGCATCAAACTTAAGAATATATTCGACAATTTCTGCTCCATTTCAAGACAACTAGTAAATTATCATGAATCAGTTCTTACATTCTCACGCAACACCTCTACTTCCCAGAAGTAATTAGTAATAAGTATCTTTAATATTCCGCACAGAGATTCTTTAGGCAAATACTTAGGCTGTCGTGTTTTCAGGGAAGGCCTTCGAATTCAATCCTCCAAGAGATTATCAATGAAGCCACCACCAAACTAGCAAGTTGGGAAACAAATAGCTCACCTAAAGTAGGAAGAACCGTTTTAATGTAATCTCAATTGGAATCACTATCAGCATATACGATGCGATGTTTCCAACTTCCCAAAAGCATTAGTAATGACTTGGACAAACTCAATAGAAATTTTTTCTGGTAGAAATCTAATATAGAAAAGGGCTTGATGCTGATAGCGTGGGACGAGATATGCATGTCAAAAAATAAAGGTGGATTAGGACTACGCAAATTTGGAGCTGTTAATATAGCATTCCAGTGTGAATTAGCTTGGAAAGTACTTACAAATGATTTTAGCATATGGGTTCAAACTATGATAGCTAAATATATTCATACCCCAGTTTTTTTTTTTACTTACAAAAGGAAAAACACATATTCGCCAGTATGGAAGAGCCTTCAAAATTGCAAAGATCTAGTAAGAAAAGTATCGTATTGAAAGTAGGAAAAGGGGATAACATCTCCTCTTGGTATGACAATTGGATAAAGAATAATAATTTAATAGATATAATGGGATTGTCAAAAGAGAGTGTTCCTAACCTACAGGCTAAAGTTTGTGTATTTATCTAACAACACAAAAACGAAAATCTTCCTATACTAGTACATACACCCAATAATCATCAAGAAGATGCAAGAGATTGCTATTCCCAGCCACAACACAAAAGACTCCTTTTATTGGGGATTAAACAGTTCAGGTGAATTCAGTACAAAATCTGCGACTTCGGTAGCTCATGATACACAACCCCATGTAATCTTGAATGACATTTCAAATGGATATGGAAAATTGATAATATGCCCAAAATAAAGATCTTCTTATGGAACTATGCCATAAAACAATTTCTATTATAAGTAACCTTATTACAAGAGGCGTTAATATTAATCCTATCTGTCCATTATGTTTGGATGACATTAAGTCAATAGAACATACATTTATTAAATTTCATATGCTTAAAAAAGTATGGGATGTAGAAAATAAACATGAGTGGCTTCCAATTGATGTTTCCCTCTGTGAAGATATGTTTCACTGCCTAAATATCTCAAAACTCTCTCGTCACCCAAAAATGCTCCAAAAAATTTCTTTTCTTTTATGAAGCATCTAGAAATCCAGGGTTGCAATGGTGTTTAATAATGCAATATCTAATTATATAGCTTGTTTAATAGGAGCAAAAAAAAGGCAAGCGCTGAATGGAGAATCCGAACTTGTATATCGGTCAATCACTGCTCTACAGGGTCTTCTTCATCCCATTCTACCTCAAATTACTTAGTGAGGTGGAATCCTCCCTTATCAAGATTCGTTAAAATCAAATTTGATGGATCACTTAATAACTCTTCGGCAGTAGGAGGTTATATCCTACACGACTGGATAAGCAAACTACTTAAAGTAGGAGTATCATATTATGGGCACACGTCAATTCTAGTGGCAAAAGTTAGGGTATTTAGAGATGGAGTCAACTGAGCAATTCAGGCGAGCTTTAACAAAATTATCATTGAAGGTGACAATCAAATCGTAATTCAAGCATTGAGAGGAAACAATTAGTTCCTTTAGCAAATCTCCAACATTATCGAAGATGTTCACACTTAGTTGAACCAACGTACCTAATTCATTATCAATCATATCTTTCAAGAGGCAAACAAGACAGCAGATGGATTATTTAAACTTAAGAATTCTATTATAGCCTTGTTCTCTTTAGATATCTGGTTTTCCCATTGCTGTCTTAAAATGTTACCGCAAGTGCACAGTGCCAGTTGTAGCTAGCAATGGCACGCACGGGTCGTGTCCACAGGGAACTTGGCTTTAGTCACTAGGTTGACTGCAACACTCAATCCAAGGAAAAACAAATTCAGGTTGATAAATTTGAATGTTACTGAAACTATTTAACTCGATGATAACAAAAATCCTAGGTTGGGATTCAACACACTATTATGCTCTTTGGATCAAAAACTAAATCATGTGAATCAGCCCACACAAATTGTCGAAATGGAATGGTTACAAGTTAAAACACATCTACGCCTTCTCTCAAAGGTCATTAGATTGGTTAACCAATCCTAGTTATCTATTTTCATGAAACTAGAATCAACAAACCACAAGTTTAAGTAACCCACTATTCCCAATTAAACCCCTAACTATTTTCATGTTAAGAAATCCAACTGCTCACAAAGTAGCTCTAAGTAAAGGATTCAACTTTCATTGATCTCCTAAACCCCAACTAAGAACATGAATTTAACCATCTCAGGCAATTCATCGAAATCATGGCATACTAAGTGAGAATTCAATCATAAACATGGGCATTCATTCATAAAAACCTAGACCATAAATTCAAATTGCATGATAGGGGCTAATCCCAACGTAAGATAGGGGATTTATCTACTAATCATCGTAATAATTCCAATCACAAACAAGAAACTAAAAACCATGACGAAAGACACAAACTTTGATAAAAATTGCAAAAAGAAGGGAAGAGAAACGTACTTTAATCAATTGCTAGGGTCAATTCACAAATCAAAACCAAGCATTAAGCACTCTCCTAGAATCTAACTTGGAGCAAAAGTACGTTAGAAAGAAACCCTAAAATCGTCTGGAAAAATAAGATACAAGATGTCCCAAAAACTGCCCCGAAAAAAAATTAAATCATGAAAAGTCGGGGAGATGCACGGTCGTGCACTTCAGCAGGAAAGTTTCTGACTCCAGCGCATGGCCATGCATAAGTTGCACACCCGGTCGTGCCATCTGCTGGCTTTAATTTATGACTTTCATAGCCATGCTTACATGTACAGCTGGCCATGCAAGTGCCTTTCTCATCATTCTTCAAGCCTTTGACCTGTCCAATTGGTCCTCAAATCTTGTTCCTTCTCAAAATATTGGTCCTTGCTTGCTTTTGGTTCGATAAGTATTGAAATTCTTCGAATTGAGACCAAAGCACCCACAAAAAGGAGAATTGATCCAAATAAGATAATTATAAGCAAAGTTATCGGAATTAAAGGCTCAAATTAGTAAAAATAGAGGTTTATCAACTCCCCCATGCTTATCTCTTACTTGTCCTCAAGCAAGACTAAGGCATGAATGAACTGACAGGGGGTTAAGACCTCTAATTACTTTCCTCCTTAGACAATATTAGTGGAAAGTCAGCCAAATCAAGTATGGATGCACACAACCAGTGGGATAACTCAAGGCATAAACATGTAGTTTCAAAATTCATTTAAAATTGATCAAAAACGACACTGTTCAACTTAACATCCAGTTACCCCATATCACACCCCCATCCCCATCAAGATGCCCCCAAATAAGCGATAGACTAGAAGGCCTGGTAGTAACTCTCATAGAAGGAAACAGAACAGAAGCACTCCCTCTCATGTGTTTGAAAATGTGCTTCTTTCTCAATCATCCTCCCAAATGCAGCAACCTTACCATAAGCTTGGGCATATTCTCGATCCTCCACTACTAAAATACAAATGCAAATGACAATCCAGAGGACTTGTTATGGGTTGTAATGGGGCACAAGCTAGAGGTAAGGATGGACAATAAATCTAGGAATGTGGATTTAAAGCCTGGAGACTAAGAAGCATCACATACATCCCGAACATTAAATTATTCTGCCATACCATTCCAACTAACCATACCAAAATATACGACCCCTTGAATGGGCCTAGGGAGCGAGCTGAGACAAATAATAGAAATTATCAGTCATGCCAACATTTTATTTTTATTTCATTCTCTTTTTTTTTGTGATTGGCAGGTGGTAAACAATTCAAAGTCCAGCATCAACTCACTCCATAAATACTATCAACCCAATGAGCACGCAGAAGATAGCCAACCAACCAAGTGAGCTTATACCTCACGTTACCTAGTACAATTCACTGAAACAAAGCTTCACCTAATCTTGGCATAAAGGTATGAGACCATACAATTGGTCAAGGGGTAAGTGACGAGGTTTGCAACAAGAGAAATCAGGTAAAGGCACAAAGGGCTAGCGAGGGATGTAACATAATTTTCAGGAAGGCCATTTGACTGTGGGGCTACTGATCAATCAAAGAATGCCTCTATCACATCATCAAATGCATAACATATATGTAGCCTTAGAGAGAAATAGACCAAGTTCTAGAAAGATGCACATGGGAGCGTCACACATGAGATAAAACAATGACACTATATAAATGAGTAGTGTAATCAGGCCCAAAAATCTCACAGGTCAAACGACCAAACGCATAACTAGCCTTACAAGTAGCCCACTTGAAAGGGGTAATCAAGCATGACAAGGGGGGTTCAAGGGTAACTAGTATGTGAAAACCAAACAGTGCAGTCAAAGCATTTCAAAATCATCATGTGAGAGCATTGCTAAGAACATCCCACAAGTATGCACAACCATGTCAACCAACTGACCACCAATGTCTTAGCTCATCATCACAGGAGGGATTTTCGAAATCTTTTTATTTTTTTGGAAGGGAAGAAAATCTAACTAGGAAAACAATAAAACGCGATAGAGGACAAAGAAGAGAAGGGTGAGAATGATTACCTCGAATGCTTATGCGCCCCCAACTCGATTAAGTCTCCTTTGCGATGCAAACATCTAACCTATATGCTTTACACTACTTGCTCTACTAAATAGAAAGTAAAAATACAATGAAAATGCTACTAATGGGTCCTATATATGCAACTAGATCTTAGATATGAAATAAGAAACTATATGCAGTTAACTAAATGCACCCTAGATGCAACTGATGCGAAGATGTATGCACACTACACTAGCGAATTTCTAAACATGATACTACCATATCACATCTTAAATACACCAATCCCTCCCCCATACTTGAGCTTTTCATTGTCCCCAATGAAAGAAATAGACATGGAATGTAAGGGAAAGGGGAAATACTCACAAAGCATCAGAAGGGGCCACGGGGACACCGGCGTTACTAATCTGGTATAGGGTAGGGCCACTGGAAGTGCTCGTAGACATAGTACACATGATGCTTAAGGTTCCGTTGGTGGCGGTCCCACTCATCTTGCCTACGAAGGAGCTCGGTGTGGTCCTGGGAGTGCTGCTCGCTCATATGATCAAACCTCAGGTGGAGGCGAACAAACTCATCAAATAGGAACTGACGAAGGGGAACCTCCTCTAAGCTGGTGGGATGGGAGGGCTCGGCCTCATCAGGAGTGACACCCGCATGAAGGAGCTATGGTTGTGGACCGGGTGCCTGTGAGGTGTCCGGCATGGCGCCCTCGTCTCAAGGGCGCAAACCAGGATCGGTGTCCTCGGCATCACCCTCACCATCAACGTTATTGTCATAGCTTCAGTTGGCTTCATTGGTGATGGTAGTATGAGGAGTATCGGGCAAGGGAAAGAGGGAATGATCTTGATGGTTGACCCAGATTTGATTGCCTACCATAGTGGAATTCTTCATATGGACACAAGCTTCCAAGTTAAGGCGGGCACCATCACGAAGGATGGGCATAAGGGGAAAAAGGTTCTCAAGCCCTAAACTGTGGGCAAGAGCAACGACAATGTCGCCCGTGGCTATGGCTGAGGTGCGACTTTTAGCTTGCTCCTCAAGTTGGGTCATAATATGAAAGGCAGTATAGGGACGAACCCTATGCAAAGCCACCCATAGGATAAACAGCTCACCCCTCCTAGGCACCCCTTAGCTATCAAATCGAGGGAAGATAATATTCGCCGTGAGGCGCTGAAGGTACCTAAGGACGGGGTTGCATATAGATATGACTTTGGCCGTGACATGTGATCTTCTCCCAAAATTCACTCCTACCATAATCCTTATGAACAAAATTAGATGTACCACTTGGTGGGAGTTGTAATAATTCACTAAATCGAGCGAGATTTATCTCATGTGTGACATCGCCCAATTGAAAACGAATGTAACAATGCCTATCCCCGTGGTATCAAAAGTAAAAGAGCTAAAGAACTCCCACACCAACTTTTCATACACAGGAAATTGCAATTGCACATAGTCACGCCAACTCAGATGGCCAACCAAAGTATTCACATCATCCCACATGCCTAATGCTTGCAAGAATTCAACATCAATATACTTAGGTGGACTAATCTTGACTAATCTTCCTACTAACCAAAGCATCATATCTTTCACATTGCACATCATCCACAGACACAATACCATGCTTATTAATAACATGAGGGATATTAGATTGAGCACGGTTACCTCATGGGGGGCCGGTGGGCGAGTGGGAGCCTAGGAGGGTGCCAAGGAGGACGCGGGTGCCTTTCCTTTGTTCTTGGGAGCCATTGAAACAGAATGGGGCTTGAATCAACCTAAAAACACAACCAATTGAGCAATTTCACCAACAACAGGGACCAAGCAACCCAATTGAAAACCAAACCAACCAAAGTGCACCAATTCAATAAAAAAGCAACTCAATTAAGCCCCAATTGCACAAAACAACCTCAAATTTATGAAAATTTGTGGAGTGGGGATGGGTGAGGGGTTGAGTTCGGGGGGGGGAAGGGAAATTGGAGGAGAAAGGGTCGAGGGGCTACCGGAGGCCAGTGGCAGAGTGGTGGCGAGGCGGTGGCGAGGCTAGGCTGTGGTTGGGGGCGAAGAGAGAGAGAATAGGTGAAGGGGGGGAGAGAGAGAGAAAACCAAAAAGGGAAGAGAGAGAAAAAAGGGGTTGGGTCATCGGAATGGGTGCCGACAGAGGTGAGTGGACGTCGCCAACGCTGGTGTGTGTGGCGGCAATCGCAGCCAGAGCAGGGTGATGGGCGAAGAGGGAGAGCAGACCGAAAGAGAGAGAGAAAAGGCAATGGGTATGTGAGGGTGAGAAAATAGGGAGAGTATGGAGGTGGAGGGTCAGCGGGGGGTTCGGTAGCCGGCAACGAAGGTGCGGGAGCGACTGGCGGCCAGCAAGGAAAGGGTTGGAACTGAGAGAGATGGATAGCGAGGTGAGAGAGATGGTGAAATGGTGAGAGGGAGAGAGGGGCTATCGGGCAGGGGGTGGATTTGAAAACCCAGATGCATAATTATGCAAAAACACATAGCCTGCAGTGCAAATTTGTAGGTACTTTCTGTCTAATACACACGGCCGTGCACATTGCGCACGGCTGGTCGTACGCCTTACCTGATTCCAAATTCACTCTTTTTCGACTTCTAACTCTTTTTTCTTCCATGTTATCTTTTTCCTCTCTTTTTTTTTTTGCATTCTTCTCTTCCTCTTTTTTTTCTTTTTTTCTTTTTTTTCAAAAGTAGTAAAACTTGGGTTGCCTCCCAAGAAGCGCTAGTTTTAGGTCCCGAGCCTGACCATTATCTTAAGTATGAGTAGGGGATGAGGAGGAGGAGGGGGATAGGGTCACCGCCTCTTTTTGACATGCAGGAGATGGGGTCGCTGCAGGAGTTGGGATGACCATGGGTGAGGGGAGACGGAAATCAATCTTCTTCCTATATAGTTGGAATGAGATCTTCCCGGCTGCCACATCAATTATCGCCCCCATAGTGGATAAAAATGGCCTCCCTAAAATGATAAGGGTCTGCAAATTATCATCCATATTGAAAACTATGAAATCACATAGGATGACAAACTTGCCTAACTGAACTGGAATGCCTTCCAATATACCTGCAGGGTACCTGACAAAGTGATCTACTAACAGAATGGTGATATTAGTAGGCTTCAGATCAGGCAACCGTAACTTCCTACTGAGGGAGAGGGGCATCAAACTCACACTGGCCCCCAAGTCACAGAGGGCTCTCTCCATCTTCACATTCCCAATGAAACAGGGAATAGAGAAACTGCATGGATCTGGTTGTTTCGATGGTGACTAGCGCTCAAGGACCGCGCTACATACTTCCCCAATAGGGGTCACTGAAGGCTTCTCAGGTGGATCTTTTTTGGAAAGAAGCTCCCTCAAAAATCTCAAATGGGACGGCGCTTCTTTAAGAGCTTCCAAGAAAGGGGTATTTAAATATATCCTCCACAACAAATCCAAAAACGGTACAAATCTGGGCTCAAGCTTGAATCTGGCCACCATTTAAGGGTATGGAACGAGCGGCTGATAAGGGCAAGATGGAGGTGACTGAACACTCCTCTCCTCTAAACTCTCATTCCTTTCTTTTTGCATCTAAACAGGTCCTGTAGGTATAGGCACAGGGGCAGTCTCTTGAAGCACCACCACAGGACTCTCCACTAACCCATCAAATCTTGTATAAACCACATTGATGTGACCCTTGGGGTCAACCTCGGCCTGGCCTGGTAATTGCCCCTGCGGCCAGGATAAACTACTAACTTGTTGAGTGATTTGTGCGATCTAAGTGTCCGTCACCTTTTGATGAGAGACCATGGTATCAAACTTGGAGTTCAACTGATTAATTTGCTCACTAGGAACCTCATTAGTCTTGGGTTAAGTTTGAATGAAATGCTCTATAAGACTCTCCAAGTTTGATTTCTATTGCAATGGTGGATTATAAGGGGCCTGGGACTGGAAACCTGGGGGTTGATTTACAGTGGGGGGTACAGGATTGCTGCTTCTATAGGAGAAATTAGGATGATTTTTCTGCTCGGGGTTATATGTGTTTGAGTATGGGTTGTTTTGTGCGCGTGAGTTGAAGTTTTGCATGGCATTAGCTTGTTCCACTCCCTGGAAGTAGGCTTGGCACTCAATAGTTGTATGCCCCTGAATACCACACACGTCGTATATCACACTAACCTCATACATCATACCAGAGGAAGTCCCAGAAGAGCTCCTTGGGTTGGGAGCTCCCCTCCTATCAAACCACTGAGCAAGGGCATCAACCTTGCTTGCTAACATATCCACAGCATCAACATCATATTTCCCATTACCACTCTTCGAGGGGTTACGCTCACTAGACCAATGATAGTTGTTAGCTGTCATGTCCTGTATGAGAGCCTTTGTTGATTCAATTGATTTCGCCATGAGTGCGTCACCAGTTGCGGCGTCAATCGACATCTTCAAGTTTTGATCCAGTCCATTGTAAAACGTCTGAATCAAGAACCAATCGGGAACGCCATGATGAGAAAACTTGCATTGGAGATCTTTGAACCTCTCCTAAGCCTCATATAGTGACTCGCCATGAAATTGGGCGAATGAAGTGATGTCCGCTCTCAACTTGGCGGTCTTCTCTAGTGCGAAGTACTTGCTAAGAAAGGTCGTGGAGAGGGCATCCCATGCAGCGAAAGCATTTGGCTCCTCATTATAGAGCCAATCTCAAGCTCGGTCTCTCAAAGAGAATGGGAGGAGGCACAGTCAAATTGCGTCGGTGGGTACCCCATTAAGCTTAACGATATCACACTTCGCAAGGAAGTTGCGAAGGTGCATGTTAGGGTTCTCAGATGGGTGACTCCGAACTGATCTCTATCCACTAGTGAGATCAAGGCTGGCAGAAGTCCGAAGTTATGTACCTCAACCATCGGGCTCACTATGGAAGTTGTGATCCCCAATGATTGTGGCATAGCATAGTCTCTCATAACTCGAGTGTCCCTTCCAGCCATCACGGATTCTGCTTTCTTTTTCTTCATGCACCGCTTTGCTTACAAGTAGTTGCTTTAATCTCAAGATTCAAGGGGAGTAGATTGTGGCCCCCTTGACTGCATCTGGGCTTACAAAGCAAGAACTATACCAAGTGTAAGCGAGTCCAAGCAGGGGTAAAGAAAAGTAGAATAAAAAAAGAAAAACAAAAAGTCTAATCTAGAGTGTTTTCATCACTTTTGATTCTAAAATGAACAAGTTCCATGACAACGACGCCAAAAACTTATTGTCTTAAAATGTTACCACAAGTGCACGGTGCCAGTTGTAGCTAGCAATGGCAAGCACGAGTTGTGTCCACAGGGAACTTGATTTTAGTCACCAGGTTCACTGCAACACTCAATCCAGGCAAAAACAGATTCAGGTTGATAAATTTGAACGCTACTGAAACTATTTAACTCAATGATAACAAAAATCCTAGGTTAGGATTCACCACACTATTATGCTCTTTGGATCAAAAACAAAATCATGCGAATCAGCTCGCACAAATAACTAAAATGGAATGGTTAAAGTTAAAGCACATCCACGCCTTCTCTCAAAGGTCATTGGACTGGTTAAGCAATCCTTGTTATTTATTTTCATATAACTAGAATTAACAGAAACACAAGATTAAGTAACCCACTATTCCCAATTAAACCCCTAACTATTTTCATGTTAAGAAATCCAACTGCTCACAAAGTAACTCTAAATAAAGGATTCAACTTTCGTTAATCTCCTAAACCCCAATTAAGAACATGAATTTAATCCTTTCCGGCAATTCATCGAACACATGGCGTACTAAATGAAAATTCAATCATAAACATGGGCATTCATTCATAAAAACCTACAACATAAATTCAAATCGCATGATAGGGGCTAATCCCAACGTAAGATAGGGGATTTAGCTGCTAATCATCATAATAATTCCAATCACAAAAAAGAAACTGAAAACCATGATGAAAGTCACAAACTTTGATAAAAATCGCAGAAGGAAGGGAAGAGGAACGTACTTTAATCAATTGTCAGGGTCAATTCACAAATCAAAACCAAGAATTAAGCGCTCTCCTAGAATTTAAATTAGAGCAAAAGTATGTGAGAAGGAAACCCTAAAATTGCCCTAAAAATCATCTGGAAAAATAAGATACAAGATGTCCCAAAAATTGCCCTTGAAAAAGAATTAAATCGCGAAAAGTCGGGGAGAAGCACGGTCGTGCACTTCTGCATGAAAGTTTCTGATTCCAACGCATGGCCATGCATAAGCTGCACACCCAGCCGTGCACTCTACTGGCTTCAATTTATGACTTGCACAGCCATGCTTACATGCACAGCTGGCCATGCAAGTGCCTTTCTCATCATTCTTCAAGCCTTTGACCCGTCCAATTGGTCCTCAAACCTCATTCCTTCCTGAAATATTGCTCCTTGGTCACTTTTGGTCTGATAAGTGCCGAAATTCTTCGAATTGAGACCAAAACACCCACAAAAAGGAGAATTGATCCAAATAAGATAATTATAAGCAAAGATGAGCAACTTTTACTAAATCTTCCACTAATCTTAGGGAATAAATGGAGAAAACTAGCGGAATTGAAGGGTCAAAATAGTAAAAATAGAGGTTTATCACCCATTTTCTTCAGTCAATTGTAGCGGATGATGTAGTTGGGCGCACACTTGTAAGAAAAAGCAACATTCACTACTTACCATTTACCATTGCTAAAAAAACAAAGAAAAGAAAATGTTTGCATAAAGCATACTAGCATCTCCTCATTCCATGCAAAATTACAAATGTATAAACTATTCAAGAATAGAGTCCATAGATGTATTGATGGCCAAACACCTAAGCATGATCGAATGAGGTCAACAACCACCACTACCACCACCTAGTATGGGTCTTGATAGGGAAGGTTTTGTATTGCCAACATTTATGCAACCTTACCAGCACAATTTTGTCTCCAAGAAACCTTTATTAGGTTAATCATAAATGAAGAAGGAGAAGTGGGGAACTACATCTTATTTGTATCCAATGCATCCATCACAATCAACTAATTCTAGCAGGTTAAGTGTTCAAGAAGTGATTAGGCATATTTGATCCAATTGAAACTCCACCTCTAAAAACCAAGTTTTACTGCCACCACTAACTTATTTTGCCAACTCCTTAAAGTTATTTTTCATGAGATTCAACAATTCAGATTGCGCAAAGAAATAGAAGAATTGTGGTTCTTATATGTGAACAAAACACCCAACAAATTCAATCACATTGAAATTTGAATACAATGGCATAAATTTCCACTTAATTAAGATAATTAGCAGTTCATCAGCTTAGAACGGAGGGAATCTCCTAATCTCAAATCTGTCACACAATTTTTCTCAACTGTCAATGGATCTTGGAATACACCATGTTGTATGGTAATTAGGACTCCATAATAGCCAGATACCAGGGGAAAACTTACATAGATTTGTTCTAGCATATGAAGATGAAGAGAAGCGAGAGAAAGGGCGATGATGGTGATGGTAAATGATTGTTTTAGTGGTGGCGTCAGTAGCGGCAAATATGAGAAAATCACCGGCGAGACACCTAACCCTAATTTTGGTGAATTTAAGTTAATTAGAGAGAAATTACACAAAGTGGACTCAATCTCATTCATGATATTGTGGGTTTCATTTGAACTTACGCAAAATTGAAGGAATGATGATGCGTGATGAAACTGACAATGCGACTCATGTGGTTAGTCATAGAGGCACTGCACAACTTGGTGATCAATGGAAACACAATTCTATGTATATAGATATCAAAACAAGGGATTGTGGAAAGATAAAGCTTAGAGAAGCTTGAGCGTCTTTGCTATAAGGAGGGGGATGGGGGGATTTATTATGTGAAAAGTAGTAACCGTAGGTGAATTTTACTGACTACAGCAGATAGTACCATTTTCTAATTATATTAGAATCTTCAAAAAATTGTAACATAGTGGCAAAATACTTTTACAATTGAATAGTCCCATAGTTACATCATAGCCTTTGGCATACCTTACTAGATAGATTTAGATATATAATTTTTGAACTCGTATTTCTATACCCATGCAATGCACTGGTAGTCTCATAAGTTTTAAATTATAGTAATTACAATAATTTATTTAGCGATGATGTCATCCATAACTTTTCAAGATTTTTTCTAAAATAATTAGTAGCTGCAAGTTATGAGAAATTATCAAGTAAAAATTTTCCAATGCATTAAAGTCCATTGTAATTAACTTAATAAATGTTTCTAAAATTGTAATACTGCAATTTCTTTGTAATAATTTGAAAACTATGGTAGTCGAAAACATTATTTAATTTTGATAAAAAAAACTAATAATATAATTAACTTGTAATACTCAATGTTTTAATGAAAAATTAATTAAAAAGTATTAATGATGACATTTTTATAACAACCATAGATGTGTTTTCAATTAAATAGCACCAATTATAGTTAAAAATAATTAGATATAGAATTAAATAATTAAATGTATTTTTAATAGCCGTAAATAAGAAACAATTATTTGGATCAAAAGGAAGGTAATCCTACCATCAAAAAGTTGTTAATACTCGCTTGTACTCTCATACTTTAGAAATTTAAAGTATTCTAGTAAGTTTTTCACGTAACACAATGAGAATGTATGTTAAAAGGAAGATAATCTTACCACTGTTAATTTTGAATACGGGTTGAGTTATTATGCTGTAAAAATTGAAAGCAATTTGATACCTCTTGGTGGTAATGTGTTGGTATTATTATCTTATATATATAGGATCTGTAACTATGATTGTATTGCGTGTACTATCTCTAATATTTTATATTTATATTTATATTTATGTTCAAACAATAGGAAAATAACAATAATGAAAATTCAATATCTTTTGTTATTTCTTGATTATAATAATTGTATCCTTATGGTAAAAAAGATATAGAATATGCCCATGACACTATGTTTGTTTATAGTATCACATATTGGTTGTCAAATTCCAGGTAAAAATTGAAAACCAAACATTCACAATAGATTATCTACAGGTGGTGCACTTATTTCATTATAGTGTAATGCATTGTTTTTGGTAATAGTAGGAGTTGTGTTAGTAATATAATATAATGAATTATAGTAATTGAATATTGCCTTTTCTTATTTTTGGAAAGAAATCTTCTAACTTATAGTTAACTTTATAAAATCCTTTTTTGGAAGGAAAATCTTCTGTACACAATTTGCTAACTTATATTTTTTTAATAAAAATATTAATTACCTTAGAAATTTTGTAAGAGTGACATGTGCAAATAATTTAGAAGGGTTTTCTTTTGTTTATATGTGTGTGTGTGTGTGTGCGCGTATGTGTGTATGTGTATGTATATATGTATGTATCTATATATAGATATACATGTGGGGACAAGTTAAAATATGAGAAAGTTTTAAGAATTAAAAAAAGAAGAAAAAAGAACAAAGGGCAATCATGTCTTTTATCCTAGCAACTAGCGAAATTGGCTCTTAATTAATTGGGAGTTCTTCGCCAAGGATGCCACTAATTCATTTTTATTCAAAAATGCCACTGAAAAGTTTTCCTACCCTTTCATGCCACGTAACTTGATAATTAGGCATTAGAATGCCGTTTGTCTTGAAACTAATCAATGACCATCGATTTTATTATACTTTTAGAATATTTTTGGAGACATAATTTGAAAGCAAAGAGAATACAAAATCAAAAATAAAGTTGCAATGGAGTCAAGTAAATGAGAGAAATGAGGCAACACCATCAATCTTCTTCCCCATCCCTCAAAATTAGGGTTTCACAAAACTTTAGAGTCAAATTTTACCTAAAATTGGTCATCACTTGGCAAAATTGAGATGTGAATTTTTGTTGTTCATCTGAAATAACCCTGAAAATGTCGTCTCAATTCCTTGAAGGCCCCCACGCCTGTCAATTATGTCCTCACTTCTCTCACTGTGAACAGTATTGCGAACATGGTGGAAAATGCATGACTATAACTAATAGCACTTGTTTTGCTTGCAGAGGCTAAGAAAGATTGAGGGAGTATGGGCTTGGTTGCAAAGATTGAGAGAAAATTTGAAGCCGTGTTTTGAGGAGATTAGCAGAGGTTGGAGGAAGCAAATAGGAGACGGGAGACAGTCATTTACCATTTCTCCTTTTTCTTAAACCATCCTCAATTTATTTCCACAAAAAATATCATTGTTAATTAGTTAACTAATTGTAACGGTAAAAATGGTATCTTGAAGCAAAATTATCAAGTTTAGTGCACGGAAGGTCCGAAAAATTTTCAATGATATTTTTAAGTAAAGTTGAATGATCATTGCAATTTATTGCCAAGAACTCAGTTAAGAGCACATGAAACACCTCCCATTTTGAGGTTCACTTGCCTCGAGGTGTGAGTCAAGTGGCTCGTGATTCCTATAACAATGTGAGCTCACGAGTAGCTCGCAGGCTTGTTCGTAGCCATGAGTTTGCTCACTTCCTTTTTTCTTTCTTTTTTTTTTATAATTTCAATTGGGATTTTTTTTAATTCAGAAGATAAAATTATATGTTATAGTGTGGGTTCATAATTATTATTTTATTTAATAAACTAATTTGTCAGCTTTATATTATAGGATGAAAAATTTAAGAGTCGAAAAATTGATTCATAGGATAATATGGAGTCCCTCCCCATCTGAGCCAAAATTTTAGCTCACGAGTCACGGCTGCACGTGTTCTGATCGGCCCTGCTCCCATCTCCAACCTCCATCGTTCCTCTGTTGCTTCCCGTGCGGCGGATTCCTTGGTCGTTTTCCGGCGACGCAGACCGTGGCAAAACCAGCATCAGCGATAGCTTTCGCTGGTGACTGAGCTGTCTACCCTGTCGTACTTGTTGCAAGGCGCAAGAGCAAGTCCATCAAAGCAAGGGTTTAAACTTTCAAGTTCGTGTCCAATAGCAACTATAAATTAAGCCCAAGAAATCCCGATTAATCTCCTAAACAGGCGTTGGTTCGCATCAAATTCTCGAATGGATTCCCTTTTAGCAAGCTACGCCTCTTCAGACGAAGAAGACGATCAGCAACAACAACCCCAACCCCAACTCCAACCTCCTCCTCCATCTTCAAGAGCATCTTCTCTCTTCTCATCTCTCCCAAAACCCCAATCTTCTTCCTTTTCATCTTCATCCGTTTTCTCTTCTCTCCCTCCTCCCAAATCATCCTCATCAAAAACCCAATTCTCCATTTCCACTCCAAAACCCAAAAAACACCCCCAACAAGAGGAAGATTCAAACCCTTCTTCGAAATCTTCGGCACTTTTCTCATCTCTCCCTGCCCCAAAATCCCAAACAACCACCGATTTCAACATTCCACCCCCTAATCCCAAAAGGGTTGTCCAGTTTCGCCCCCCTGTGCCTCAACTTAGCAAATATGATGAGGACGATGAAGAGGATGAGGAGGAAGATGAAGAGGAGAGAGAGAAAAAGAAGAGAAGGCAATTGGTTCAGGATACTTCTGTTAAATCCTTCCTTTCAAGTATGCCTGTCCCTAAAAATTCGGCTGCTTCAACTCTTGGTGCAGGTTCAGCACCCTCATCAGGCTCAGGTCGCCGGTCTATTATAGAAACTGAGACCTTTGAGCCTGCTCCATCTGGCTCTGATGCTAATGGGGTGATCAGTGAAATGGGCTTTGATTCTAGTGCTGGGAATAGCCAGGGAAATTGGGATTATGGGTCATATGCTTATAATCATGAAGTTGCGATGGCTGGGGATCAGAGTTATGCAGGTTATGGGGGTTATAGTGCATATGGAAGTTCAGGTGGTCATGATAGTTATGGGAATTATGCGCATTATGAGAGCGGTTGGTTTGATGCTTCATCTGGGGCTGTGGCACCAGATGGATCAGGAGCGTTGGCTCCAGCTACATCAGGAGCAGTTGAGGGCTTGGTGAGTGTGGATGGAAAGAGAAGAAAGGGTCAAGTGCCAGTAGAAATAGTTGAGGTGAAACAGGATGAGTTGATCAAGAACCGGCCTAGGGAGGACCAGTCCAAGCTAACAGGAATTGCTTTTGGACCTTCCTATCAGGTGTGATATTATCTGCGGTATTCTCAGTTTAAGAGTGTTGGATTTGAATGTTATAAGCTGTTGCCTGAACTTGTTTTACTTGACATGTTCTGCTATTTTGTTATTTGTGCTGTCCACTGGGATGGAAGTTGATTGCTATGCATCTAATAGGAGTCATGGAATTGAAATATTTTTCATTTGAGAGAGCTCTCTGTATTCTAGGTCTTCGGAATATGTTGAGGGAACGATAAAATTGTTTAAGAATAATGGTAATTTGCTCCTTGCAGGATAAATTTGCTTGACTAGTGGCTTTTTAGGGTCTGTCTATACTTCATGCTAGAAAGAATACAGTGGGATTGCTGGGCTTCAGAGCCTGATTTTCCCTGTTTTTGGTTAGTGTATCTATGTTCTTTATGACAATCACTGCCCAATAGAGAACATTTCCATTGAAATAGGTGGTTCTTATTTGTTTCATTTGGTAAGCTTGATGTTGGAAGGGTCATGACCATGGTAATTGGTGAGACATTGCGAGATTGTAGTGTTGAGAGTCTAATTGCATTTTGTTCAACATTAGTCTATTGTCTATGGTGCTTGCACTCTGGTTGAGTCCCATAATAGGTGAATCTAAGGGGGATTCTATTACCTTGGGTTTTGAGCATATGTGCTTGGATTTTTGTCTGAAAACTTGGGGAGGAGTCTTCAAGATTTTCATCAGAGCTATGCAAGTTGTAGAGGAGCCTTGGATTTTGTAGCTGATTGTTGAAACTTCAATGAAGGTTTGAACTTCTGAGAGGAGCCTAGAAATTTGTAGATGAGCTTAAGTTTTGTTAAGGAGCTTTAGATTTTTGCTTAGTTCTGAAACTTGTTAGAGCTTTGAAGTAGCCTAAAGATGTCATTGAAAATATGTAAATCTTAAACTTGTTGGAGTTTATTGCATGGTAGTTATACCAGCATTGTTGTATAGCTTGAAGTGTTGACCAATAAAAAAGACCCAAGTTTAGAGGTTGATGGTAGGAGAGGTGAAGGTGATTAGATGGATGTGTGGCTATACGACGGTGGATAGAATTAGGAATGAGGTGATTAGAAATAAAGTTAAAGTGGCTTCCATATAAGATAAGATGAAAGAGATTAGACTCAGATGGTTTTAGCATGTGAATGTGGATGCTCGTGTGAGGAGATGTGAGATGATTAACCTCCCAGAATGTAGAAGTGGTAGGAGACGACTAAAGAAGAGCTTGAACGAGGCGATTATATAAGATTTGAAATAACGGATGACATGACTCAGTTCTAGTAGGTGGCGGGTTAGGGTTAAGGTATTGGATCATAGATAGCTAGCTTCTTGGCTTTACATAGGCTAGTGCATGGCAGGAAATGTTGTGTGATATTGATTAATTTTTTTTTTAAAAAAATTTTCAGGTTTGCCTTTTTTTGTATGCTAATAGTACTCTCATCCTGTAAGTGAATAGAATGTTATTTACCCCTTGAGTTTTATTTGGGCAAAGAAACTAAAGATGTTTTTGGCCATCTAGAGTTTAAGATGGCTATTTTGGTGGAAAAAGTGAAGTCCTTAGATCATAAGGTACAACAACAACAGTCTCTCTTGTGGGGGGATAGAGTTGAAAGACTGGAAGTTAAAAAAGAACTCTCTTTGGTGCATAGCTCCATTGATATTTACTGGCGTCAAAGAGCAAAGCAATAGTGGAATGTGGGTTGTGGATGGTGGTTGCAATACCAAATTCTTCTACTAGGTGGCAAATAGGAGAAGAAAGTTTAATGCCATTCACAAAATTAAAGTGGATGGTGAGCCCCATGTTGACGCTGCCTCAGTAAAAAATGCAATTGTTCACTTCTATGAAATTCTTTATCATAAAGATCAATTCCTTGATGGTATTGCTTTGGCCTCTATTAGTCTTGATGATGCTAGGGATCTTGAAAATGTTTTTTTGTAGAAGATGAAGTTTAGAATACCATCACCGAGTTACCCAATGAGAAAGCTCTAGGCAGACGACTTCAATATAGCCTTTTTCCTGCATTGTTGGAGTATTGTTAAGGGCGAGGAGATTGTAGGATTTTTTGCTGACTTTCATAATAAAGGCGTTTTTGAGAAAAGTGTAAATGCTACTTTTATTAGTTTGATTCTCGAAGTGGTTGGTGCAAATGACATTAAGTGTTTAGGCCCATTAGCTTGGTGGGGAGTGGATATAAGATTCTTGCCAAAGTCCTTGCCTCAAGAATGAGGAATGTTGTTGGAAAAGTTGTGGATCCTAGCCAGCATGCTTTGTGCTTTGTGCTTTTGTACCTGGTCGTCAAATTTTGGATGCTGGGTTGATTGCTAATGAATGCATTGATTCCTATATCAAATATGAGAATTCGGGTGTTTTGTGTAAGCTTGATGTTGAGAAGGCTTACGATCATGTCTCTTGGAGTTTCCTTTTGGCTATTGTTAGATAGATGGGCTTCCCTAGCAAGTGGAGGAATTGGATCTCTTTTTGTATTTTCAGTGTGCGCTTCTCTATCTTAATTAGTTTTTTGATAAGGAAAAGGTAATATATTAATATAGAAATATCAGAGGCTCATTGTGAGCATTGTACAAAAAGCTATTTACAATCTAAGTATAAACTATCAATACAATCTGCCAGATCAATAAAGGAAGAGCTAAACTTCCCATTCTTCCAAAAGTAGAGAATTTTGATGAAGTTCTCTTTCAAACGCCGAAGAGAGGTTTCTACGTTATAAAAAACTCTTCTATTTCTCTCTCTCTCCAAATACTCCAAAAGATGACATGAGGTAGGACCATGACTTCCTTCTTCTTCTTCTTCTTAACTTTCCCACGAAAGGAATCTTCCCAAGCCAAAAGATGGTTCCTAATAGAATTAGGAGCAACCCAGGACATTCCCAAGCAACTGAAAGCTAGACTCCAAAAAATGCTTGCAACCTGACAATGGAGCAATAAATGATCCGTAGATTTATAGCCCCTTTTAAACATGAAACATCTATTCACCAAAACTTTCCCCCTTTTTTGTAAGTTGTCACACGTTAGTATGTTCCTATGTGTAGCTTTCCATACAAAGAACGAGACCTTTAAGGGGTCTAAGGACTTCCAAATAAGATTGCAAGGGAAGCCTTTTTCAGAATGAATCTCCTGTGGTGAAAACTTCCCATCAAGAAGCTTCAAATAAAAAGATCTAACAGTGAAGCACCCTTGAGTGGTTAGATCCGACCGTACCCTATCAATTGAAGATCCTCCTACTTTGGCCTCATTAAGCTTATTGAAAAAGCTAACCAAGGAATCATCATCAACGAATCCATCTCGAACAAAGATAGGTGCCCAAACACTGTTAAACACTGTTAACATAAACCGGCTCCCGATACTCAGCAAGAGAGGCATTTTTGTCCACTGCCAAAACATAAAGGCTAGGGAACAAGTCTTTCAAAGGAAACTCGCTGCACCAGCGATCATGCTAAAAAAAGATTGAAGAGCCATCTCCTACGTCAGAGGAACAGTGTGGAAAGAATCTCCCCTAACCTTTGGAGATATATCTCCAAAGACTATACCCATAAGAGCCCCTCGCGATAGAGGGAAACAATCCTAATCCATCTTCCCCATATTTGATGGTAACTGTCGTCCTCCAAAGATTGCCCTTTTCATTCATAAATCTTCACATCCACTTACCAAGAAGGGCATCGTTAAAGAGAGACAAGTCCCTTACACCTAACCCTCCTAAAAGTAGTGGTTGCTTCACAATGTTCCATCTTACAAGATGAAACTTGAAGTTACTCCTTAAAAAACCCCAAAGGAAATTCCTCTGGATTGCTTCTAATTTATTGGCCACTGAAGAAGGTAAGGGAAAAAGAGAGAGGAAGTAAGTGGGGATACCTGAGAGAACACTCTTGATGAGAGTTAATCTCCCCCCTTTTGAAAGGTACATATACTTCCATCCAGAAAGTCTTTTCTCAAACTTCTCGATAATTGGATCCCAAATGGCTTTCTCCTTAAATTTAGCACTAAGAGGGAGACCTAGGTAGGTAGTCGGAAAGGCATCAACTTTGCAACATAAACACCTGCAAGCATTTGAATATTAATTAATGGTGAAGCATTTGATTTTTTCTCTAGTTCAAGAGGTTTAAGGCAAGGTAAACCTTGGTCGGCTTTACTGTTCATTTTGGTTATGGAGACTCTTGATAAGCTGGTGATTAAAGCAGTTGAGGCGCGTTTCTTGGATGACTTTCATATTAGCAACCTCGTATCAAGGGTTTGTTGATATCCCGTTTGCTCTTTAGCGATGATACCCTTATTTTTTGCAAGCCAGACGAAAGTAATTTGGGTTACTTAAGGTGCATCCTTCTGCTTTTTGAAACTATGTCTAACTAAGGGTCAACTTATCTAAAGGTGCACTCATTCCCATTGGTGAGGTGCCTAATGGTCATATCTTGGCCTTTTCCTTTGGGTGTGAAGTTGATTATCAACCTTCTTCTTACCTTGGTCTTCCTCTTAGTGCTTCTTATAAGAGCAAAGTGGTTTGGGACCTTGAGATGTTCCATGAGACATTGGCAGGTTGAAAGTCTAAGCTTTTGTCCAGAGGAGGTATATCGACCCTTTTGCAAAGCACTTTGTGTAGTGACTGGAGTCTGCCTATCTACTTCATGTCTTTATTCACTATTCCACCTAGCATTGTTACTCGGTTAGAGAAAATCATGAGAGACTTTCTGTAGAATACCAATGATAATGGTAATGGCCTCTATTGGGTCAATTGGGATGAAGTATGTCGTTCTAAACAAGCGGGAGGACTTGGCATAAGACCTCGTCACGTTATAAATGAAGCTTTGAAGACCAAGTGGCTGTGGAGGTTTTGCTATGTGGAAAAATGTGATCACGACAAAATATGGGATTGATGAGTTTGGTTGGTGGAGTAAGAAGAGTTCTTATTCTCACGGAGTTGGTTTTTGGAAATCTAATTAAGCAGGTCTTGAATGTTTCAAATCTTTACTGCATTTTGAGGTGAAGGATGACTCAAGGGTTTTATTCTGGCATGATGTTTGGTGTGGGGATTGACCTTTAAAGAATCAATTTTCTGATCTTTTTAGGATGACTCGTTTAAAGTATGCCACGGTACAAGTAGTAGTCTCTTGGAATGGTGACATTAGTCATTGAAATTTGACTTTTGTAAGGAGGCTTAATGATTGGGAAGAGGATAGTATTTATAGTTTGTTATCCTTGTTGGCAAAGAGGTTTTGACTAAAGGCGACGATGAGATTTTGTGGCCACTAAACTCTAAGGGGTCCTTTACCGTTAAGAATTTTTGTTCCGCACAGTTTGAAGTGTTGGATGGTTGAGATTTTGTTGCCAAGTCCATTTGAAAGTCTAAAGCTCTCACAAAAGTGTGTTTTTTTGCTTGGCCGCCATCATAGGCAAGATTCCTACGAAAGACATACTTAAAAGAAGAAATTTTAGCGGTCCAAGTAGATGCTCTATGTGTTTGGAAGAGGAAGAAACTGTGGATCATCTCCTTGTGCATTGTTAGTGGGTATCTTTGCTTTGGGATTTATCTCTCTCTCTCTCTCTCTCTCTAATGGGGGTTAGTTGCGTTCAACCTTCTAATGTGAGAGATGTGGTAGTGGCTTGGAGGAGAGGGATGAGGAGAAGTTGGGTTCTTGGAGTTTGGAATATGGTTCCTTTAGCTTTTTGGTGGGCTACTTGGAAGGAGAGAAATTGACATATTTTTGAGGACAAAGCCTTGTTGTTTCAAGATTTTAAGCTCTATCTTTTTAGTGTCGGGCTCATTGGTAACAAAAATTTGAACCTTTTGGGTTTTGTAGATTGCATTATTGATGAGAGCTTAAGGGCATAATGTTTTTGTATTTGCCTTTTGTACATAGGTGACATGCCCTTGGTGTCCTTTTAATATACCTCTTCAGTACTTATCAAAAGAAAAGAAAAGTACTCCATCCTGGGAGAGTCACTATCAGCCTGCCTTGGATTGTTAAGGTATAATAGTTACCTCTATTATGTCATCTTGTTTTTATATATAGTAATTGCCACCTGTTTTTAGTATTTCATTGTTTCATTCCCTTATGTCTATCATTAGTTTTCAACTTTTAAATGTTTCCTCAAAATCTTTTATGTGGGTCTCTTAGAAGGCTGGGCAAAGATGCCTGGAGATGTTGCCTACATCTTGATTTCTCCATACCCCTCGAAAGTGGACTTGAATTGCGAGGGGTTGTTTTTAACAATTGAACTTGTCAGTACCCAGTTGCCCATTACAATATCCAAATGCATCATAAATGTAGAGTCTGGACTCTGGTGACAAAATAATTAATAATTAAAGTAAATACACCAACAATATCTAGAACTAGTATGTATCAGTTATTAGGGGTTTTGACACCCTTACATGAGATGTTATGCAGTATGTCCATTTCAAAATACCAACACAATTTGGTTGATACTTTATTGTTGTCTAGATAAAGGAAATGCAATGTCTATAAGCATGGAACTGATGTAGATGTTGGAGTTTGTGTGATGAGCTTGGGACCTTATTTTGGGAGTTACCCTTGAAGTTAAACTATTTTGAATAATAGGAGTATATGACAGTGTGGAGAACTAATGCTGCTGGATTAGGTCAAGAAATTTGGATTGTTTGTAGTTGGCCAAAGCATCTTTTGGCAGCTAACAACTTCATTTTAGCGAACATTTCCCCTTTCGCTTTATCTTTTCCTCCTTTTTGAAAGGAACAGGTGGAGCATCCTTCTCAGGTTGTGGGGAGTGAGTTTATTTCAAATTGAAATTTAAGATTGACTTCTAGTAGTTCCGTATCCAATCCTAAGGCTAGCTCCCATGGTGGTGTTTCTTTTTTTTTTTTTTTTTGGGCTAAGGTAAAATAAGTATACCAAATAAAAGGATCCAGGGATGGATTCAAGGAAAACATCCTACTAAAGACTATGTACAACCAGCATGCAATCAGAGCTGAGGAGCAGGAGTTTCCCTTATCCCAAAAATAAAGAATCTTGATGAAGTTGTCTTTTATTCACGGAAGGGATGATTTTTCGCTCATGAAGATTCTTTCTGTTTCTTTCTCTCCAAATGCTGAAAGCCAAGGCCGCCTTCTTGTTTCAATGAAGTTTTGTTGGGATGCTTACTAGCGCTTTTGTAACCATTACACTTGTTTTGGTGTCAGACAACAAATTTTTGTGGAGTGAAATATTGGGATAGAAAATTAATCAATATAAATTTGATGGCAGCAGCTTTGCTTTATTGTTTGGTATCAAGCTTCTTGCTTTGCACGAGGAAAATCTCCCCATGAGCATCTTTTTCTATTTAAAAGAGAGATACTATTATGGAAGTCAAAAGGAAAAGAAGCATTGTACAAAGACATTGATTGCAGTCCATTCGAAGGTTGTTGGCGAACTCATCTGTTTTGATGCAAATATATAAAGTTCCTTGTTGTCTTAGAAGTACTAAATTTTGATCTGCTTAATTTGTTTAAAATTTGTGTCTCAACTCCATCAGAAACCCTCTCGTCTTCTAGGGAATCCAAAATAGCACAACAAATAAGCTGAATGACCTGTAGGTTAACTTCTCTTCCAAATGAACTCGAACCCAAACATATCATCCTTGTCAAATTTGACCACAACACAAGCTGAGGAAAGCCTAATTGGCTCCAAGCTAACCCCATGGGAACTCTAGCACATGGACAACCAAGCAATAGATGTCTAATGAGTTCAATATCCCTTTTGCATGGGCTATGTATTTGCCAAGATCTTCAGCCATGGTCCGAGGGGGATTCTATTACCATAGAACTCTAGCGAATATAGTCATGGATTTGGATTACATTTGCTTATGAAGCTCTCATTTGCAAAGATTTTCAGCCAGAAAATTAGGAATGGCCAAGTAACTGAGAGTTGACTTCCTAGAGAACTTTAGCAAATGGATGATGAGACTATAGTGATTAATGGAGTCCTCACCTTGGTGCACATAAAGCACTTACTCGCAAGATTTTTCCCCCTGTTAGAGATCAGCTCACATCCAGCTTTTGGAGATGGAGCTTCCTGGATGATTTCATGGTAATTATACGTCAAAATTATCTTCTCTATGAAGCTGTTCTCTGAGTATGGAGCAGTTGTTTTTTTTTTTTTTTACTTTTTTTGGGGGGTGGGGTGGGGTGCAGAAGCTCAAATTTTCTCCTACTCTGGGCCCTGAGCATCTTGTCGTTCTTGCATACAACTGAGCTAAGGAATTTCCCCTCCCCTTTATGTGGTACAAAACCTGCTATGGCTACTAGGATACTTATGCCAAGGAAGGAACCATTCCACACTTAACTCTTCAAACTCGTGACCAAGGTATTGAAAAGGCAGAACTGGATCAAAGCATGCAAGCTGACAACTCTCGAACTCAGTTTTTGTTCCCATTTTCAAGCATGGTTCTATCCATTGTCTTTTGGAGGGCATCTTTCTTGGTGATTCCATGGCTTCCTTAGGACAAGTTCTATTTTGGTGGACTCCTTCCGAGATGTTGAACAAATTCTAGCTAAATATATATCATAGAGATTGTTGACAGCAAAGTGGTGATCAATTTGGTTCTATTATGCTCGGTTTTGAAAATTGGCCTTATTTGCCATTCAAAATGTGATTTACACCTGGTTTTGTTGTTTAGGATGTCAGTTAACATCCTGAGGAAGCTACTCATGCAGGAAATCAAATGCAATCGCACTTTTGGCTCGAGAACAACTTTGTGCAAAATCACTGTTCTGTGGGTTGATTAGTTCTATTCGATTAACCCGGATTAATGAGTCATTGATTTTCTTCTAATCTAACCAATCAGCGCTAATCAGCTAGAAAGACTTAGGGGACATCCAAGCGCACGCCTATGTGAATAAATCATCCTTAAACTAAACTTGAACCAATATTGCAAGTGTGAGAGAAATGCACTCTTCACTTCTATAGGCCAAACAAAAAAATGCTGCCCTTTCTTTCTTTGGCCATGTGCATACGATTTTCTTGAAACTTAGTTTATTTATGTTAAGCTTATGTTTAAGCTATTTGCAGCGAGCATGTATTTATCTTTTATATTGATAAAATTTGCTAGGCAATCATGGTATGTAATTAACTTGTCTAAAGCTAGCCTAGAGGCTTCCTAATGACTAATGAGCCTCGGTAGTCTGTTAAGGAAGCTGAATCTTGTATATATCAGCCTCTTTTCATTTTATTTTCATGGATTCTCCTTGAATGAAAAAGCTGGCTGCTGCAAATCTACCCTAAAATCTCTATAACCCAAGTGGAAATTAATTTAAGCTTAGAATGAATTCTATAAAACAAATTCGATGGCTGTGCTTATGACTTGGTGGGAGGTTTCCTTAGCTTGAGTGGTGGCATGGCTTTAATCCCTTACATATCCAAGTGATTCATCCCTTAAGCACTCTAAATACCTAGATTAATCAACCTCCTCCAGAAGACAATGTGAGTTAGGATTGAGATTGTGAGGCTCACCAAAGGATTCAAAATGCGGTTTTGGTCACGGTATGGAAAAATCGCTCTAATGCGGCAATCGCGTTCCATGCCATAGCTAAGATGCAGTTGCCCAACTCAAAACCTTTCCGGTGCGTCTGCTTTGTCGCTGAACGGGCACATTTTGAATCCATGGCTCACACATCAAAGATCAGGCCTTGAGAACTCTCTCAGACCATACAACTTGTTTAACATGTTTTTCAAGTAATAAAGTCCAGGGGTGAGGTACTTATACTTTATTGTAATATCATTTATGGCTCAGCTAGCTGTCAACATACATACTGGTGGAAGCTTGCATCCTTCTTTTTGGTCAAGTAAGGCCAGAACAAAACATTAGCAGACTCTCCCTAATGTAACCTCTATCTTGGACTTGGCATTAAAGCGCTTTGGTTTCCATAGGGTTACACTTGTAGGTTGTTTATTTATTTATTTATTGTTGTTTTTAATGTGTTGTGGTAAGGAAGCTCAAGGTTATGCATTTTTGGTGCCTAATTCCTCTTAAAGAGGGTAATCCTTGGGTTAAATCATTGGGGCATGCATTTCTGTACTTATGAATGAGAGCCTGAACTAGTGTATGCAAGGGTTTCTCTTCCTCTCCTTTTCCCACCACAAGCAGGGCATAAACCAGCATGCCCTTATGGATTTCTCAAGGTGTGCTCCACTGAATCAGAAGGCTATCTGACTTGTATTTCACACTCAACTTGTTTTGTGGAAAGTTTAATCTGGTAATGGGGTGAGGGAGTAAGTGTGAGGCCTTGGCCCTTGGCTTCAAGGATCCAAGTTTGTAATAGTCCGTGGTGAGCACATCCCTTTCAAATTGCTTTTGAGCCATTAGAGTGGTTATGCCCATGGATAAGAGATGTTGGGATCTTGAGTTTGTCCATCAAATATATTGAAGCAACATTAGTGCGACTTCCTCCAATATTCTGATGGAAAACCTTACCCTCCTGGTGCAATGAAGTAGGTACACAATTATGATGAATGAATGAAACTGAATATCAAAATATTTTATCAACATTTAGTTTCCTAATCTATTAGGATAAAAATATATCACCTAATATTATCTTAATAGACTAGAAAACTAAATGTTGATAAAATGTCACTAAATATCCTTATTTTGGCTATCTTAAAATATGATTACAAAAATACCTACAAAAATAATAAAATAATACAAAAGATCTCCAATATCAAAATATTCTAATTTTGATCTCTTTTTTTTTTTGATCAGGAAAAAAGAAATTATATTAACAAAAGAATGGATGCAAAGATAGCATCGTACAATTAGCTATGTACAGCCCAAGTGCATCAAATCCACAAAATCTAAGAGATCTAGAGGAGAGTTACAAACATTCCCTTTGTCCCAAAAATAGAGTGTCTTGATAAAATAATCTTTAAAACATTGAAGTGGCATCTCCTCATCCTCAAAGACTCTTTTATTCCTCTCACGCCAAATGCTCCAAAAAATTGCATGAGGAAATAATCTTGCAATCTTCACCTTGGCTTTTCTACCAAAAGAGTCCTCCCATGCATAGAGATGTTCCAAAATAGATTTGGACATGACCCAAGAAACTCCCAGGCAACTGAAAGCTAGATCCCAAAGAGCTCTTGCAAACGGACAATGAAGCAATAAGTGTGCCACCGATTCTGCAGTAGCCTTGCATAATGGGCACCCATTCACCAAGATCTTACCCCTCTTTTGCAAATTATCAAACATCAAAATGCTGTCATGGGTAGCCTCCCAAACAAAAAAGGACACTCTAAAAGGAGCCAGAGAACTCCAAATGAGCTTCCATGGAAAAGGCCTTCCCCGTAAATGCCAAGAAGCAGAAGGCACAGAGGCAAGTCTTAAATAGTAGGACTTCACCGTGAAGCTCCCTTTGGGATTGAGATCCCATTTGACTAAATCAAGAGGGGATTGCCTGATGAGCATCCCATTCAGCTTCCTTAGCAAGCTTAAAAGGGAGGCGACATCCACTAAGGTATCTCGAGTAAAAATAGGTGACCAAATGCACGAACCCGACACATTATCGCAATACTCAGCCACAGTAGCATCTTTATTCTCCGCTAGCGCAAAAAGAGAAGGGAAAAGGTCCCTCAACGGGGCACCTTGACACCATCGGTCATGCCAAAACAAAATGATAGAGCCAATACCCACTTCAAAAGATAGATAAGAGACAAATGTATCCCATCCTTTACAAATAAATCTCCACAGGCTAACCCCATAGGGGCCGTTTGGTCTAGACGGAAACCACCCACGACTCTCCTCCCCATACTTTGAACATATCACCCTCCTCCAAAGGTTGGACTTCTCATTCATGAATCTCCATAGCCACTTGCCCACCAATGCCTCATTAAAGAGTTTTAGGTCTCTGACTCCCAACCCTCCTTCTGATACGGAAAGCTTAACAACGTCCCATCTCACCAGATGATACTTGAAATTGCCACCAAAAGATCCCCAAAGAAAAACTTCCTTTGAATGGCTTCCAACTTGGCCGCCACAGAAGCCGGAATAGGAAAAAGAGACAGGTAGTAAGTAGGGATGCTAGAGAGGACACTACGGGTGAGAGTGAGTCTCCCACCTTTGGAAAGATAGTTTGCTCTCCATCCAGAGAGCTTTTTCTCAAATCTTTCCACTACTGGCTCCCAAATAGATTTATCTTTGAATTTTGCTCCTAGAGGAAGACCAAGATAGTAGGTAGGTGATCTCTAATATCAAAATATTCTAATTTCTAAATATTTTTACCCATCCTTTACTCTTATTCTGCATCTCTAAATTTCCAATTCTGCCCGAAAGAAATTATCTGTTTGTGCATACTACATCAGCAGATCTTTATGGTGATCAACTGCTTTGACTGTATGAAGCTCTTTTACTATGGGAGAATGCACTCTGAGCAATCTCCCTTGCCTTCTTCCGACAAGTTTAGAAAGGGGCTTAATGGCTTATTCATGTTTTGCTAGGGTAGCAAAGATTTGGGAAAAGGAAGAAGTCCTATTTAGCCTCTTTCCTGAAGGGCTTTATTGTTGGCCGCAACTAGTGTGTAGGCAGATGTGGAGGACCTTTCTTCTTGGGTTGAGCGGTTGAGTCTGTCAAGTGTGAGTGAATTGGGTCATAGTCATAGGTGAGTTGTCAGGCAGTAGTCATATCTCCATGCACAAAACTAGACGTAAATTGTGTAAGTGTAAGCATTATGCGACAAGCTGAACCCCTAAACAAGACAAACGGTGTGTCTCTTTCAACCTATCTTTCACCCTCTGAGTTATGGGAGGATAACATAGCTGCTGTCATTAGTGAGGATGCCAATATTTCCTAAAAGTTTCATCAGTTTCAAGTTGGGATGGACTTGATTCAGACACATCATTACCTATTCAAATAATCAACGTCGCCAATAAGATGTCATAGGATCTATCTCGCTGTTATGGGTTGGGATATTTTGATGTCTTATTAATGACTAGGTTATCCGTGAATTCGGGAGCAAGCTTGCCATCCCTCCCTTCCTGTATTCCCCATATCCCTTGTCATCTCTGCTTTCAGTACGTCTTTTAAATTTGGGAACATTATTTGCTAATGTAATGATGCTGTCGTCATCATGACCTTGATTAACGCTATCATAATGCCTACAATCTTCTTTATGAGGATCATGCCGCTGCTTGCCCCTACTATCATCTTGCTATCTGTATGTTCTCTGCTATGTTCGTCGTGACAAAACCATAGTTACTGGATTTGCTTCAACCCCCCCAATTACTGCAAACTGGATCGTGTGTCCCAAACGTGGTTGGCACACTGATTCGCTGTGGGTCGTGTACAAATTGGTGGCGTAAAGTGTACCGATTTGTGATGCGTTATACAAGAAATGATAATGTCAGAACTTGCAGATGAAAAGTCACTGAAATGAGGTGACGTGGAAGAATATGGAGAAGTGGATGGAGCAGAAGTGCAGGGCATATGAAAACGAAATGGGAACCTGAGATTAGGTGATGAAGCTTTCAAAGAAGCAGGAGTCGTCGAAGATGAAGTGCAAAGATATGGCCATTTTTACTTTGCGCCCCCCCCCCCCTTCAGTGATTGCAATCATTGAAATGGGCTAGGTTTTTTTAAATTTTTTTTTAAAAGGGCCAAAAGATTAGGGGTTCGGATGGGCCTTCAGATATGCCCATATTCTTTTGTAAACGTGAGCTGAATATGTCTTCTAACCATTTATGAGATATTAGGATCACATTAAATAAATATTACTCTACTTTCCCAAAAAATTTAGCACCTGAAGAAAACCAACCCCGCATATCAGATTCTGTTGTAAGTGGCATATTGCGTACCCGAATTCGTCGGACGTACCGGAGTGTACCGTGATCTAGTCAACTATGGCCGAAACGAGATGCCCACTCTCAACTATGGCCTGGAACTGAGGCATCTGCTTTGGTATCTAGTTGGATAAATCTCTGGTAATGATGGCCAGGCCTATCTAAGAGGGTGGCAATTTAAGTAGGTTGTACAGGCATGGACAGCATGCAATTAGTTTGGACTTTGTTTTTAATCATAATGTTCCTCATTGATAGCATTGTCCATAATCCAAACATTCTGACTATTCACACCTCAAATATAGTCGCGCATACCTTTGTCATTCACTAAATAAACCAAATAATTTTTAGCATTAGGAACCTAACCATTAAAGGTCTTAGTTGACATACCAAATTACCAAATGTTTATCATATTTATGGTCATGGCTCCAAGGTAGTTTTTATTTTTTCTTTCCCGCTCCTCTACTTCACTTAGCTAGTCAATATTTTCCAAATAGCTTTTGCCAGGTCATGCACCTTGCATGTAAGTGACATCTTAAGCTAGTCATTCATGGTCATAAATAACAGTTCTCTACATTAATGGCGTCAATAAGTGTAAGTTGCTTTCTCCTGTTCTTATAGAGTAGTTTGAGTGTTTAAAGTATTAAGGGTTTTTATGTTTAGTTGCTAAACTTTTTAGGTTAGAAGCATAAGTGCGTAAACTTTAAAACTATTAGAAAGACATTAACAAGAGCAAAATATCTGGCTGGTTGGAGAACATTTTGGAGAGGCCTCGGATTAGTTCCATGAATGGGTTTGGTGGGCTGTGTTAAACTCCTTTTCTTTACTCGTTATGATGCTAGCCAGAGGGGAATAAGCAAACTGAGCGGCAGAATGCGAACTAAAATGAAATCAGTAATAAGCCTGAAATAGCAAAGCTCCAGTGACTTAGCTGATGGCTCTTGTGAGGCTGTTTGGATGTCACTGCCCAGTCTTTTAGGCCATAACAACCTCAAGTCCAGGTTCAGGGATTTGAGACTGGCAATTTGAGCAATCGGGTAGTGTTTTGAACTGGACTCTTGCCAGATGGGGAAAGCTTTGGTTTGGAACTGACTGCAGGGAGGGGAAAATGCAACATGGGGAAATTTTAGTCGATTGGATGAATTCAACTTGGGGAAATTTGGTGGATTGGTGATGAGTTATGACGATTTACAGTTGGAGAACAACAGGGTTCCACAGGGATGGTGATAATGAAGGTTTGGCTGGTAATGGGTGACTAGAGTACCATACTAGGGTAGGTGATAGTAGTTCCAAGCTGCAACAGTTCTGGGCAGCAGTTTGTGGATGAATTTGTGTTTCAGTTTCGAGCGATTCTGAAAAATATGCATATAGTTTTTCCCCCCATGAGCAAAGTATTTCTTTGGGCAGACTGCATCCATAGGTGTTGCCGTACGGAACCAACATCTCGGAAAAATAGAACAATATAAATTTCCTTAACTAGGAAATTCTGCCATCTTAATATTGCCATCTGCCTCTCATATTAACCTTAGGTGCCATTCTTTTCTTCTCTTTCTTGCTTTTTTTTGGGGGGGGGGGGTGATTACCTGAAAGGCCAGTAGATCATCAAGGGTAGCCAGTTTTTCATAGAATATGCATTTTCCCTGATTACTTCCAATTCTGTGCACAAGGTTTATATGTTCACATTTTCCAGTCCTCTTATACACAATCTGGAAAGGGACTTCCGAGTGACTGTCCCCTGAAAGTTGCGATATTGCCAGCTTTTATTGGAATCAGGAGATTTCCCGTAGAGGAGAATTTTTGCCATTGCTAGCATTAGTGTCCTCTGATTACCTCAGTATATGTGACCTTCAACCACTACCCTAATGAGGGAGATGTTTCTTATGCAAACATCGTATGTGCATTTACTGGGGGAGGTAGGTCGCTAATAGAATGAGGTGCAGGTACAGCTGGACAAGACTTGTATTTGAAATGAAGTGGTCCTCTCTATGAGCTCTCTGCTCTGGTTGGAAATAGTATCCATCTGTACGTTCATATTAGCTTAAGACGTCATAGGAACAATTTTCTGAACATCAATATGGTGTGTATGTCCAGAATCCATCCTTATTCAATGAAATTTGCAGATATCAGTAAAATACTATGGATATGTTGCTGTTCGTTATTTCTTATAATTTCCGAGCAGATCTTGTATTATCAGTGTGTACCTACTTCTGAGTTTTGACCATCTAATTTTAGGCTGTTTCAGAAACAAGAGGGCATACCCCTTGATTTTATCTGGTACTGGTGCTTGAGAATGCACATGACATTGGCACCCCGGGATTAGTTAATACCTTGACATGATTGAGCCCTGTTATTAGTGTGTACCGACCAACCTCTGAGTTTTGGAAATGTTATTTTTAGGCTGTTTCAGAACAGGGCATAGCCCGTGTTGATATTATCTGATACAGATGCTTTAGAATGCACATGACATTGCAGAGAACAGCCAAATCTCTATATGGCATGATAACCGGGGGGGCAGTTAAAACTTCATATTAGTCGCGCGCGCGCGCGCACACACACAGGGGAAGCCTCTTTGTTTGCCATGGGCGAGTCTATAGACATCTGCATCCCCCTAGACCTCTCTTGAACAGGGCCATATTGGGATTGTTATCGTTAGTGTACATATATGCCCCCCGCCCCCAACAAACTTCTGTGGCGTTATCTGCAATGGAATGCAACCTACTCCCATGGCTTTTTGCTGAGATTTTTCTCCTCATCTCTAATATTACCCCAGCCGGCTGCTTCAGGCAAGGGAAAGCCAACCAAGCTGGCAAAGCGGAAGCATCAAATTGGGGCTTTGTACTTTGATCTGAGGCAAAAGGAAATGGAGCTTGCAGAGCGCCGTTCCAAAGGCCTGCTCACAAAAGCTGAAACTCAAGCAAAGTACGGGTGGTGAAACTTCTACGGTCTTTTAGTCATGCTTGTAATCGCCAACTTAGGGCTTGCTTTGTTTCCAGCATTTGTTCTCTCTTTTGTTCGAGTTATTGTAACCGTCAATTTCAAATTAATTTTGGGAATGCTTTTCCAGGTTTCTGATTATATATAAGAATCCCTGGTGGAATTACTGTTCTCTTGTTGCGTTATTGTTCGCTTGTGGCGTTATTGTTCGTTACAAATTTCAACCTTATTTGTTGCGGCTTTGGAGTTCCACATGAAGGAAAAATGGGTTTCAATGCAAAATGTGCAAGAATATAGTCCTCCTCAGGGTATATTTTCATTTGTTAGCTTTAACAAGATTCATTTAATACGCAGTATGGAAATGAAGATGGGTTCTACAACTGCAAATTGATATATATTATTATTAGAGCTTATATTTATTTCCACAATGTGTATTAAGGCTCCGTTCTTTTCTCTTAGCCTATAACTCCTTATAGCTATTTAAATCTCCTTACATCTTAAAATTTTTTAAATCTCCTATATTTTTTATAACATTAAATTTATCATCTATTTTATTTTTGTATTTATATAGAGATGCATATTTTTTATATACTATCAATATGAAAAATTTTACAGGTTTTTTATGAATATAATATTTTGTATAAACATAAAAACACAATTTAACGATGTGAGTTAATGGTTAAGTTTTAACATAAAGCATATATGTTATTATAGAGAAAATAAGTCAACATGTTCTAAAATTGTACTACAAAATGACATTTATGTTTGAATTTTGACGTGAATTATGCATGAAAATAGTCACACTATAGGTGACAACAGTATTTCAGTTATTTCAACCATAAACTTATTCATGACAACTTGATTGTTATCATCATACAATTGAACATGAGATTGACTTGCTATAGGAAGGTGGAACTAATGTTAATACAAAAAAAAAAAAAAAATTCACCTCAAGTGCGGAATATACTTGGTTCAACATATTTGTCGGCTTGAGTTTATCTTATTGATATTTAATTGACTTGTTTAAATGTTTATTTTCATTAATTATGTTATTTCAATATTATTTTTTATTATCCAAAACAATAATTGTAGAAAAATTATTTTTTTCCTGTAATGTTAAATATAATTTGTTTAATTATGTTATAAAATTTATTTCATAAATATCAGTGATATATGTGATTTATTTTTCTGAAATAATTTTTTTCATAATTCATACACTAAAAATCAATAATTTTACATACGTATCTAAAAATTATATTATACAACTTTTTAATAATTTAGCAACTCCTTATATATATTCATATACCTTCTTACAACTCCTTACAATTCTTTACAGTTCCTGACATCTTCTTACAACTTCTTACATTTTCTTACAGTTCTTTACATTTTCTTACTGCTTACAGTTGCATCTTATCACAAAAAACAACATGCTCACAATATTACAGCTCCTTACATTGCCATTTATTGTTGACCCCCTAATGTAATCCGAAGGTGGTTTTGGAATATGAGACAACATATTCACAAATCACAATATTGGCTCTCTTTTCCAAGCAATTCTAGTACTTGTGCTCCAAAAAAAATTAAAAAAAAAAACTCTTGTCCTAATTTTACTTTTGAGGTCAAAACTTCGACCTCCATTTCACAAAATGTGTCAATTGACAATGCCAAAATTTGACAGGTCATGGGGAGAATGTCAGCGAACCCACTTCACTGGAGGCATATGCAGGGGAATCTAACAAGGTATTGACAGGTCATAGGGAAGAGGTTAACGTTCACTGAAGCCGAAGCTTCACAGCGCATTTACAGAAAACCCAATCAACAGCAGAAGTTTTCATAAGATTCATTACCCAAAAAGTAGTTGGTTAAAACCACAGAGGCCCAACTATCGCTCAAGCCATCAGAAGAGCTTGAGTAGCATGATAACAATCATACTTTAAAACCCGAAAGACTCGACTTTTCTCTGCGCGCCGCCCCCCGCCGGAGATGTTCTCCCTTGTGTTAATTACATTCTGTACAAAATGAATTGAATGCCAGAATTTCAGCCAAACGAATCAAACGAAGAGCGCGAAAGCAGCCCAGCATGTCATATGATGTGGAATGCTGAATTTCCTTATCACAAGGTAGTTTGAATCCAAGTCAGGAGACTCTGCTATTCTTCATAGATAAGCAAATTAATACCTAAAATCCAGAAAACTCCCAGAATTAAACTGTGCACATTGTGATAGTAATCAACTACAACCATGACATATATGACAATCAATAATGGCAAAATTTGAGCAAATTAAAGTGATTTACTATCCTGAGTTCTGATAGCTGAAACAGGCTCTCTTCTCATCAACTTTTGACCAGCCTAACCCAAACGATCCAATTGACCCCCCCCCCCCCAAAACGCCCCAAAAGAAAAGAAAAGAAAATCTGCAATCCAGTATCTGTGATCAAACTGACAATGTTCCATCATGACCCAAAATGATTGGAAGTGCATTCCAATTACACGAACAGGAATCCCACTATTTGCCTTCAGCCACCATTTACCTCGTTCATTTCAAAAATGACAAGGAAAATAAATAAAGAGGAAAAATAATCAATACCCATAACCCAGAGCTTGGAGACAGTATCCATGGAAGATGGGATGGTAGAATGACCTCAAGCATTCGCAGACCTAGGAAACTAATTTCTGGATAAAACCAACATTTAATGGCACACTAATACATGAATAGAGCACATAACCATGACAGAGCCAAAGCAACTCTGCCCCAGAAGGGCCCATAGCAGTTTAGATGTAAACAAACTTATCTCTAACATAGCTGTCAAACAGGCAATATTCATGTTAATTAAAGCCTACATCATGATTGTATAATATCAAAGATGCAAAATCTCAATCAAAGCTAGCCACAATGGTTAATCACTTATCATGGCCATTTGCAGACAGTCAAACCCCACATCCTAGGATAGAATCCTGAGGTGGACCAATTCTTCCTTCAGGGAAATATGTGGGTGGAAAACAAGCCCTATTGAGCTTGTTAACTATGGGTCAGGCCTCTGTCACGTGTGGTTGTTGGGTTTATATGTCCCCCTCCTTGGGCCTGCAACAACACTGTCTGATTAGATGGCCCTGGACTCCACCTAAGTAAGGAGACCTGCTTACTGATATCAAAAAAGGGCAAATTCTCATTGCACTGACCTTGTGTCCTAAAGCTTCAAGTTAATCCTCTCAGACCACTTAAAGATGTCAGAGTATACCCGGTCTCCTCCCAAGTCCTCTCCTGTAGCACCTGCTGCTACCCTAATTATGTCCTCAATCAAGGCGAAATTCCCCATTATGTCCACATGAGCACCACTCTGGGTGCCCCTACCCTCCAGTAGATTAGCTGGTGGTGCATGGTCATACTCCCTTATGTATGTCCGAACACCTGAGGGATTGAATCTGGTTTTCCCCCTCCAACCCTTTGCAAACATGTAACCAGTGCTTATAACTGGAACTGTTTCATCACCATTGACATTGTAAACTCCAGATGCCAGGCAGGAATTTTCAGTTGCATCTTCTGCCAATATATCAATCTGAAAGGGGATGTAGCAGTCTGCACCAGGACTCAGCTTGTAAACATAAGCTCTTTCTGTTGGGATTCCAACCCCATACAGAGAGAAGATTTCCATTTCTGGAGCATTTGGCAATCTGAATAAATCGCAAACAGGAAAAGTCAATCAGATTACACACATGTGAACAGATGAACCAGATCTGTCAACCTCAATGCAAACCCCCCCCCCCCCCCACAAAAGAGAGAAAAAAAAAAGGGAAAAGCAACATAACTTACAACCCAACCAGTGTTAGACACAACAGAAATTATAACTGTACTAAGCAGCACATAGAAGTACGATTTTGACCGGTGGCAAATGCAGAAAATTTCAGCACAATGGTATAGCACTTTAAGCCAGAAGTTTGACAGCAATAATTAATTGTGAAGGGTGCCCACTGAAAATTTTGAGGATTTTCAGAATTCAGATAATTTTCAGTTGCCTGTGACACCATTGCCAAAACCTTTCATCTGCACCGGATTTTGACGACATTGCTTTGGCAATATACAACTTTCAATATTTCTTTAGCACTCCTCACAACTTCATAATGTCTACAAAAATTCAAGGCTCACTATAGTGAGGTTTTCAAGACTTCTACTAGAATAAACTACTTAAGAACTACAATGCACTTAGCCAACATAAAAGTAAGGGTAAGAACTTGATCATTAAATATGGCTAGCAATAACATTCATGATGAGATGACAAGACAAGAATGACCCACCTGGTTTCTAACGGATTTGACCAGTATTTATAATGGTTGTATTTTGGGTCATCCAAATCATCAGCAATCCCATGTGAAAAATGAGCATCACCACGTTGCATCATCTTTGGTGCCACATAGTGAAGTAGATCCAATATTGAGTCAGCTGTATAGATCTTGTGATCTGCCACGGCTTTAATACCTGGAATGCCCATGTCATGGTATTCTGTCCATACATCTTGGCAGGTTGAGTTAGGAATACTGTTGCCCTTAGGTGCGCCCTGTAAAACACAGAAAACAAGATGCACTATAAAAGCAATGCATGCACAAACAGCTTTGTATTGCTCATAGAGGGGTAACACTGTCCCCAGCAGAAGAGTCACAGGAGGGATGGGAAGAAACTGGACTAGCAGCAAATGGATTTTCATGAGTTACGGCATGCAAGTTTTCTTGAGTTTCTTTTAGATTTCAAACTTTTAAGTGGAGAACTGCGTAACATCGTCCAGACACTTTGAGACTCAACCAGCCTCCAGTATCATAGACTGCTAACTCTTTTCTTAGTCCCTCGCTTTCATGACATCAAAGAGTTTTGGCATCATCATCCACTTTTGCAAACATGTGTTATCAAAAGAGATCTAGCCAAGTTACAAGAATAGAATGTAGTCTGAATATTGAACAAAAGATCACCTAGCCTGTCTCAATTACCATATTCCATTTAATTTTCATACTCACACCACAGTGACCCCACAACAGACATTAATATTAGAGCCATTCAAGAATCTTGAGTTATATGAGCACCTAAAAGTGCAATTGCTGAGCAGGTCATTCACCAATCATCACAATGATCACTTTATCGCAAGTTGCTATAACAGGAAACACTAAACAAGACCATGCTGTCACCAACTTCTCCATCACAGAACTCCAGAAAATACAAAACCACAATATCCTCTTCATGTCCCTTTAAACTCCATCAGTCTGTCTAAACTACCACATTTCACTATCAGTAGTGTCCACATTGTTCAGGCCATGATCCATGGCAAGCTCTGAGTCACCTCCTTGCACTCAACATCAGCATCCACACCTCAACCCAGTGGCCAGAAATCTCATTAAAACCACCGATAAACATAATCAACATAGATCACAGATACTACAACTAGACATTTTGACATTGGCTCCCACACCAACCCCAAAAACCCCCTTCGCACTAAACAGATAGGTCGAAAATCATATAATAAAGTCACTACCGCCTTTTTTTTTTTTTCAAAATCATAGTCACCTACAACCACATAGAAATGTCATCTTAGTCATCTCCCAATATTCAATTTTCTTCATTTTCATGAAAGATTGCACACTTAGGCTGAAGAAAATATCCCAGAAATGAAACATATAAATGTGAATCATGCATAAGCAGACTTATGCTATCAAGATTAGTGAGAAACTATCATTCATGAAAGCCTATAGAGCATATTATGCATCGCCAAAGCAAGAAAACACTGTTTCCATTGCAAATTTGTAAAACGAAGAACCCAAAAAGGAAAAAATTGGAAACATTACCTTGAAATCCAATGTCTCAATCTTGGATGAATGAGCCTCAGCCGCGTCTTTCCCGAAAGATACGAGTCTTCCATAGTGCACGCCTTTTGCTGACAGTAGTGAACCTTCAGTCACATTCTGGGCAGCAGCATGGGTATCATTACTTTTCTCCTTCTTCAACTCACAGTTGTAGCCATCTTCAGGTGACCAATCAAGGTTACCCCAGATTATGTCTCCACCTTTTGGTATCATTGACATAGTTGTATCCCATGTTCGAACCATCTTCATTAAATGCTGCAAAGTTTGAAAACCAAATACATCCTTATCCAAAACAGATGGCGCAACAGACCTGCAAGAGAATAGGTTAATTATCGCGTCTTATATGGAGAAAATAAATTATTTCCCTGAGCTTATGGTATGCATGTTTCATAGATTCCATCAAACTTACATTCATTTTTGGTGCAAAAACACCACACTACCGAGATATTTCTGTATAAAATATGAGCCTAAGTAAAAGAGTAATGATAAACAAAGGAATGAAAAACAAGGACTCAGAGCCTGTTTTTTTTTCACGATAAGATGCAGGAGCAAGAAAATGTAAGGAGTTGTAAAAAGATCTAAGAAGATGTAAGGAGCTATACAGAGCTGCAAAAAACTGCAAGAAGTTGTAAGGATAGATGTAAGGAGTTATTGAATTATTAAAAAGTTATATAATATAATTTTTAGATATGTATGTATGATTGTTGGTCTTTAATGCATGAATTATAAAAAAAAATATTTCATGAAAATAAATTACATGTATCACTAATATTTATGAAATAAATTTTATAACATCATTAAACAAATTATATTTTAACATTACAGAAAAAAATTATTTTTCTGCAATTATTGTTTTGGATAATAAAAACTAATATTGAAATAACATAATTAATGAAAATAAACCTTTAAATAAGTCAATTAAATATCAATAAGATAAATTCAAGTCGACAAATTATGCAGAACCAAATATGTTCCGCACTTGAGGTGATTTTTTGGTATTAACATTAGTTTCATCTCCCTATAAACAAATTTTTAAAAAATAAACAAACTATTTGAATTAAACATTTTGGAATTAAATTCAATCTAATGTTCAATTGTACGAATGATAGCAACCAAATTGTCACAAATAAACTTATGGATGAAATAGCTGAAATGCTTTCGTCACCTACGGTTTGACTATTTCATGCATGATTCACATCGAAACTCAAACATAAATGTGATTTTTGTATTACAATTTTAAAATAAGTTGATTTATTTTCTCTATAATGGCATATATGCTTCATGTCGAAACTCAAATATTAATTCACATCGTTAAATTCCGTTTTTATGTTTATACAAATATTATATTCATAAAAAAGTTGTAAGATTTTTCATATTGGTAGTACATAAAAAATATATACATATTTCTATATAAATATGAGAATAAAATAGATGACAAGTTGAATGTTACAAAAAATATATAAGGATACTTAAGAAGATTTAAGAAGAAGCAAGGAGACGTAAGAAGTTGTAAGGAGTTGTAAATTGTAAGCTAAATCTTCCCAATCACAGAAAAGAACAGGGCCCCAAAGAAGTTATGTGTGCAGTCTAACCACAAAACTAAGACATGATCTCAGAACATGCTACAGGCTGCTCCTTAAGGTGTGAGTCCAGTATAGATGAATTCATCATGGTTTATTGAAAATGATCTTCCTGAGAAATTTTGCATTGTTAAAAGACCAAAGAGAACGGGGTCGGGGAGATTAATTTTGTTAGAAAATTAAAAAGCAAATTGGTTGCATAGACATGGAGAAAAGCAGAGCTAGTTCAAAAGGAAGACCTTGCAACAGCAACATCCCTGGATTCGGCAGAAAGAAGTCCAGCAATAGCTTTTGGAGCACCTAGAAAGGGTCCACCAATGTTCATTACTGATTTGATATGTTTAGCACACCAGTCAGAACCACCGCCACCACCAATTGGAGCTGGTGCTTCAACCCATTTCATGAAGTGTAGGAAGTACAGAGCTCCCATAGAATGTGGAATGACAACCACCTTATTCCCACCATTTGTAGCAACCAGAAGTTCTATATTGCTTTTAATCCTACTAAGAGATTTGTCCCTCACCTGTTGATTTGCAATAGAAATAAAAACTTACACAGATAAGTGAGAATTAAAAATGTCACACAAACACAGCTTCAACAACTAAGACAATGTTGAGGAGCAAATAAGCAGCACAGTTGATGAGGACAACCAGGACCATGCATCAGTTGATCTCTTGTAGCAAAGAGTTAGTTTGGCATCATCAGGAACATGTATCTTTACATCTCACTAGCTCTGAGTTATAAAATATTGAATCGAGATCCAACCCCTCCCTAGCTACTCAACCAAAATATTACTTCATAAAATTGAGGAAAACATGTCTGTTCAATAATTTATTTGTTAATAGAAGACAACGGAAGGAGAAACCCACAAAGTCAAGTGGTAAGACGGAAAACCATCACCAATTAGGATATTTATGTGAAGACCTCATTTAACTACAAAAGCTCAATTTAGTACATACGCACGCTAGATTGTATGAGCAAATTGAAGAGTCAAAACAACTTCACTTCTCATATGCTAAAAGAACTTTCACAAGCTAGAATAAATCTTCATGCACCACACATTGACAAATCACCACGATATCGGTTTGCTTTGATTTAAATTTTTGTATCTTTTTCTTTTTTCTTTTTGAAAATGTTAGAAACCCTGCCAAAAACTTAATAAGTTCCAGGATTGTGGAAGTAACAATCTCGCGGTGATGGTATCTCCCTAATCCATTATGGTCGAAGCGTAACAAGTACTTGTACAAACAACGGTCTAGTATAGAACTTGTCATCCAATATGCATTCATTTGGTATCTTTTTCAACATTCTTTGGTTTAGTCCTAAACTCCTGCAAGATGTAGTTGATCCATAATTTTAAAAATCTCAATATATTGCTTCTTGTTTTCACCACATTCTGAATGTACTGCATTTACTCATTTAGCTGCCATTGTACATTATCCTATTATAGCAAAAGTTTGAAATAACCCTTTCCTGATTCCTCCATCCACCCTTTCAAGGCGATTTCTAAAATTTTACTTGTAAGTGAGAAATTAGCAGTTGATGGGTAATAATATCAGATTCTACGTTTGGATTGAGATTAATCAACCCAAAACCCAGTGTCGGTACTCGGTAATTTACATCTAATGATTAACCATGTATCTAAGAAACGTAGGACCCAGAGGGCTTGGGTATGATTGGCTCTTCTGGTTGAAACACCCATTGCACACCTTTAGCCATAGAAGAAACGGATAATTAGAAACATACCTCAGTATTCTGGAATGAGATTCTCCAGTCATATGCAGCCATATACATTGACTTCTCCTCATATCCTATTCGAGCCAAGTTAGCGATTAAAACTGCCCATACAAAATAACCCGGTGCAAAATAATCAGCTGCCACAAGACCAGAGACAGGTCTGACCCTTATGCCAGGTGGGTCTAATCCGGTCTCATTATCCAAAGACATGTGCTCAACCCAGCAAAGGGGTCTGAAAAAATTTCAGGCACAAAAAATAAATAGAACAGCAAAAAGGCAAAAATATTTATCTATATAGCAATATAAAGCACAAAATTTGTGTCAGAAAAGAATTGACTGCTACTCAGACTCTTCAATTCAACTGTCAGAACAAATAACTATATTAGATGCTTACAATGCAGTCACAGTAACATGGATTTCTTGTAGTGCAAAAACCCCAGGAATTTGTTTCAACTTCCAAAAGATGTGACTGAATACATAACAATTTATAGGAAAAAGCAAAACCTGATTTTGGGTGTACACTGTAATTTTTCTGCAGGGGAGCTATTGACATGCATGAATCTCCAAAGCTACTCTTGGGTGCTTGGATATGCCTTAGCTAAGGAACCAAAACACAATCTATATGACCTGAATACCTGCACACACATCCTTGTGGCCAGTCTGCTCAATCAGACATGCCCGGCTTAGGCTAAGTTCTACAGTTCCTTTTGGCTTTCTCTATGATTTCGATAAATAAAACCATTTATTCACCGTCATTATCTGTTTTGCAAGGCAAGGATGGAGAGAACCAAGGAACCGCACACAGAGTCTCTCTCAATTAATTAATGTATGGTCAAACCCAATGCTACTTTGCCATATAGAAATATCACAGTTAACTACTCTACACACACATAAAGGTATCGAACAGCCCTTTCCTGAACAATACTGCATGCTTATCCTTGCCAAAGTATCAAGCACCCAACAAGCATACTTTTGGTGAAATACAGAGTTTGCTTAATATAGTTACAAGGAGATATTCTGGGAAGTTATAGTCTATCTCAAATGACATGAATACTTTAGCGCTCCGCTTGGGATGACAAAAAACAGTTTCAGAGCCAAATGCAACTTCCTAAAAAAAGGAAGAAGCGCGGGGGGGGGGGGGGGAGACTATGTTCACTTTTCCTGAATCAAAAAATACTGCACACACCATAAGCTGGTCCAACATTGTATCACGACACATGCTTGTGAGAATGAGATACTCTTAACCCTTATCGCATTCCATTTGCTGCACTACATATAGGAACAGTGTATGGCGGAACAATAGCTGAAATCCCTGTTAATATTTTTGATTTAATGACTTTCAATATTTCCATACCACCTCTCACATTCCACATGGATCCCGATCTTGATAACTATGGTTTGTATCATAAGCACTATCATCATTTATCTAGGGCAATAATCCTAAACAACAACGTACAGGGTAAGCCACCTTCCAGCAAATAGCCTACAGGTAAACTCCCCAAAAGCCATGTACTACTAGGCAGAGTACACAAACCAATGTCCACTATCTTCTTCCATTACCCTAATCCTTCTTTAACCTCGCATCATCACCAACTACTGCCAAATCAAAAATATTGTTCAAGAACCAACACAACTAAAAACTTAAGCTAATGGTTGAAGGCCTAGGGCTAAGTTTTTTAAAAATCCTCTAACATGTCCCTCACACAAATGACTTTTGGACTTGAAGCGTGTGTATTACAAAGGCTCTCTCTTACCTTGTGCAATATTAGATACAGGGGTTGCTGAGATTGGAACCTCAGATCTCTTGCTTAAACCATGTTCAGGAACCAACTCAATGAGAAGCTTAAGCTGATAATTGAATGTCTAGAAATAGGTTTTACCCTCTAACAAATATCATTTCTAAAACAAAATACACCCAACACATTGACTGATAGAGGCATATTAAATGAAGAAAAACTACCCAAATAACAAAATTAAACAATGAGAGCTTATACCTCTTATACAATTCCCCAAATGTGCCACCCCACAGGCGTTTTCTGAACAACTCTTCAGCACATTGATGGCCTTCCCAGAGCTCAAGTCCGCCAGTAACAATACCCGGGACGAAGACCACAGGGTGCTTGACCCTCAAACCCTCTTTCTGCAATTTAACCCCAGGTGGGTCTGGCAATGGTCCGGTGATCTTCTCAGTAACATACTGAGGAAGTGCAGGCATGCAATTGTACAAAAACAGCAAGAACCACCAACTACAACAAATGGCACCCACAAACCAACAACAACTATCTACGCATGACCATTCCTTCTTTCGTTGAACTCTCTGTCTCCTCCTTTCTTCCTTTTCTCTCTCTCTAACCTCTTTTCCAAGTGAATCGTCGTTGCCAGAGGATTCCGCGGCTTCCGGCTTTCTTCGCCGCCGTAGCATCATCTCTATCGTTTTTTCCTTGGATTTTTTCTGTTATTTTTTACGTGACTTGGATTTGGGATCAAATTCTCATCTGGGCATTGACGATTGTTTGTATGAATTCAGTTTGCGTGTAAGTCTTTGAAATGGGAATTTGAAAATAGAAGTAGATTCCCAAATTGAAGAGATGACCCATGAAATTTGAACAATGTTTACCGATCAAGCGGAACTCGTTTGGCGTCGCAGGATCACCGATGACGATGAGGAAAGGCGAGAAGAGGAATAATGGAGGAAAATGTGATCGTGTTCGCCGTTGAAATATTTACGTACGGTTGATCATTGATGTATTTTCGATCAACTGGTTAATATATTTCAAACTTCCATAACGGCAATAACACGTACCTTTTCAGCCTTTGTTTTTGTTTTTTCGTTGGAGGGTGCGAATGTAATGGTAACGCGCTGACCAACGAGGAAAGCCCGACAATATATTTATAATATACGAGGAAAAATAAACAAATGATAATTTTGTCTCCTTTATTCTATTATGTTTCTCAATTTATTTAGAAGTCACATGAATATATATTTTTGAAGAAATCAAATAACATAAAAGTTAAAAGTTTGGAGAAAATGTATCGAACTACTAAATCACCATAGGATTCTGCTCGTGCACAAAATGATAGGTTCATATTCAATAGCAAAATTTTTCTCCTATCATGCTAAATTGGATTCACGATTACGTAGGAAGCATTAGAATTGTCATGCTACTATTTGTAATACTAAGGTCACAAAGTAGGTTAGGAATCCATATTGTTTGAACTACTGTATGAGCTACAATCTGTACTCAGCTTCTATTGAAAACTTGGTAACAATGGGTTGTCTTTTAGAGCGCTAGCAAATCAAATTGGGTCAAAAAAAAAGAAAAAAAAGAACCACTGTCAGTAGTGGAGTAACAAGAATTCTTATATCCAGCCTAGTTAGCATTTGAATACAGCCACAATCAAAGAAGGAGAGGTGGTAGGATGAACCTGTCGTCCATAGCTCAGTGTGCCCTATACATACCTAAAAATAGACGTAACAACAAGCAAGGGAGTCATACGGGAAGCATGCATATGCTCCAAAACCACATGAACAACATAAGCAATATCATGTATCGTCATGGTTAAATATTAGAATGCAATTACCATGCTTCTGCACTAAAGGGGAATATCGACAAGTAACTCTCTATTTGTTGAAGTCTTCACTTGTCCTAGTATAGGGCTGAGTGGGGGAAGGGAAAGGGAATGACATGAACTCTAGGGAATGACATGAACTCCAGGGTTTGGCCATGAAGAAGGAAAAGCGAGCAACGGAAGAAGGAATCGTAGATAGAACCATGAGAGGCAAGAAAAATTGGGGTTAAAGTGAGGGCTTTGATACCATGTGAATCTTATGATAATGCTCTAACCAAATTATACGAGTTTGACACTCTATTTATAATAAATTGAAATTTTTTTTAAAAAAAACTATTTTATCCTATGTACACTATTAGGGAATCAAGCATAAGACAAACATTAAAATTTATTTAATATTGAATATTTGTTCAAAACCTATTTCAAAACTAACATTTTCTTAGGTAGTATGATATTATGACAAATAGAAATATTAATTCATCAACATTGTTTTCTGCAAATTGAGTTATTTCATTTAAATATCTTAACAATCAGTGAACATTTAGAAAAATCTTACTATCATACAAAATCTCTATTGGGAATTGTAGAATGTAAATAATTAGCCTTCAAAAATCTTGACTCCTATTCAATCATTCTGATTCCTTCTAGTGACATTCATTTCTGCCCTGACAATAATATCTACTCTTTTTTCTCATTTTTTTTTTCTAGAAAATCATAATTTTATATTTGTTTGTTAGGGGCTACCATTAACTTTTTTTTTAATGGTAAACCTAATCTTTATTCATGTTATTTCTAGTATTTTTACTCATAAATATTATCTTTGCACTTGTGATTGAGAGTATTTCTATACCCTCTTCTAAAAAGTGGTGTTCGTTCCTCACTCTTAGGGCAAATCTATCAATTTTTTTTTCAAGTCGTTTGCATGTACGACATTAGATTATTAACTTATTTCAAGATTGCTCTACAATGGGCATCAATTTTATGATGTTGGACTACTGTAACAGATAAATCTTTTCGGTGAGAAGACTATACAAGATTTTGCATATCTCTTTGTTAGAGGCTGTATTTTGGAACAGTGATTGAGAAGAAGAGGAGCATTTAGAAGTTTTTTCAATTAGTTTTCTCCATCGGCAGGTTCATTTTATTATTTTAGTTAGGAATTTGTTTAGGTGTGATGCTTATTGTAGATGTCCTAAGCTTTCAATCAAAGAATTCATTGTGACGAGAACTTTGAACGCTTGTTGTTTCTTGATAGAAGTTATGTGCTTTCTTTGCCATGCATTCGACTTTAAGTTTTGTTAAAGAAGTTTCATCCAACATGGCACTATTGTACGCAAAGGTGCAAGTGAGATATAAGAATTTTGGGCTGATTTTGATTTAGGATGGAACGAAAACATATAATTGAGATTTCAATGAACAAGTCTTCGTCGTTTAAAACTAAATATGTTTTTTTAGTCTGTGAGATTTGTTTGTATATTGGATTGGGACGGTAGTCCAACATCGATTGTTTGGGTTGAGGGTGACGACAATTATTTTTCTCTTTCTTTTGTTTGCTCAAAATACGATTCTTCTATGCCTAGGCTAACGAAAAGAAATTGATTTCCAACCAAAGGAATTTAAAAAGGTCATAAATTTGTCAAAAAAATTGGAAGCAACAAAAGAATAGAGTAATTGGGTGCCCAACAAGTTTGGTTAGCATATGGTTCGTAAAACATATTGCCCAAAATTTTGGATAACTAAAATGAAATACGTTTTCGATTAGGCACGCAACCTATGGACACCTCTATATTAGTAGTTTTGAATTTTATATAACTAAATGAATATTTAGTAACTAATCTAATCATGCAAACATTGCATGATGTTATTTTTCCTGTTATTGATGTTTACAATTGTTCACTTGCCAATCCAAAAAAAATTTGTTAGACGCAAGAATTATATAAGTGATACTTACTAAAAATAATTAAACCTTGGGCTCAGTCGTACAAACAAACATTAGGTTTTATTAGTTACTAATATCAATAAATTCAACTGAACCTTTAGGTTTTGATTTATGTGACAAAAGATGGGGACAAAAAAAAATTAACTCAATTAATTTTTCCAATTTCAGAATATTAGCTTAAAGTTTGCCTTAGTTTTGTAATTAGCTATGTGTATAATTGTAGTCTAATAATTGTTATTTATGTTAGGCTTTTGTCCATATATGTATATGACAAACCTTATGTAGCTGGTTATATTTTTGGTTTATTTTAAAGAAGAGAGCTCTGACAGTAAGTATTTGAACTTCTAGTAGGTCTGTATCTATTTGACATTTCTTTCTTAATGAAAAAGGTGCACCAATTGATTTCACAAGAAATGATAAAACATTGAATTCATGTGAATAGTGTGTAGACATAATAAACAATCTAATGGTTAAGGGCACTACCACTCTACTTTCCCTTATTCATGTACAGTCAGTTGCATCTCCTGTCAGTCCAATGGGCAAAGCTCTTCTAAAGTCTCAACTCAAAGTGTTAACACTGATAATATCATACTTGTCAACCCATCTGCCACGGCTAATAATGAAGCACCTATCACTAGTCATTTCCTTAAAGTATGTGAGATCCTAGATAAATTTAGTGGATCCATTTACTAAGAGTTTGAGAAGTTGAGTTGTTCTTGAGACGTCAAGGAGGGGAGGACTTAACCCTATGGATTGAGGTAGTAGAACAAAACTTCACTTATGGTCAAATGAGGCATATCAATCTTTAATACGCACTACATTCCGATCCCTATCGAATATGAAGGCTTTTATGAGGTTGAGCTCTTATGTTCTTAATGAGTCCATAGCTCATCATAATAGTGCTTTTAAGACACACTTGATGGATTCATTGCTTAATGCTTGAGAGGTTAAGCAATAGTCCGCTCTTAATATTTCCATATCTATACTTATGTTGGTCTGTGTTGCTAGGCTTGATGGAATTACCTAAGTAAGTGTGAAGGTTAGTTGCATTCTCTAAGTGACCTATGTTGTCCCTCCAAAGCACTTGTGAGACCCAAGAGGTAGCGTCACCTTATTGGTGCAAGTTCTTTATCATGGAGCTGATGGTTGAATCAGTTTTCACCTCTATCGAGTTGAAATCATTTTAATTATTGATCACTCATGACACAACAATTAATAAGTTTCCTTTTGCCATCGATTTTATTGTTGTTTTGACATACATAATAAGATCAAAGTTAATCTCAACCTAGGCTTATAATGTTATGAAGTACATACTAATATGTATTTTATTTTGATAGGAATTAGAGCAAACTAATAACGGAAGCAATAGGATGAAACAGATATTCAAAAACTTAAAGCGATAACAAAAACAAAGCAACGACACACAAGATTTACATGGAAATCCAATGCGGGGAAAAACCACAGACGGCGACGAGCACAATTAATCCACTATATGAGCGGAGAGAGTACAAAACGATTACAATCACAACAAGCGATTCAATCTTATAGCAGAATTACAACCTCTCTTGTAATCTCTTTCAAAGTCTCTCTACCTCTCAATGTGTTTAGGGATTCAGGAGTTCTGGAGTGATGGAGTTATTTTAGATCCTAGGCAAAGCCTTTTTATATATGGTCTAGAAGTCCAGGATTTTACCCCTAGAGAAGAACCGTAGCCGCCAAGTATACTGCACGCCGAAGCAAACCCTAGCCATCGGGACAAACCTGCGCCTGAACAGAGCACAACACGACCGTGCCATGGTGGCACGACTAGCCCGTGCCGTTTTTCTATCCTCATTCGACGTTTCGCTCCTTTGGCCTGATACGTCCGTGTCGTCTAGCACGGTGCCACTATGCCAATTCTGAGATATTGGGCCACAAAACCCAACATATTTAGTGTTATTTTTGTTATAAATTCAACATTTAGTGAAGGTAATCTCAATTGGGAAATGCTTTTTGGTGAAAACTCCCCTAGTGAAATTTATTCCAATAACAAATTAAGCATTTTTGCCTGCCCATGCAAATTTGTAGCTCTTTTTCAAATGCAATGCATATTTTATATAGTAATATCATAGTGTTTGCTCCATATGAAATTCAATTTAATTTGTGTAAACATATGCTTACTCATTTCACTTGAACTTGGCGATGATTGACGGTTGTTTGTGAGTTTATATTTAGGCCATGAAAAGCAAATCAAACGGATTTATTTGCCAAGCTGTTTTCGGTTAAACAAGTTGAATTAATTTGATTTACTTTCTGATTGTATGGTATGTGCTAAATTGTACCATCTGCTAACAAATGTGTTCTTGGAAATCTCAAAACAAACTTTTAGTAAATCATTTCATGCCTTTTATGAAGATGTAATCTCAAAAAGTGTTCCATCTTCGATCGTTGTATGTGAAAATGCTTGCCTTCTTGGCGTTGTATCGAAAATCCTATATACATGGAATAATAAATGACTCTAAGGTACCCTAAGTTTTTGGTTAAAAGCTTTTTGGTCACTGACTTTTTGAAAATGACACTGGTGGTTCGTAATTTTTCAAACAAAAGACTTTTAAGTCCTTTGTTCTATTATTTTAGCCCTTGAACATTTAAAAATTGCTGAAAAGTCCCTGGAATAGGAAAAATATGCAAATAAGCTATTTATGCTTGTTTTAATCAATTAAACTTCTTATAATGACTATACTAGTACCACAATCTACTACTTATATATCAAACATTATAATTTATGTGGTTATAGGCCCACCATGCTTTGCAAAATAATTAAAGTTTAATTAAAGAATTTTGACCGTTACCTTAACTTAGTCGGCGTTGGACTCCGGCGTTCCTCTAGCTTTCGATTTACAGAGATTGCTAATCTCAATCATACCTTCCTTAGATCAGGCACAACGCATATATGCTTCATTTCCTACCTCAGACCGTAGTCAGTAATCAAGTTTTAAGTATTAGTAAGACTTTAATCAAGAAATTATAATATTTAAGACATAAGGTTTAATTGAATAACGTTCCCTATTGGGAAACTTCTTTTATTGAAAGTTGGAAAGCGGAAATATCACAATGGAAAGCTTTGAAGAGGGACTTAAGCTAAGAATATTAGAGATGTGTGCTCATAGAGAAATGGAAAATCCTGACTTCTCTTGTGCTCAAGAATGCTCAAATGACCGTGTCCCTTCTCAACATTCGACCTCTCCTTTTATAAAGGGTTGGGGGTACATAGGATGTCCTAATAGCTACAACACACACTGATTTTTCACATGGCTACAGTACAGTACTTTATCTTACAGACCTGACACTTGTCAAAATAGTACAATAATGGAGCAACCACTTTTCAGAGCTTTTAATGATGACAAGACTAGTCATCATTATTGAGATTATGCATGCCTTCATCTCTAATTATATTTTTCAGACCATCATTATCTGGATAATCATCAAAATCTTCATCTATTTGAAAATGCTTTGGGTCCCCATTCTTAAACAATTCAAGACGATTTCTTTCCTTTTTCTGATAAGAATTTTTCAGCTCTAACATCAAATAGATAATCAAAAACATCTTCTGAAGTTGCTCCTTCCACCTTCATATACTCACTAAACTAATTATGATAAGCGAAAGTAGTATTTCCACAATGCATTAGTGTTTTTGCTCGTTCAATTAATCTCCAACTCTATTAATAAATGTTGAAAAATTCAATGGCCTTTACTAAAGCACGATCAGTAACTAAGTCATGACGTTCTGGATTCTATTCTTGTTGTTAATCTTCGAGATCGTCGAAATCAACTATCTGAACAAGATAATGAGCCGGTTTGACTTTTCCATTTTCATACTCGATCAGTGCACAATGTACTTCCACATATAGACATCTGTTATTTGGGATTTTTGTAGGACCATAAGGAGATTTAAGAATTCAATGGATCTTCTTGAACATGCATTGTTGGAATTTAGTTAGTGTTGAGAAAAATGGGAACTTCAGATCTGGGAACTCCATAAAGTAAACTATCATCCCGTACTCCCAGGCTTTCATAACGGGGGGTCATTTAGAGAGATTGAATTTGCTAGAAAACCAACCCCACTAACTCCAGACCTATCGGGAAAGTAGATCGTTGTACTCCAAGACTCCCAAATATCATAAGAATAGTTATGATAATAGTCGATACGGGTTGCATACCACTCATTGAACCATTTTTCTTGAATACGAAAACTTTTTTTTTCTTGGATATCATAAGGACATCTAAGGTAATTAACTTGTAATTCTAGAATGAAAAATATTTGGACTATTAGGTAGGCAGAAGATAGTAGACCAAAACATGATCTACTTTTTTGTATAGAATTCCAAATTATCAATAACGATTTTACTAGAAGGAGAAACCCATTATAGTAGGAATGACGTTTCATTATGGATTTCCTCCTTTTCTGGTAGGAGGTCGGCTTTGATGATCACCATTACTGAGTTCTCGAGTTAAACTATCTGCTTGAGAGTTCTTCAATCCCTATATATGTTCAATAGAGGAGGAAAACTGGTTAAGCCATAATTGTCAATGCAGAGTTGCTCTTGTGCTTGCATATTTGATAAATTCTTTTTCGCAAAACCAAGTATCACTACTAGAAATCGGCCTAAATTTCGATCGTTGTGTACCGGGCCCTTATCGTCAGTGCCGATACTAATTTTTCTAAAATTGAGAAATCTCGACCCTTTTTATGGTCGAGAACCACCGCGTCGATTAAAAGGGTCGAGATAATTAACGTTGGAACCTGCACCCAAATTTTTAAAGTCTGCCAACCAAAAGCTACGTTGTATATGATAAAAATATTAAATCTTAATCTCAAAAATTAATTAACCTTCCCTACACTATCCTGCTTATTTGGCCAGAACCCACGCACTGACGCACACAACCCATCTCTCCCACATCTCGCATTCGCCCAACCAAGAATCCTAATTCTCGAGCAAATTCACCAAGAATCCGAACTCCCAATCTCTCCTAGAACTTGATTTCTCTTTTTCGATCGGTAAATCGCTCGACTTCAAGTCATGCCTGTGCATTTTTTTGAGGTATGTGGGGGTTTTTTTTAAAAAAATTTTGGGTTTCTGGAACGGGTTTTGGTTTTTCACAGTGGGTAATTCCCTGAACTTTAACTCATGCATTTGAATTTGTTGAGGCTTTGGTTGGTTGTTAAAATTTTTGGGTTTCTAGGAGGGTTCAAAGCATATTTTGTTGATTTATTCATCTGTTCATTGGGGTTTGCTGCAATTTTCGTTGTAGAATGTTTCGTGGCCTGCATATTTGGCAAAATTTAAGCCTACTAGGAGCAAGAGACTGAAGCAAGGTGATAAATAGATATCAAAACTAGTAGAGACTGAAGCACGGTGTGTGTTTTCTATCAATCTTTCTTGAAGTTTAGGAAACTGCTAAACAGTTTACAATATTTGAAGTCCAAGTTAATAGAGCCATTATCTTGAATGAGAATTGTGATTCTTTTATCATTCAGTTATGTGAAGGAGTTAATGCTCAGAATAATGTCAGAAAGCTAAATTCTTGATAGAGCTAAAATTTCGGTCCCAATTTGAATGCGGCGTCGTGTTCTATATTCACTGAAGTGCCCTGTTCTTGATCTTCTACCATTTTGCATCCTCCTGCCTAGTTTTGCTACCCGCTCGCGTCTCAACAGTCCAATTCCATTTATCAAAAAGTGCGAATTTCTTCGAATGCTTATTGCTTGCTGCTGTACTTTCTGTTGCCTTCTCTGAGTTGTCTCTGCTCAAGGCTAGCATTCCATTGTCTACAGAGGATAAACTTTGTCCCAATATTCTGTTTCTTTTATTTGTTCTTTAGGACTCATAACATTACATTTTAGAACTTGAGCAAGTGTCATTTCTGATTTTGTAAGGAAAGGGTCATCTGCACTAGTGTCCCTATGTTTTCTATATTTGTGTCAAATGTCTGTAACGTGTGACAAGTCGAGTCTGTATAACTTTTAATGGCCTTATCTTTTTCGTCCATTGCTTTTATGTAATATAATTAATAGTGTAACGCCCACAAATTAAACATGTTTCACTGATTATATTTTCCTTAATAAATCCCTTAATTATAATCTAGACAACCTAATGATAGGGGCATTACCGCCGTCCAAAAGCACAAGGCTTGAAACATGAGTGTTATAAATGACACAGTTAAGAATAGCTTCAATCATACACATACACACCTGATTAGTCCATAGATAATCAACTATTAACCAACATAAGGTTTTTACACTATAGTAACAACAATTCACCATGTAATCTGCATCTCCATCCACTGAAGATTTCAATATACAGCTCTAAAAATATGCATACACTGTACGAGTATTGATTCATCCAGATTTCCTTACTCAACTTATTCTCTTCCGCTGGTTTACTAGCATGAAGACGATTCTCTGATGATTTGCCTAAAACAAAACATGAAAAACATTTCGAACTGTGAGCTGAAACTCAGTATATGCATTCCTGTATTGCTAAATGATCATTGAAATACTAGTTGGGCCCGCTTTGCAATTCATTTTAAGTTAAAACAGTGAATGAGATTAATGTAAAACTGCATTGCTAGTTATTATCTGATAGCAAACCCCTTGATACTGTTACGATCTAGGAATAGGTGTACACCTGCCAAGCCGATCGGGAGACCTGGCCTGAAGCTGCGCGGGTAACTAAATGGCAAATGTCTATAGATGATAACTGTCGGGGTTACCAATTAAATGATAAATCACTATGTAAACTGATTCATTGATGTACTTGCCGAAACATGACAACTTTGATAAATACACTATGATTTCTAAACACACAGGCAATGAACGTACCTTAAGTATTTAAAATGATATGTCACTTGATAATACTTATGCACAATGGAAACGATAGACTAGGCTCCGATTCTGCTAAAGAAATGTAATTATAGGTAAATGCAGTTAGTAAACAATATTTACTCCCAAAATTTTTGACTTTAATGGAAATTGATTAATTAAAAAGCTTCCACAATTTCAATAATTCAATATAACATAAGTTACAACAAAATGATTTGAAAAATAAATCAATTAGGGTTACTGAACTTGGAATACAACAAACTGAAACAAAATAGACCAAATTGGAATGATTGAGGTGATAATGAAAAGATTTTAATTGATATAAATGAAATATGGGTTTCTGATATTTTCGAAATGCATAATGGAAAGTGTAATACTTCTAAAATGGATAATAGAAGTCTTAAGATCAGGAGAGGTGTTGTGAGATTCATAAAAGCTCAAATAACCCCAACTAAGTCCAATAGACACTGATTTGAGTCATTACTTTGCCCACATCTCAAAATCCATTTTCATGCTCATTTAAATGGCTTTTCCAACCCAAATAAGCTTCCATACACTAATCAAACTTGTTGAACTTACTAAACCTTATAATTGCTTTGTAATACCCATAATTAGATAGAAACTTCTGATGATATTTCCAAATATCATGATTTCATTCTTCCGCCATATTACCGTTTGATGGTCTACTTTAGAAAACCCATATCTTTCACTCCCGACCTCCAATTGAGATATACAACCCCAATATGAAAATTGCACAAGGTTCTCTAAAACTTTCATTGAGGACACAAAAGATGATTCACATAGTAAGGTCCCTAAAATTGGGCTAGAACACAACCGTGCACAACTTCAGTCCAATCTACGCAGTCGTAGCAAAACGACCATAACTTTTTCCAGAGAACTTGGATTAAGGTGATTTAAAAGGAATTTGAAAGATAACTCATTGATATATCCACATAAAAAAATCACAATTTTTCAATGACCCAATCAATACCAGTTTTTCCGTAAAGTCCCCTGTTCACAAATGCTCCCAGTTTCTGTGCAGTCCTCAGTAAATTGGTCATAGGTTTGTCCACACAACTAGAAATTGAGTAATTCTAGAGCCTATTGAAATCTAACTCATCAAGATATCACTATGCCAAAATTCATGAATTTTTGATGTTCCAATTAATATCAGTTTTCTCCCGAAATGACCCCTGTTTCAGGTCTGTTTACTGCTCAATAATCACATTTTTCAATCTTTTCTTCACATAACCACCCACTAAAATCACTCTTTAACTATATATAAATCAGCATAAATATCTTGATATTCATTACCAATGTCAAAG
>JACYFF010031955.1:94597763-94614403 GCA_017589665.1 Selenicereus undatus
ATTGCATCAAAACAACATGATTAATAATCAAAAACAAGAATCAAAATTCAAAACACAATCAAAACAACAAGATAAATTTAGGGTTTACTCACTTGAAGCTTGAATATATGACGGTGGAGGTGGTGGTTGATGTTTGCGTGCATTGTGGGCGGTGGCTGGTGGTTGAAGGGGTGGTGGCTGGTGGATGTGGTGGTGGCAGCCCTGGCTGCCCGTGGGGGTAGAGAAATGGAGAGGAAAGTGAGAGGAAAGTGAGAGGAAGAGAGAGGAAGACTAGTCTTGCCTTTGCTAGCTTGGTTTACTTGGATGAAAATCATCCAAGTAAATTTGGCTGAGATTTTAGCTCCAAAAAAATATCTTGCTACTTGTAATTAGAGCCTAATAATTGTAATTAGTGAAGCAAATGGATTAGAAACTTGTTGGGCCGAAATTGGCCTTAAATGAGCTCTAGGATCGGAAAAAAATATCAAACCGGGTGCGATTAATTAGATTTTGTTTTTTCGAAGCTCAAAATTAAATGTGATGTCATGAGAAATAATTTACTCTTTTAAATCATAACTATCGAGACCTACTATCAATTTTTCCGAAATTAATACGGTAAATGAAACTTGAATTACAAAGTGGGCCCAAAATTGAATTCTCCAAACCGGGATGATTAAATGAGATAAATAAATTTGAAAAATTAATAACACGACTTAATTAAATAAATGAACATGATTTAGGGTCGGGCTATTACAACCTTTTCCCCTTAAAGAGTTCCGGCCTCGAAACTTATGAACTTTGCCAACACATGCAAGGTTATCTCAACTTTGCTTACACTTCTTGCTTAACTTCCCAAGTAGCTTCTGAGGAGGCATGAGTTGCTCAAAGTAATTTGATTAGAAAGATCTGCTTGATTCTTAACTGCTTAATCTTGTGATCTAGTATCTAGACTGGGTGTTCAAGAAATACAAGACCCTCAATGACAGCAATGGGTTTGATTATGACAGTGTGATCAGGATATGAAATGTGCTGGCTTAGTTGTGAGGTAAGGAACATATTATGTACATGTTTGAGTTATGTAGGCAGATCCGGTAGGCAAGCTATGTAATTCGGCCTTTCAATAAACTGACATGGTCTAAAAGATCTTGACCACAATTTAGTTGTAGTTCAACCTCCTTACACCGATGAAACTTTCTGGAAAACCTTGCTATATACATGAAAGTCCAGGAATCTTCGTCTTTTATCAACATAGCATTTCTATTGCTTTTTATAGGATAGTTTTAGGAATCTTCTGACATGTTTATTAAACGCTAGAGAAGATCTTCATGACCCATAAGATGATTTGTTGTCAAGTCTGCCGTCATTGTATCCTGATGTTTCATGTAGATTTCTCTGCTAGTACTATCACAACACCGACCGCTGGGAGTTCCATGATTTCCTCAATTGCAAATGTTGGTTATAGGTCGTGAAGTACTACAGGCTCCAACTTAGAAGAGTTGGATCCATTGATATTTTTAAGTACTTGCCCATTCATCTCATGATAATAAGAACTGCTAAAATGCAATATAGTTCCAAAGGCTCTTTGAAGTGCTTGCCAAAACAGGTTTGAAATCTCTGATCTCTATCAGACACTATATATGAGGGAAACCTAGGACAAAGTCCATTGAAATTGAATCCCTTTTTTAAGATTTTGTTTTATTCTTTGGAGCTCAGGATTGCTTTCCTGATCCACTCTAGTTTCCTCCATGAGGGAGGGTTGTAAGGTAAGTGCCGGCAATTGAACATTCGCCTTCCTGTGCGACACTAATTGAATGCCTAAGTCCTCAAGCTCTCTTAAGAGATTCAACTGAGTAATCACTATAGTGCTCAAGGGATGTCGTGCCTTCCTATTCAGGGCATCTGTCACAACATTTCCAGTTCTTGGTTGACATTGGATCTGCCACAACTGATGTTTCATGTAGATCGAGCTTTTTCTGAGTGAAGATGTACTTCAAGCTTTGATAATCAGCATTGATTTTGCATCATACTCCATATAAGTAGTGTCTCTGAATTTTTAGTGCAAATACTACAACTGCTAACTCCGGATCATGGGTAGGGTGAGTCTTCTCATAAGACTTGAGTTGTTGGGAGGCATAAGCCATCAGTTTATCTTCTTGCTAACTTTGTAGTTTCCTTCAACCTATTGGTCAAGGAAGACAATATTTGACAAACTCTGCCTGAAACTCGATAATTCCCAGCTAAACCCAAAAAATTTCTAGCCTCAATGCATTGGTGGGTATTGGGCCCCTTGTAACTGCTTTCACATTTTTCAAATCAACTTTAATCTCTTCCTTTGAAACCATATGTTCCAGAAATACCATTATTTCTAACTAGTACCCATGCCTCTTGTATTTGCTATATAACTAATATTCCTTCAAGGTCTACAATACTGTCCTGAAATGAATAGTATGCTCATCTTTGTGCTTGGAGTATTTCAAGAAATCTTTTATAAACACCACCGCAACTTGTTTACATATGATCTGAAACTCTATTCATACGATCCAGAAAGGCTGCAGGGCCATTGATTAGTCCAATAGGCATCGCAATGAATTCGTAATGACCCAAATATGATCCTTAATGCAGTCTTGGGGTTGTTTTGAGGTTTGAACCTAAGTTGATGGTACCTTGACTGCTAATCAATCTTGTAGAAAACTCTTGTTCCTTGTAGTTGATCAAATAAGTCAACAACTTGGGGCGACGGGTATTTATTTTTGATGGTGATCTTGTTCAGCTCTCTGTAATCAATACATAACCACAAGGTTCCATTCTTCTTCTTTACAAATAGAATTGGGCACCCCATGGTGTCACACTTGGATGGTCTGATAAATCCCTTCTTTAAGAACTCCTCTAACTGAATCTTCATTTCTTTATGTTCAATTAGGGCCATAAAATATGGGGTTTTGGAGATAGATTGGCATCAGGGATTAATTTGATCTCAAAGTCAATTTTCCTCTGTAGGGCAGTCCCAAATAGCTTTTCAGGAAAACATCTCTAAATTCGCAAACTATAGGGATATCTTCTGCTTTTTCCTTCCTTAGGATGAATGTTAATAGCATAACACCAATACACAACATATGCTTGACATAAGAGCTCACTTATTTCCATAACAGAATTTAAACGACAAGGTTTTTCCTTTCTGTGACAATAAAACATATTTCTCTCCCTTGTTCATCTCTTGAAATAACCTTAGGGTCCTCACAATCTATCTTGACCCCATAAGTACGCAACTAGCTCATTTTCAGAGTAATATCAAAGTCTAACGAGTCAAATTGAATTAGAACTCTAGGGAAAACTATCCCACCGATAGTAATTGATAAAGTTTATGAGAGCTAGAACACTCAACTCTAGAGTCATTGGGCAACTTGATCTATAATTGGTTTCTACCTCCTTATTCTCAAGGTTCACTTGCATGGCAGATCGTGTGTATATAAATGAATGAATGGCAACTGAATCAATCAATACACAAAATGGCTTTGAAATTAAAAAAGAGTTTCCATAACTACTGTACCAAAGGTGGCGGCTTCTTTCTTACTCAACATATAAGCCCTTCCTATAGCTGCGGGCCTTGAAGGTGAGAGCCCTTGTCTACAGCCTTCAATCTTCAGGAACAGGCAGCAATGAGGTGCACTGGACAAACGCACCACGTGCATTTATTAGTTAATCCGAAACGGTGTAGTTAGTTCTTCCACAAATCTGCTCCAAGTGAAGTCAGACCCTAGGGCTTATTCTTAACAGTGTTCCACTAAATATCGGTTTCACGAGTTAGATAAAATGTTCCAATGTTCACCTTTTTATCCCCTGGAACCTCTACTACAGTGAAAATTTTCTCCATTCCTCGAATTCATTCTTCAGGTTCCACTGGGTCATACTTTCCACTCTAGAGTTCTTTAGTTTAAATCAGCTAAAGGTGTTTTTCCAAGGGGCAGTAACCCATCAAAATTTCTCACTGATTTAATCCAAATGCATGGAAAAAATTTTGATTGTCAAACTTAAGCTTTATGCAAGTGATCTTCCGAAGGAAACTTAGATTGAATCAGCCAAAAAGGTAGACACATTGCGTTCCCCTTAGCAATGGATTTCACAAGTTGGACAACAATCAACCGCTATACAAAGCGTAGTTAAGATCTACCTTCTGTTCAGGCGTGGTAATAAATTATCATCTATTGACATGGGTGCAACCCAATCATATCCAGCTACTAGCAGCAATTGGGGTCTTAAAAACAGGAAAAGGTGACCAGAACTGATGAGGATGTAACATGAGAGTGAATGATGATGCAACTGGATGGGAAGATGTCATGAAGACAAAAAGCCCCTGGTCAAAGTGAGGAATATCCAGACGGTTGATGTTGATAATCCAACAAATGCAATGGTAAATGGTATGTTACCAGAAAGTGCAGTGAAATATTTTCAAGAGTAATGCCTACTTCACATATTGAGGTGGAGTTAATGGACTGCTTACAGGAGTTTAGGTAATTTAAGCAAGTCTTTAATTATAGTGAATTGACGCAAAATGTCTCTCTAAAGTGTCCTTGGTTTCTCTTATATGGAATGGTGGGTAGTCAATGGTTTCTAACAGAATAAGTCTTTCCAAAATCCTACAATTTAGGGGATACTACATCAAGAACCCCCTATAGCTCACTTAGATGAAATTTGTGAGTTACAGAAGAAAATATCTACAATCAATGAAGCATATTGAAGTAATTGCCACTTGGATCCAAGAAACACACAGAATGACACACATATGATCAGGAAATATAAACTCAAAGTTGTACGTATCTACTGACTTGAACAGTCTTTACCAACAGACTTCGAGGCTGAATTTCATTGACCACTGGCCTCCAAATGTGCTACAACATGGGTCAATGGAAAGCTTAATTTCTATACTTTTCCATAGACTAACTAAAACATCTCTGTCTGATGGAATGCATAGGCTGTAAGTGGGATAAACTCAGACCTCGTGCATTGGAATTCTGACCAGTTTGCAGACTTGGACTTGCCTGGCAATTTTGAATGACCAAATGACCTCCAATCTATTTGAAACTTACTTCACATGCAAGATATCTCCCTAACCATAAAGTTAGGATAGAAAACCCCTGGATAAATCATGCTGATCATGGATAAAAGTTACCTCAAAGTCAGACCTTGTGCATTGATCAAAACTACCAAGTTGTTTGAACTTGTGTATTCTGCATATACTTAGTTTTCCCTATGCATTTAACCTTAAAAAAAATGAGTCAAGGGCCCTTCATAGAACATATCTGTAATAGCCCCCTACCCTAGGGCTAGGAGTATTAGTGATTCTTAAGTTCCTAGGGCGAAACGGACAGAGTTTCGCCTATAAACTGGCCATTTTCCCGGCTTAAGGCCTTACATCAAATCCCCTACATTGACTAGAAGTACACAAGGATATCAAATCAATCTCAATGGCTATACACCGGAGACCACAACTCTACGGGCCACACGCCCGGAGTACAAGAGTTTATCTGACAAAGAAGAATATACGAGTAGAATATGCAACAGATAAGCAGACATTACTATTGTCACAAATCTCCAATGATATCATAATAATCCCCCAATAATCAATTTTCTCGGTCTCCTAACTCCCCTCTCCATACTCCATATCCCATCAAGAAAATCTCAACCTGGCTCTGATACCAAATCTGTAACGCCCCCAAATTAAACATATTTCACTACTTGTATTTTCCTTAATAAATCCCTTAATTATAATCTAGACAACCCAATGATAGGGGAATTACCACCGTCTAAAAGGACAAGGCTTGAAACATGAGTGTTATAAATAACACAGTTAAGCATAGCTTCAATCATACACATACAAACCTGATCAATCCATAGATAATCAAATGCTAACCAACATAAGGTTTTTACACTATAGTAAAAACAATTCACCATGTAATCTACATCTCCATCCACTAAAGATTTCAATATACAGCTCTAAAAATATGCATACACTGTACCAGTGTTGATCCATCTAGATTCCCTTGCTCAACTTATTCTCTTCCGTTGGTTTAGTAGCATGAAGACGATTCTCTGATGATTTGCCTAAAACAAAACATGAAAAACATTTCGAACTGTGAGCTGAAACTCAATACATGCATTCCTGTATTGTTAAATGATCATTGAAATACTAGTTGGGCCCGCTTTGCAATTCATTTTAAGTTAAAACAGTGAATGAGATGAATGTAAAACTGCATTGCTAGTTATTATCTGATAGTAAACCCTTTGATACTGTTACGATCTATGAATAGGTGTACACCTGCCAAGCCGATCGAGAAACCTGGCCTGAAGCCGCGCGGGTAAATGAATGGAAAATGCCTATAAATGATAACTGGCGGGGTCACCAATTAAATGATAAATCACTATGTAAACTGATTCATTGATGTACTTACCAAAATATGATAACTTTGATAAATGCACTCTGATTTCTAAAGTTACAGGCAATGAACGTACCTGAAGTCTTTAAAATGATATTTCACTTGATAATACTTATGCACAATGGAAATGATAGACTAGGCCCTGATTCTGCTAAAGAAATATAATTATAGGTAAATGCAATTAGTAAACAATAGTTACTCCCAGAATTTGTAACTTTAATGCAAATTGATTAATTGAAAAGCTTCCACAATTTCAATAATTCAATATAAGATAAGTTACAACAAAATGATATGAAAAATAAATCAATTAGGGTTATTGAACTTGGAAAACAACAAACTAAAATAAAATAGACCAAATTGGAATGATTGAGGTGATAATGAAAAGATTTTAATTGATATAAATGAAATATGGGCTTCTGATATTTCCAAAATGGATAATAGAAAGTGTAATGCTTCTAAAATGGATAATAGAAGGCTTAATATCAGGAGAGGTATTGTGAGGTTCATAAAAGCTCAAATAACCCCAACTAAGTCCAATAGACACTGATTTGAGTCATTACTCTGCCCACTTCTCAAAATCCATTTTCATGCTCATTTAAATGGCTTTTCCAACCCAAATAAGCTTCCATACACTAATCAAACTTGCTGAACTAACTAAACCTCGTAATTGCTTTGTAATACCCGTAATTAGATAGAAATTTCTGATGATATTTCCAATTGTCATGATTTCTTTCTTCCGCCATATTACCGTTTGATGGTGTACTTTAGAAAATCCGTATCTTTCACTCCTGACCTCCAATTGACATATACAACCCCAATATGAAAAGCACACAAAGTCCTCTAAAACTTTAATTGAGGATACAAAAGATGATTCACATAGTAAGGTCCCTCAAATTGGGCTAGAACACAACCGTGCACAACTTCAGTCTAATCTGCGCAGTCGTAGCGAAACGACCATAACTTTTTCCACAGAACTTGGATTAAGGTGATTCAAAAGGCATTTGAAATATACCTCATTGATATATACACATAACAAAAATCATAATTTTTCAATGACCCAATCAATACCAGTTTTTTCGTGAAGTCCCCTGTTCACAAATGCTCCCAGTTTCTGTGTAGTCCTCAGTAAATTTGTCATAGCTTTGCCCACACAACTAGAAATTGAGTAATTCTAAAGCCTATTGAAATCTAACTCATTAAGATATCACTATGCCAAAATTCATGAATTTTTGATGTTCCAATTAATATCAGTTTTCTCCCGAAATGACCCCTGTTTCAGGTCTATTTACTGCTCAATAATCACATTTTTCAATCTTTTCTTCACATAAACACCCACTAAAATCACTCTTTAACTTATATAAATCAGCATAAATATCTTGATATTCATTACCAATGTCAAAGATCACAAAATGTCATTTAAAACAATCAAAATCCATCATCACACCCTAAACTTGCATGAACATGAACACCCTGCATCTTTTCTTTCTTTCAAGGTGATCCAACCAATACAACATCAAAATAAATCTTGATTGCATCAAAACAACATGATTAATAATCAAAAACAAGAATCAAAATCCAAAACACAATCAAAACAACAAGATAAAGTTAGGGTTTACTCACTTGAAGCTTGAATATATGACGATGGAGGTGGTGGTTGATGTTTGTGTGTGTTGTGGGTGGTGGCTGGTGGTTGAAGGGGTGGTGGCCGGTGGATGTGGTGGTGGCAGCCCTGGCTGCCCATGGGGTAGAGAAATGTTGAGGAAAGAGAGAGGAAGAGAGAGGAAGACTAGTCTTGCCTTTGCTAGCTTGGTTTACTTGGATGAAAATCATCCAAGTAAATTTGGCTGAGATTTTAGCTCCAAAAAAATATCTTGCTAATTGTAATTAGAGCCTAATAATGGTAATTAGCTAAGCAAATGGATTAGAAACTTGTTGGGCCAAAATTGGCCTTAAATGAGCTCTGGGTTCAGAAAAAAATATCAAACCGGGTGCGATTAATTAAATTTTGTCGTTCCGAAGTTCAAAATTAAATGTGATGTCATGAGAAATAATTTAATCTTTTAAATCAGAATTATCGAGACCTACTATCAATTTTTTCGAAATTAATACAGTAAATGAAACTTGAATTACAAAGTGGGGCGCAAAATTGAATTCTCCCAACCGAGATGATTAAATGAGATAAATAAATGTGAAAAATTAATAACACGACTTAATTAAATAAGTGAACGTGATTTAGAGTCGGGCTATTACAATTAGAATGAATGCTTATCACTTTATATTTTATTTTGCTTCACTTCATGCTGAAAGCCACACTTATTCTCCTTGATCTTATCATTCAAGGTTGATTATTGGAGGTGTATAACTCTTTAGCATGGCCTTGTTATCATACCTTAATGAAATGATGTGCTTTTAGCCTTGGGCTCTATACTTTACTTGCTCTTTGAAGTAGATTAGCTTTAGGTCATCCTTTAATTTCATGGACTTATAATTAGAGATTTAACCACGAGCCAACTTGAATGGTGTTTCTCTGGTAGCCCTTTCTTAATGATGCGGGGTAATGATAAGAGCTCCGACAACTCTTCCCCCCGTTGGACCATTGCTTGATCTAATAGATTCTTAAAAGATACAAGTATGATCTTATTGATAATTCTAGCTTGTCCATTGTACTAAGGATTGAACTTGGCTTCCATATGCAATACTTCTAGTATTTGTTAAGTGAATTCCGTTCAAACTATTTTTTGTTATCCATTACTACAAGTTTGGGGATGCCAAATTAGGTGACGATGTTCTTTTTACACATATAAGCTTTTGGACATGTGATATCGTAACGATAGCCAATAGTTCTACTTCTATCCATTTGGTGTAGTAGTCTATCACTACTATCAAGATTTTTTATGTCTTGTTGCCATTAGGAAAAGGCCTAACAAATCTATTACCCATTGAGAAAATAACAAGGGACTACAAATTCTGATTAGCTCATTGGCTGGTTAGTGGACAAGAGCATGCCACCCATATTTGTCACCTCATGTGGCATATTGTTTGCCAACTTACAGTATGGTCAGCCTGTAACACCTCTATGAAAGCCTTCATAGTGAGGTTCAAGCACCTATATGACTGTTATATATTCCTTTATGGCTCTTCCTCAATACGTAATTGATATCGATAGGTGTTGAGGGGTTTTGAGGGGGTGGAAAATTAAATTAAAGAAAAGAAACCTCAAATACTCGATTGTCAGTCGTAGTATTTTGAGGGTCGGTCCACAAGGAAGACGTTTAGATTATGGTCATTTAAAAACAAAGCGGTTTAACTAATTGTTCTAATTTGATTTACACTAAACCAAATTGACTCGTTCAAGGAAAACATAAATGTTCAACTTAAATTAAATAACTAAAACGAACTAAATCTAAGCATTTGACTCAACGTGAGTTTATTAAGGAGACTATGCATTCAACACCTTTAAAATCAAAGAGTTAAACATTAACCAGAACAAGCTAATTACCAAAACCAAAACAAATAAAATCTGAAACCATAACTAAAATCATAGCAATCAACCTGATTATTATGAAACTACCAAAACCAAAACCACTATTGAACACCAAACCAGCATTGTGAACTAGACGAATTAAGCTAAATCCCGCAACATCATAATTCCAGTGAATCAGACTACTGAAACATTCAACATCCTATCCTTACCAGTGTAAAATCGAAGCAACAGGGAAAGGGGGTAAACCAAACTGAAACAGAACATCAAACTAAAACAGCAGCAGGGGAAGAGGATTTTCAGCAGAATCGAACAGATTGAAAGCAAGGCACAAAGAACAGAATTGAAAGCTGTAGTAGGGGAATCGAAAGCAAACCAAAACCATGCCCAAGTTGAAGAGCAGCCGTTCCAGCCACGCATGATCAGAGCAGGGGAGGGGGAAATCGAGATTACTATGAACGAAATGAACAATTTTTGCAATTACAACTCGAATCTGTCAATACCCATTTGAAAATAGCAATTCAAACTTAACTACATGAAATCCTAACTCAACAACAGAAATTCGAAACCCTAACATGCGAAAACTGAGTAACGAAGCTGAAATTCAAAACCCTAACATGCGAAAATCGAAAACCCTAATCTAAAAATTAAATACGAAATCAAAAAGAAAAGCGAAATTAAACTAAACCTAAATGAAATTAAACCTAATCTACTCCTAATTCTACGTAAAATTACCTAAAAAAAAACTCGAACCCTCAATGGCGTCCTCCAGCTCTTAAATACCCGAACTCCTTCATCTCTCGACCGTCGATTTGCTGGTGTGCATGGACGGTGGATGAAGGTGGTGACGATGCTGGTGTCGTGGCTGGAGCCTGATGAAGCCAGCACATGTGGGTACATGTCCTGGTGGTGGGATGGGGTTTCGAAGATAAAACCGTGGGTGGATTTCGGGTTTTGTGGGTTGAGGTTTCTAAGAAGGGGATTTCTGTGGGTTGGGTGGTTTCTGGGTTTGGGATAAGGGATAAGAGCGAGAGAGAGATGACGAGGTAGAGAGAGAGTGGAGCGAGATGGACGTGAGGGAGCAGGGCTAGTCGAGGGTTCTGGGAATGGAAGAAGAAGCAGACGCGAATGAGTGAGAAGAGGAAGACAAACGTGAAGAAAAGGGGGGGTTTACTTAGAGCGCTGAACCGATTTTGCTTGAACCGGCCGGTCCGAACCGGGTTTTTTCTGGACCGATTTGGTTTTTTTTTCTTTTTCCTTTACTGCCTGGAGCGATTTTCTTGGAATTTTGGACCGGTTTTGTCGGTTCCCGATATTTTCCCCATTTTTCTTGTATTTTTCGCCATTTTCAGCCCTTTTCCCACATTTATTAAAAATCTGCAAAATAGAATAAAATTAATTAAAAACCTTAAAAATATTATTAGAACGAGCCTAAAATCGGTGTAAAAGTACCTTAAAAATAGCACATTTTTAGCTCAAACAATAGGTCCCAAAACTTCAATAGTGGTCAGATTCAGGACTTTTTGCATAACTCCCAATCATACAGGCAATATAATGCAGACTTTCATTTAATGGGTTTAGGTTCTTTCCTATCTAGTGTTAAGTCCCCTTTAACTTTGTAGGAGATGTTTGGTAACAACCATGACCCTTTTCATTGTCTTGTACATCTATGCTTTTCTTGATTTTGATTGCTGTGTGATTTGTTTAATGCTTCCTAAGGCTTTGTGGCTCAATTTGTTTTTCTTCTGACTATTTGATGGTAGGATAGTAGGAGACATTGGGTAGCTCTTCTCTTTTAATGGAGTATATGGGTGTGTTTAGGTGTTGTTAAATGTTGTAGTATATTTAAATAATGATTAGGAAAGGGTTGTTGATTTGTTTCAGATTGTTATGTCACTTATACCCAAAATCAATCTAAGGTATATAATAACGATAATAAATCTATTGGCTTAGGGTGTAATATATGTACTATTCTTATTGTTTGAAATATATTTCTAATGTGGCTTACATTATTATGTCATGTATGAATGTACATTATTATGTAATTGGTAGAAAGTGTTGTCTTAGTAATCTGATAACTTTGCTTTCATCGCTCTGTGTGAGATCACATCTAAAAGAAAATTCTCTTATTCTTGTAAGTCGCTCAATTCTCACAACTCCCTAATTAATAACAGTGAAAAATCCAAGATTCAAAAATCAGATGAAATACACATCTTTGTCACAGCAGGCAAACCATTAGGGCTTGTTTGGTACTGATGATTACGATGATGAGTTGACTTTTACCTTTGCTTTCTTTTTGAAGATCACAATTAAGTGGGTCTTTCATTATCTTTGACTGGGGTTTTTAATTAGAATAATAGGCAGGGATGCAATATATAAAAGAGATGAAAAAGGGAGTAAAGCCCATTGAGTCTTTCAATCAGAAAAGCAAAGAATAGCCTCAAAATAGGAAACAAAATTAGAGGAGGGGGGAATTTATTATTATTAGTAGTAGTAGTATAGTCATTGTTATTATTTACATGTAACTTGAAATAGTATTTGTCTTACTATCATAAAGTGATGTGTGTAAGATATTGTACTAAATTAGTTTATGTTTGTAGAAATGTACTCAAGTTGGATTGAATTGCAAAATGACCATCCTGATTATCTTGATGGTGCCGTCAAATTTATAAAGCTTGCTAAGAAAATCTTGTAGAAGGAAGAACTCGTTGTCCATGTAGGAGATGCAAAGTGGATAAATGGTTGCCATGTGTGTGGTCTTTCAAGATGGAAGACAATAAAAGTTAAGGAGGGTCAGATATGTGAAGGAAATACAAATGTTAAGACAGGAGAATCGGCTAAGGTGATGTGTTACTTCCCTCTAATCCCTAAATTGAGAAAGATTTACAAGTCACCTAAGTCAGCTGAACAAACGAGATGGCACAATAGGGATCGTGTGAAAGATGGAAAGCTGAGACATCCAGCTGATGCTAAAGCATGGAGGGAGTTTGATGCCTTATATTCTGACTTTGCATCTGATCCCCATAATGTTAGACTTGCCCTTGCAAGCGATGGCTTTAATCCATATCGTCTAATGAATACAACCTACTGTACATGGCCCGTAGTGTTAATCCCTTATAATCTACCTCTGTGGCTATGTATGATGCCATCATCATTTATTCTTTCATGGATTATTCCTAGAAAATCAAGTTCTGGAATCAATATTGATGCATACTTGCAACCACTAATACATGAGCTGAAATTGTTGTGGGATGGTGTTGCTATTTTTTATGCTTATAGCAATGAATACTTCAATATGCGAGCAGTTCTAAGATGCACCATCAATGATTTATGCTATGTTATCTAGTTGGAGTATCAAGGGCTATAAAGCATGTCCTTTATGTGCTGATTCCACACATTCATATATGTTGGTGGTAAAATTTGTAATCTAGGTCATCGAAGATGGCTACCTCATAATCATCATTATTGTTCCCAGAGCCATTTATTTGATGGGACAGAGGAATTTAGGGATGCTCCAGTTGTTGTAGATGAGATTGAAATTTCAGTGCAACAAGATAGAGTTGGTTATGTGTATGGAAAGGCAAAAAAGGCCACGAAAAAGAAGAGAGGAAGACGACAAGCAGGTACATCTACTTGTGAAATTGTAGATGATTGTGATAAGGAATTCAATGATGACGCTGGTGATGATGTCCTTTGGACTAAAAGAAGCATATTTTTTGAGTTACCTTATTGGAAGGCTAACCCATTAAGACATAATTTAGATGTTGTGCACATTGAGAAGAATTTGTGTGATAATTTATTGGAAACTCTTTTGAATGTGGATAATAAAACTAGAGATGATGCAAATGTAAGAAAAGCTCTTGAAGAGATAGGGATAAAGCCTCACCTTTGGCTTCAACCTCGTCCTGGTTGAGATCCAATTATGCCTCTAGCTCCATATTCCATGTCTTTGGATGAGAAAGAAAGATTCTTGAAAGTTCTATAGAAGCTTAGAGTTCCGGATGGATATGGGTCTAACATCTCTAGATGTGTTAATATGAAACAACGGAAACTCTTAAATCTTAAGAGTCATGATAATCATGTTTTAATGCAAGATATCCTTCCTGTAGCTTTAAGAGCATCACAAGCCATAGAAGTGATAGGCCTACTTTCTGGCTTGTGCTCATTTTTCAAGTATGCGTGCTCACCTACTCTTGACGTGGATGAACTAGAGCACATTCAATCGAGGTGGGGGATTTGTAGCTAATACGACCACTGAAGGGTTTCTGGTATATGTCCTTATTCTGGTACTTGTCATTTTTTTGTTTTTTTGTTTTTTTGGTCCACTAATAATATTTATTTTATTTCCTCTTAAATTATGGTAGAATAAGGCAAGTGCAAAAGTTCAAGCGCGACTTCTTAGCTCTTCCCCCTCCAAAACTCAGGTTGAAATTGAAAACGAAGTGTTTAATGAACTTATGTATGAAGAAGAAAATCCCAAGTGACCGATCGGTTTTGGCTTTAATGTGGAACGAAGTGATGTCTTTGGTGTAAACAGCGTCCTTAGGAAAAGAGGTTACGTCTTCCCTAACAACAATATGGAACTCAAGCGCGTCAAAAAGGAACTAGCATCACAGAAGGCCATGTTCTTACTTATGTTGAAGGTGGTGCGTGGTGGAAAAATTACAAATGAATTCCTAGATGCTACTGAGGTGGCCTTACGTATGGCTGGTGATCAAGTTAGTCTTTCATATGCCTATATTCTACATTTACTCTTTTTTTTTTCATTGGGAGGGGTTGCCTTGGTCAGCAACTATTGTTTGAAACTAGATATTTTGGGTGCAACTGTTTTGGTATATTTTGGTGATGTTGAATGAGGACCTACCATCACAGCATGTCATGTTACATTTACTTATGTATGGCTACCTGGTGGTTGGGCAGTGCAAGTGTTTGAGGTTTTCTTATATTTTGGTCATGTTGATTGAGTTTGGTCACTGACCAACCTTTGCTTGTTCTTGCATATGCTATTTTCCAAGCCGATCCTTTGTTTTCTTTCTCAATTAAAACTCTAGTTATTGTGACAAAGGGTTTTCACGGGGTCTAGGCCAGCCTTTGATGAATGGAGGTCGTTGTAAGGTCAAATGAGAATACTACCACCATTTTGAATCCATCTAAAAATGAGATCATTTGTTTTGAATTATGCAATTAGATCAGAAAGTTATTCGTTGTTTGTGCAATCGTTATATATAACCCTAGACATGTATCCATAGAAGCATAGAACACTTGCCTTCCAACTTTAATGCTCTGCAATTTTGGAACACATAAATCATACTACTGCAATTCCTGACTTCTACCTAAATACATTCTACTCACCACATACAACCACCCAGTTTCCATTGAATTAATGCACTTCCCTCGTTTACAATTAACTTTTGAGGATATAGCTACAATTACGCAGAATAAGTTAATCCCATGGGTTTTTTCTTTATTATTTGTTAGGTGAATTTTTCCCATGATATTTGCTGCTAATTGGTGTGTTTTAATTTCTGGGCATATTGAGTTCATCACTTATTTGGGGTTTTGTGGTATATTTTAATAGCAGCTGGAGTATTAGTAGCAATTGGTGCTATAGTGACTTACAAACTTGCTATGGTTATAGGCTGAAATCTGCTGAATAATAGTTACTTCTTGTTCTGTCTTGAACAGTCTTGAATATTGGCTGAAATGTGCGGGAATGATGCTAATGTGCTTATGTACAGTATGATGCAGCAACCTGTTTACTATAGAGAATGGCATGCTTGGGGAAGTGAATAAGTTGACATTTATATCTCCTTGTTTGGTTTGTGTCTGTTTCATTGGCCAAGAGTTATATATTCAGAAGTATACTTTTTTGAGTCATTTGTTTGGAATGGTTTGTGGTTGGATGCAAATGTCGGTGTGTAACACATGACATTCTATCATGCTTGGTACTGGCGATGCTTGGAAATGTTTTTTTTTTCTTGCATTTGTTTGGTATCTTGGATACAAATTCATTTCGTATTTTGGGGGGTCAATTTTTATCTTACATGTTGATGGTCTTGGTTGTTAGTTATCTTTTGGTTGCAAGCTAGTCATTAATTGGGCATTGAAGGCAAGAGTCTCAATCTTAATATATGTATTTCTGTTTATTAATTACCTTTCTTCTAGGTTCAAGAAGAATCAAGTGGAAACGACCTCAGCAATGGATCGAGGCACACTGGACCTTCAACCTCAACCTCCCGAGTTAATTAGGTACATGAAATGGGTGTTCAAGACTTTCGATGACTACAGATTGGAAAATTAATTCAGGACTCTTGTATCATGCCAAATTTAGTACTTCAAACTTTTGGTTTTTTCCATTGTGTTGGATATCACTTCAATATTTTGAAGGAGCAATGCACTTGATTTTTATTTATCAGTAGTGGCTAATGAATGTTGTCATATATAGGACTCCAGTTTCCTATAGCTGCTTTTGTCAAATTTGGTATTTAATAGCTTCATAATTGATTGTATCAACCTATCAAGTGACTTTTGAAATGAAGAAATTATGTGCGAACTTTTTACTTAATTATCCCAATTGAATTACGATTCTCTTAATTATTAATCTTTTGTGGCTATATATACATATATATACATATACACACACAAACACACACATATACATATATATAAATATATTATTTTATATTTATAAATGAATTTGTGCTTTATATATATATATATATATATATATATATATATATATATATATA
>JACYFF010031955.1:94623754-94664726 GCA_017589665.1 Selenicereus undatus
TAAGACATCATCTTTGTGTTGTTCTATGGTTTTGGAAAGGATATCATCAATATAAACTAAATAACAGTGATTAAGATCTTTGAAGATGTTATTCATTCTTCTTTGAAATATTGGAGGTGTATTTTTAAGACCAAATGGCATTACTATCCATTTATAATGTCTTTGTGGTGCACTAAATGCAATTAAAAGAATACTTTCCTCATCCACTTTAATATGCCAATAACCGCTTTTGCAATCCATTTTCGAGAACGAAGAGGCTCCTTGAATTTTATTGAAAAGGATAGTTTTGTTAGGAATATAATAAAAATCAAAGATAGTACTATCATTAAGTTTTTTGTAATTGATTACCATTTTGGCTTTTTTTTTTTTTCATCTGCGTGATTTCTTACCATGAAAGTGGGACTGGTATGAGGACTCTTACTATTTCTGATTAACCCTTTATCCAAAAGTTCTTTGATTTTTTTATCAAATTCTTGAACATCTTGATGTGTATACACCATTTGTTTTACTCGGATAATAGTGTTGGGATTTAATAGAGTGATTTTAGCAAATGTTTTATCTTTGTCCCAAAATTTTAGTGGATTATCAGAGTAAAGTTCTTTACATAATTTCTCTTATTGTTCGACAATCTACTCTTTAATAGATAATTCAAGCAATGAGATTGTCAGTGGTACTTCACATTGTGCTAGCATTACCTTCTCACCGCGTTGGCTGCGTGTAAACTCAACTTTCTGATGAGTGTAAGTCTTACTTAATTTTTCGATAGGAACTGAGTGACCATCAATTGTGAATATTATCTGGTTTATAGTCTGGGTGCATGTAGAATATAATCTTTGAAAATTATTTTCAATAATCATATCATGAGAGGGTTGATCAGTAGCCCATAGAGCTGACATAATGCTTTGAACTCCTCCTACTTCTATCGATAACTCTTCCATGGCTTCATTGTGGCTCATAGTACTATTATCAGCTATCCTTACTTGTAAGGGATTTTTAGCTCTTTTCCATATAAACTCATGGAATAATATTCTCTTTCCAAAGCATATGGAACAACCACTATCTATGTAGGCACACAACTCATATTTATTATAGTTCTCCAAACATACCTTTATTGGGATATAGAAGCTATTAGGGTTCGTATTGGTAGCTTCGTAGCATATCTCCATAGTCATGTTTTTGACTAATTCATCATCATAAATTTGTTTACTAACAATTCTTGTTTTGTACCTAATGGCCTTTCTATCTAGACTCATAATTCGATCTACACTAGGTCTTGCAGATTCAAAACTCATTCTACCTATTTCACTAGTCATACTAATTGCATCATCTTCTTTAAGCTCATCTTTAGTTGATGAAGATCTTTATCCCCATTCTGTTCTTGTACTCATGCTTCTTAATAATTATGGTTTAATGGTGATTTTACCCTCCTCAATAATTTTTATTACATTTTTCTCATTGATCTTTGTGAGGTTGACAAAGTTAGATATCCATGAACGATCAATTTTTATATCCTGAGGATTGGACTTAAACCTCTGGATCTTTTGCATAGGGGTAGGACTTTCAAATTTTTCTATTTCTATCATGGTTACCTTAGTCTTTGGGTCAATTGTGTTATCTAATTTGTAGATAATTTTCTAAAATATCCTTAAGGGATATCCTCCTCTCTTTATATCCATCTCAACTGTTTTTATCTTAAAAGATAAGAAGTTTTTAGCAAATTCATCTTTTAGGCTTACATATTATCCAAGTCAACAATTAAATCCTACTGATCCACTACATAAATTGGTCTTTATTCCTGTGATAATTTGATAATTAAATTTGGTATGCCTAATGTCACAAAGTAAAGCATAAAGATCAATATCTTTGCCATAATATTGTAATGGAGTGATTTGAACTTGGACATTACCAACATGGATATACCTATACTTTCTATCTTTGTTATAGTTAAGGATATTTTTTCAATTAATGAGATTAACTTCTCCAACGTCATACTCACAATCCTTTATCTCCAGATCTCCTTCCATCATTTTACATACATATTTGCTTTTTAATTGAAAGATGGATTTTTTATAGAACATGTCTTTTTGGATTATGGGAAGAACCCAATCTCCTTTGACTTCCTCGTGATCATTATGTACAACAAACTCTTCTCCTTGAAGATCACCAAGGCTAACCGAACTACTTTCCATCATATGGCTTGTTTCTTCATAATCTCTTTCTTCATATTCATTGTCCATTATAATTTCAACAATCCCTTTGTTGTTGCTTAAGGATAGGTCTAGCGCCTCATCTTCACAAAGCTCAACATAATCTAAGCTTCCCAAGGTTTCAATACGCTTGTTATTCTTTCTACTTTTGCATTCATTAACATAATGTCATACTTCTCCGCACCCCAGCATTTGCAGTTGTTTTTCCCTGTAGGGCAATAAGCTGCTTTTCTAAAAAATCTATGCTTTTTAGTACTTGGTTTGTTATAATATTTTCTTCTCTATTTCTCGCCCCTTTGCTTGTTAAAGCTTTCTTTCTTATAGAATTTTCTTTTCCTTCTTTTTTCATGCTCCTTTCCCTATTGGTGAGGTGAATCCCAGCAAGTTAATAACTACTTCTTACTCTTCTTTTGCTTTTGAAGATCAAGACACTGATTATTAACCCATTTTCTTAAATAAGAAATTCTTGAACCAATGATATCAACAACATCTATTCGTTCAAGTCATGCCATGTATTTTCTAATAATTATGGCATTTATCAGATATGGCAATTTGTCATAGAATATACCAAGATTTGTTTCATTATGCCCAATTTTCTAAGTATCTCATATCCCGTAATTCTATGTTGTTAGACTTTCTTTGCCATTCTCTTGCTTTTTCTTTAGAATCAAGTTTCACTCTGATGAACTCAGTTTCAATTTCTTTGCACAAATTTCTGAACATAGTAGCTGATGTTTCTATCATTCTTGGTGTATTTTTACCATCTTGACTTAATGAATCATACCTGGTAGCTACCGTGCCAGAAAAACTATGTTTGATATAATTTAGGAAATTAACAGTAGTCTATGCAGTATTTAGGTTTAAGACACTATTCATTCCTTTTTTTCAGTGGGCAAATATTTCTTCTTTATTACGGGCTCCGTCAATATTTAAGATATATCGAGTTTGGCTAATTGGGGTAAGGTCAATTTCTTCATAGATGGTGGTTTTCCGGTGGACAAACCCAAAGGAAAAATTAGTTGTACATCATACTAGAACGTACCTAGGTCTTATGAAATGCGTGTTTCTTCTAAAAGGTTCCCCAAATTCTTCAGCGTTAGATACAACATTGTTAACAAGAATGGTCTCTATTTCACCTAAGTCGAGTTCTTCTCCAATTTCATTAATCTCATCTTCAACAATCATTTTACCATATTTTTTTATCCAATTTTCTTCTAATTTCTTCTAAAGGTAATGCATTAAGATCATCAAGTTTAATAAGGTTCATCTGCTGATATATTTCTTCTTCTAATTGGACATTATTAGTCTCTTCATTTTCATTAGATAAAACCTCATTTTTATCACTAACTACGCTCATGATTTTATTTAATTCTTTCGGATTTTGTTCTTTCTCTAACATATCCTGCAGTTTTCCGAGAGTATACTGCTTCTACTCCTTCTTCTTCTTCTTTTTCTGCTTTTTCAGTTGATTTTTCGTTTGATTTTTCTCCTACTTCTTTTTAGATTTTTATCTCATGTAGAGGAAATAGAATCTTGTTTTTTGGGTTTTGGAAAGGGTATTTATGCAGAAATGGAGTACTAATACCAGAAGTAGATTTTCCATTATGTCTAACTTCGCTAACTGGAGAAAGGTGGATTTCATATATCTGCTTCTTAAGCTCTTTAACTTCAGTCTTGGCTTTAACTAATTCGGCTTTTAATTCTAAAACTATAACAGTGATATAGTTTAATTGAGGTGCTATTGGAGAAAGGTCTTTCAGTGAGTGAACAATATGGGAATAATTTGGTCCGAGGCAAGTAGCTGATGATTCTAGCATTAAACACAGTTAACCACAGTTAATTAGCTTAATTAATCACTAATTATCTTAATTATTTTTTGTCACATGGCTCTGATACCAGATGAAAGAGGACGACGAATACTAATAGTGAGCAAAATATCACAAATACAAATTTAGATATTTCGAAAGTAAGTTTTTAAGGATTGTGGGTAGATTTGTGTAAGATAATTTTGAGTGTAAAATAAATTCCGCAAGTGTATGACTATTGTCGCAGTACTTGAGGGTTGTTTCCTCAGGGACGAGGATGAGATTAAGGTCACTAAATGCGAAAATAACTAATCTAGCATCATTCTAAAATAATAAACAGATAAACCTATAGATTACAACTATTCATAGAATTTCATCGGCACCAAATAGCATCAATTTAAGATAAAGCAAAACCAATCACACTATCTAAGCAAACGATAAAAATGAAGCGATCAAACACCAATCAAGAAAAGACAAAGCCATATATATATATATATATATATATATATATATATATATACATATATATACATATATATATATATACATATATATATATACATATATATACATACATATAGATATATATATATATATATATATATATATATATATATATATATATATATTGAAAGTCCTAAGCTAATCCAGATAAAAGCAGAGGTAAGAATGGAGATAAGACAAAAACTGGAAATAAGAAAGAGAGCATAGAGAGAGTCACCTCATGAACAGAACACTGAAGAAAATCCATGAGTGTCCTAGTAGTGAGCTCAACCCAGGAGCAGGGGATCGGAAATCTTGGATGTTCCAGCAAAGAACAACCCAGAATAGAGCTTCAAAGTTCATTGAACATGGCAAAATCGCCATTACCACAGCTTCAGTTGTACCAAAACAGGGGCAAGGGAGAGGGAAAACGAAATCATTCAAACTTGAACCCAAAACATTACAATTGCAAGCTGAAATCAAGAAGGACGACTCCAAATTACCAAATCTAGCCTACTTGGATGAATTCGAAGCTGAAACACGGATCTGAAATCAAAATAGATGAAACGAAAATAAACCCTAAGTCACTAATTATTGAAATTAAAACCAAGAACAACCTAAAATTAAGCCTTAAAAAAACATAAAACTAAACCTAATTACAAGAATTCGAAGGCTGAAAATATATCTGCTATTCGAAACCCAAAGAAGAACAAACCCTAAATTCCTAAAGCTTGAATTAAAACTGCTAAGAACCCTAAAGTTAAACCTAAAAATGTAAAACTAAAACCTATCTGATACCTAGCCGCGCTGCAACCTCCATTTATACTCGAGCCCTTCAATCTCGACCATTGAATTCGTGCGAGGTGGACGGTGGGATGGATGATGCGCTGGCTGAGATGGAGGTGGTTTGGTGTGGTGGATGCACGGTTGATGGTGGAGATGACTGCTGGAGATGGAGATGCTGATGCTGCTGGATGGTGTCAGGGATGAAGATGGAGAGATGACTGCCAATAGAGAGGGAGAGACCGAGAATGGGGGTCGGGTTTTGTGGTTTGGTCGAAGAGAGAGAAAGTGAGAGTTAAGGGGGGTGAATCATGTGCTGTGCGCGCGGGGTTTATTGTGGTTTTCTTTTTTTTTTCATTTTGGGTTATAAAAGAAAACGGACTAAGGAATTTGAGTCGGGTTTGAGTCAATCTGGCCTAATGCTTCATTTTTTTCATCTTTTTTCACATTTTTTTCGAATTATTCAATACCTACAAAACAAAATAAAATCAAATAAAAATCTAAATATAACAGTTATTTTGAGCATAAATAAGGTATAAAGATATCGTAAAAATAGCATTTTTTTAGCATGAACAATTTACAAATATGAAAAGTTTTGGGTGTTTATGCAAATAAGGTGAAAAGTGAACATGGTCCTTTTTGTTGGTTTTCTCAAAAGTCGAGGTATCTTGCAATTATTTTTAAAAACTGAGGGGCCTTTTTGTTGTTTATACAAAACTTGAGGCACCTTTGTGTCTTTTATCCTTTTTTTTAAACTAGATTTTCTTTTGTTTCTCTATTCTTTTCTATTTGATTTTATTCCCTACAGAAATCACTCTTTGAATAGTGAATTTAACGAAATATGAGTTAAATTTTCTACTACTAATTGAATAGTGAATCATTATATTTTTGAAGTACTTAAGATAAAAAAAATACAAACTTAATAAATTAACTTTCTCTCTTATGTAAAGCTGGAAGATGAAGGCAACATAATATCACAACCTCCTCTCCCACTCCAAATAAATAAGAAAATTTAATTTATAGGTGATAAAATTTCAACATTAGGTGTGGTGATCACCCTAAAATAAGGTTTCGGTTCCGGTTCTTAAAAGTTAAGAACTGGTTTTCGCTTCCCAATTTTTTGGATGGATACCTGGAACTGCTCCCCCCTAATTAAATATTGTTGTACTTTAAGGAAGTATGAAACTAATCATATAAACTTTATTTTATGCAACATGAAGAGGAATGAAGTAAACAAATCCCTCATGTAATGAGACTATTAGGGAAACAACAATAAAAAAGCAGAGAATTCATCAAATGAGAAAATTTCCATGGAAAGTCCATAAACATATTAGAAAAGGCAATTGTTATGATAAATATTTTTTAAAAAGTCAATATTATTAACAATATCTTGTGTTTTGTGGCTATTTTCCATGTTTGGGGAAGAGGAACGGAGATCATCATCCCAATAAGAGTTAGCATGTTGATAGACCTTTATTTGACCTTATTTTAGCCCCTATTTGACCACTTTTTCTCATGGTTTTTATGTCGAATTTAGATGAGGAAAGGTCAAATTCACTTCCTTTTGATTCATATTGTGCTTATAATGTGTTTTGCCTTACTTTCACGAGAAATCCTCTTATTTTGATAGAAAAGAAGGTTTTGGGAATGAATTCAAGGAAGAATACAGGTCCGACGAAGCCCCGAGCACCAAGGGAAGTAGAGCTGAAGGAAACAATAGAGCGCACGACCATGCAGTAGGAGGCACGGTCGTGCTGCCATGCTAAAAAGGTGGCACAACTTGTGGGGAGCACCGTCTACCCGTGCTACAGGGTAGGGCCATGCCCCCCTCCGTCCGCGCGATTTAATTCTTTTCAGTCTTTATAAGCGACGGTTCCTTTTTTTGCCATAGGTGGGCTCTTCTCGGGGGGGTTCTTGGAGGGGAGATTTAGGGTTCGATTAGATTAGATGATTATTTTTTATTCAAGCTTGTGGATTCGATCTTTGAATCGAGCATAAGTTCTCTCTCCTTTTTCTCTCTTATTTTGTGTATTTAAGTTTATGTTTTGTTTATATGCTTTTGTGATGCTTAGTAGTTAGATTGTGTTGCTTTGATTGTAATTAGCCTCTTGATGGCTAATTGATTATGTTTGAACCTTTACCCCCCTCGTTTATGCTAGAATTTAGGGTTTTCTCTCACGCCCACCATGTGCTCGATGAAATGCTTGAAAGAGCTTTCATGCGGATTTTGGGACAATTAACTTATGCTAAAAAGTGAGGTTGATTGTCTAGTGTAGGTAGAGTAAATAGCCGGGATTGGGACATGAAAATAGTTTCGGTCACTGGCTAGGTCAAGGATTGTTAATCTCATAGTTTAGTTTAGGTAATTCCACGAAAATCGGTGGTTAGAACAATTAGACTAGCCTATAGACCCTTGAGAGAGGGCTTAGGTGGGGTCTAATGATATAACTAATCAACCTTGAATACTTGAATAATTTGGAAAGGCGAGGGTTTGATTTGATTAGTTAGTCTGTCTTAGATTTGATTACAACTAAAGTCTTCTCGCTTTAGTAGTTTAGTTCTACTTTCCCTTCACCCTTTATCTCGCCTAGATTGATACACTTGAGTTGGCTCTGGTAATTGAAAACACAACTCCCTGTGGACATGACTAGTATTCGCCGGTTGCTACCTACAGCTAAGTCATGCACTTGAGATAACAATTTAATGTAACAAGTTTTTGACGCTGTTGCTAGGGAAGTTGTTTATTTCAACATCGGACGCGAACAAAACACTCTAGATTAGGCTTTTTCTTTTTCTTTTTCTTTTTCTTTTTCTCTTTTGCTCTTTGAGCCTTGCTTGGACTTGCATACGCTTGGTGTAGTTTCTAGCTTTGTATGCATAGGCGCAGTCAGAGGAATTGATAACTCGTTCCTTTTGACCCAAAAATAGGAGGAATCGATAACTCGTTCCTTTTGACCCAGAAATAGGAGCAACTGCACGGAGACAAAGCGGAGTGAGAAAGAAGCAACAAGCGCAAATCATCATGGCCAAGAGAGATCCTAGGATGCTACGCGACTATGTCTTACCACAGGTAACCAGCATCACCTCCTCCATTGTGAACCGGACCATAAAAGCCAACAACTTCGAGTTGCAGCTCGCTTTCTTTTCCTTCGTGGAGAAGGACTAGTTCGGTGGGCATCACACGAAGAGCCCCCATATTCACCTTCGCAACTTTCTAGCGAAGTGTGACACTATCAAGCTTAACGGGGTCTCCATTGATGCTATTAGGTTGAGGCTCTTCCCCTTCTCGCTGAAAGACAGAGCCAGTGACTGGCTACTGGCTCCGTAATGAAGATTCCAATTCATTCACCACCTGGGAGGCCTTATCAAGAGCCTTTCTTAGCAAGTACTACCCCCTAGACAAGACTACTAAGTTGAGAGCAAAAATCACTTCCTTCTCTCAGCGAGGTGATGAGTCACTATATGAAGCGTGGGAAAAGTTTAACGATCTTCAACGCCAATGCCCCCATCATGGAGTACCCAAATGGCTCCTAATCCAAACCTTCTACAATGGATTGGACCAATCTTTGAAGATGTCTATTGACGTCGCAGCTGGCAGTGCACTCATGGGGAAGTAAATTGAAGTCGCGAGAGCCTTATTAGAGGATATAGCCTCCAACAACTATCACTGGTTAAGTGAAAGAGTAACCCCAAAGAAGACCGGTGGGGTTTATAAAGTGGACGCTATGGACTTGCTTAACAACAAGGTGGATGCTCCAGCGATTTGACAGGCTTAGGACTCCTTCTTCAAGGAGTCTAGCAGGGGTTTCTTCAGGTGTAATGTATGAGGTTGGGACTTTATGTGAGATCTGTGGCATTCAAGGCCACGTTGCTACTGAGTACCAATCCACTTTTCAGGGAGTTAGACATGCCAATGCTATGCAAAACTTCAACCCGCGCCCACAAACTAACCCCTACTCAAACACTTACAACCCTGGTTAGAGAAATCACCCAAATTTCTGCTACCGCAAGAACAACCCCATTCCACCCAATGCCATTCAACCTTAACCCCCTGGTTTCCAATACAGGGCTCCTTATATTCCACCTCCACAACAACAACCTCCTCAACCCAAGTCCAATCTGGAGAGTCTTATGGAGTGCTTCATAATGACCCGGACTAAGACTAATGAGGCACTTGGTGAGTCGGTTAGTCAATTGAACTCGAAATTTGAGACTATGACTACTCACCAGAAGATGATAGAGAACCAGATCGCCCATATTGCATAGCAGGTGAACAATTTATCTAGGCCCCAGGGGCATCTACCAAGTCAACCTGAGACCAACCCCAAAGGTCAGATGAATGTCATCACATTGCGAAGTGGCAAACAGTTAGAAAGTCCTCAAATGCTTATGAGGAAGGATAGGAGAGAGGTTGACAATGAGGACGGTGTTGAGAAGGAGGTCCCCATTGAGATTCCAAGTCAGAGGGTTGATACTGAAAACTCCAAAGAGGTTCGAGCTGAGCATGTTTCATCCCTAGTGAAGCCCTACAAGCCTCTTGTTCCATATCCCCAGAGGCTAGTGAAGGCTAGAGATGAGCATAAGTATGGGAAGTTTTTTTAGATGCTAAAGAAGTTTCGCATCAAAATTTCCTTTTTGGAGGTTATCACTGACATGCCCTCATATGCTAAATTCTTAAAGGATTTGTTATCCAACAAAGGAAAATTGCCTGAGAATACTATGGTGGCTCTCATTGAGGAGTGTAGTGTTGTTATTCAGAACAAGTTCCCTCCTAAACTTTCGGATACAGGAAGCTTTTCCATCCCTTGTTCGGTTGGGGATGTTACTATCAACAGTGCATTATGTGATCTTAGGGCTAGCATGAGCCTCATGCCCTATTCCATATGTAAGAAGCTGCAAGTGGGGGATTTGAAACCCACTACTATCTCCTTACAACTCGCTGACAGATTCGTAAAGTACCCTATGGGTATTCTTGAGGATGTCCCACTGCAAGTGGCCAAGTTCTTCATCCCATGTGATTTTATTGTTATGGAGATGGAGGACTTCCGCATCCCAATCATTCTTAGGAAACCCTTCTTGGCTACTGCGGGAGCCATGATAGATGTGAAGAATGGCAAGCTCTCCCTTCAAGTAGGGGATGAAAAGGTGGAATTTAGCTTACCACAATCTATGGCCTCTCCCACTCTAGACGACTCGTGTTGCAGAGTTGACGTGCTAGAGCAAGCACTTGATTAGGAGGCCATGACTTGCCATTATGTGGGGGATCCACTAGATGTCGTTTTGATTGGCTGCCATGTGACTGCCTCGCATTCAGGAGAGAAGGAGGAGTATGCTAGGCTCCTTAATTCATCAACTGCCTACATGCATAGGCAGTCCCCCAAGGAGGTTCTCAGTGTGAAGGAGTCCGCCTCCAAAGAGCATGAGAAGTGCCCACCAAAGGTAGAGTTGAAGTCTCTACCTTTTCATCTAAGGTATGAGTTTCATGATCCCGCTCATAAGTTCTATGTTATTGTTAATGCTAAACTGGATGGCCCCTAATTAGAAAAATTGTTGGATGTGCTTAGAAAGCATAGGGGTGTCATTGGTTATAGTATTAATGATATTAAGGAACTTAGCCCTTCATTTTGCATGCATTGCATCTTTCTTGATGAAGGTCATCGACCTTCTCGACAACCTCAACACTGTTTAAATCCTAATATACAAGAGGTTGTGAAAAAGGAGGTTGTCACACTGCTTGATGTTGGGATCATCTATCCTATCTCAGATAGTGAATGGGTGATTCCAGTCCAGGTAGTTCCCAAAAAGTGTGGGATGACCGTCATTAAGAATGAGCGTGACGAGCTCATCTCGACTAGGACTGTGATCGAGTGGCGAATGTGTATTGATTATCGCAGATTGAATCAAGCTACTCGAAAAGATCATTTGCCCTCTCCTTCATTGAACAGATGTTGGAAAGGCTAGCAAGGCATTCCTTCTTCTGTTATTTGGATGGCTATTCTGGTTTCTTTCAGATTTCTATCCATCCCTATGACCAAGAGAAGACGATCTTCACATGACCCTATGGCACCTTTGCTTATCGATGGATGCCTTTCGAGTTATGTAATGCCCCTGCCACTTTCCAGCGGTGTATGACTGATATATTCTCTGATCTCATTGAGAACATCATGGAGGTGTTCATGGATGACTTCTCCGTCTACAGGGGCACCTTTGACTTGTGTTTAGAAAATCTAACCAAGGTGCACCGTAGATGCGAAGAACTTCATCTTTTTTTGAATTGGGAAAAGAGTCACTTCATGGTACAGAAAGGGGTGATACTGGGTCATGTTATCTCCGATAGGGGCATCAAGGTGGACAAGGCTAAAGTTGAGGTTATTGAGCGATTGGCCCCTTCTATTTTTGTAAAAGGGGTGTGGACTTTCCTTGGTCATAGGGGATTTTATTACCGCTTCATCAAGGATTTCTCCAAGATCGCTAAGCCTCTGACTCAGCTATTGGCCAAAGATGCCTCGTTTATTTTTACTGATGAGTGCCATGAAGCTTTTTATAGGATCAAGCAGGCACTGATTTCTGCCCCGTCATAAAACCACCAAACTGGGATCTCTCCTTTGAGATCATGTGTGATGCGCGCAATCATGCGGTGGGGGTAGTTTTGGGGCAGCGTAGGGACAAGAAACCTGTCGTGATCTACTATGCTAGTAGAACACTGCTTGAGGCTCAATAGAATCACACCACTACAGAAAAGGAGTTGCTTGCGGTGGTTTATGCAATGGAGAAGTTTCAATCTTATCTCTTATGCTACAAGGTCATTGTATACACCGACCATTCAGCTTTCGAGCACCTCCTTGAGAAAAAGGACGCAAAGCCTCACTTCACTCGGTGGATATTACTCCTTCAAGAGTTCGATTTGGAGATCAAGGACAAGGTAGGGGCATAGAACGCCATTGTTGATCATCTCTCCAAGCTCATTGTTGAGAGCCATGATGCCCCCCTCAATTATTCTTTCCCTATGAGCATCTCATGGCCATCTCCATAGGACAAACCCCATGGCTCGCCGACTTTGTTAACTTTTTAGCCTAAGGGATTCTACCCCATGATCTCTCCTCTCACCAAAAAAAGAAGTTCTTCCATGATATCAAGATGTACTTTTGGGAGGAGCCATTTCTATATAAATTGTGCAAGGATGGAATCTACCGGCATTGTTTCCCTGAGGAAGAGATTCGGAGCATGATCTCTCACTGCCATGACTCTCCATGTGGAGGGCATGCTAGCACCTTTGAGATTGCTGCCAAGTTGTGTTCCATGAGGGTTTCTTTTGGCCCTCTCTCTTCAATGACATCAATGACGTCCACACCTACACAAATTCATGTGATTGCTGCCAATGGATGGGCAATTTATCCCAGAGGAATGAAATGCCCCTCAACTTCATCCTTGAAGTCGAGATATTCGATGTTTTGGGCATCGACTTCATGGGACCCTTCCCATCATCGAGAGGCAACAAATACATCTTAGTTGTTGTGGACTACGTCTCCAAGTGGGTAGAGGCTGTGGCTAGCCCTACTAATAACTCCAGAGTAGTGGCCAAGCTATTCAAGAGGATAATTTTTCCTAGTTTTGGGGTCCCAACAGTGCTTATCGGTGACAATGGTACGCATTTCATAGAAAAGAAACTAGAAGCTCTATTGAAGAAATATGGAGTGCATCACAAACATGGCTTAGGCTATCACCCTCAAACAAGTGGCCAAGTCGAGATCTCTAATAGGGAAATTAAGTCAATTTTAGAAAACACGGTTACGAGATCATGCAAGGATTGGCTGGACAAACTTAATGATGCCCTTTGGGCTTACCGAACCGCCTTCAAGACTCCAATCGGGACCACTCCACTCCATTTAGTTTATGGTAAGCCATGCCACATCATGGTTGAATTAGAGCACAAGGCCTACTGGGCTATCAAACACCTTAACTTTGACTTGAAATCCACGTGAGAAAGACGGTTGCTGCAGTTGAATGAACTTAAGTAAATCCGTTTGGATGCCTATGAAAGTTCTAAAATCTACAAGGAAAGAACAAAGCGGTGACATAACAAGTTCATTAACCGTTGTGAGTTTCAGGAAGGTGACTTAGTCCTCTTATTTAACTCCCGTTTGAAGCTTTTCCCGGACAAGCTTCGTTTTAGAAGGTGTTGAAAGTTTATCCGTACGGAGCCATTGAAATTGGTACCGAGGCTACTGACTCTTTCAAGGTGAATGGGTCTTGATTAAAGCACTACATAACCGGTGAATCGCTTGAGGGGATGGTCACTTGTGCCCTCCCTGATGTCTCTTCCTCTTAGGGCCCTTCACAATCAAGCTTAGGACCCTAAATAAGCGCCTCTTGGGAGGCAACTAAGCTTTACTGCTTTTGAAAAAAACCGGGAAAAAAAGAGAACAAGAGAAAGGAAGAAAAAAGAGGGAAAAAAAAACGAGAAGGAAGCACAGGACTCGAGGGCTGAGCCTAAAAGGTAGTAGGTTGGCATGGGCACCCCATACCTGATGGCACGCCCATGCCATCCCCAAATTTCAAAAAGAGTAAAAAGAGAAGCAAAGAGGCTATCAGGCAATAACTCGATATGGTGCCACCGTGCTACATTACAACATGCCGGTACAGAGACAATGAGTTGGCACAGTGCCCCTGCACCGTACGGCACGATCATACCAACTTAAATTTTGGGCAAAAGGCCCGACTCCTTCTTCTCCTTCATTGTGAACCTATTCTTCTTCACCGTTTTCTCTCTCTAAACAACGGCACCCCCTGTCTCTCTCTCTCACCCTACTCTCCACTCAAATCTCACCTCAAATTTCCAAATTTTCTTCCAAATCCTCAAGTTTCACTCATAATCCTCGACTTCCCCCTCAAATTTTTCTCCTTTCACCAAATTTCACCCCCTATACTACTCATTTTCTCTATCCAAAATCCTAACCTCAATTGCTGAGGTTGAAGGTTGTAGAGATAGAAAGCTTACATCTCCTTACCATTTTTATCTTCTTCAACAACCCCAAAGATTATATCTGCTCCCAAGTGTTCATCATGGGCAAGAAACGAGTTGGAGAAGGCTATAAGGCTCCCTCGCTGCCCAAGAAGGCTTCAAGGGCTCCCTCATCCTCTATGGCACCCTCTACTGCTAAAGGTACTAAAGATGCTTATCCACTGATTCTTCCTACTAGTACTAGGGGTTTGCATTTTGCTAGTGATGACCAAAAGGCCTGGTATGAGAATTTGACCACTAGGAAGACTAGTGAACAGAAATTATTTCATGTGGACTCATTGAGGACTTTGGGATTACTTGATGATATGATGAGTCTAATCCATAAATTGGGATAGATGTAGTACATTGGGATGCAATGCACCTCTTATAACCACATTATGTTAGAGTTTTTGAGCTCTCTAAGTGTTAATTGGGATGGAACCTATAGGGGTTAAGAGATGGACATTGCATTTCGTATGTTTAACATTGACCACGAGATGAGCCTGTAGATTTTCAATGAGTTATTAAAACTTCTGATACTTGAGGGGGCATATAGGGATGTTCCCCCCACCCCTCCTTGTGGAGACCTGACCCCGTTTGGTTGAGCATCACTTGCTCCACACGGAAGACCTACATGGATAGATTTGGCAGACCTAAGGCCTTTGACCCCCGACCAGCCAAAGACACCGAATTTGCAATATCAATCTCCGTTATTTACAACGTTTGACAGCGAATATAATTTTCGATCGTAACAACAACCATAATGGGTGTAGGAAAGCAGAGTTGTTGATTATTTGGTGCACACTGTTCGACACACTCATGGACGCAGGAGCCTTCATCATTCGTCACTTGGAGGAGGTGGCCAAGACCACCTATAAGAATGTTCTGAGCATTGGTGGTACCGTTACCGCCATCGCCATTGCCCTAGGCCATAGTGGCAAACTCTCCCATCTCAAGCCCCATTTCCTCGGGGGTCACCTTGACGTTTGCACCCTCCACCACATGCACATAATCGATAATTGGGGTGGCACCATTCAATATTCCCACTACAAACAAATCTTCTTCACCCTTCCTAATATTGAGCGCACCACTGTGACCAACAAGAGGAATTGGAACTGTGATAGAGTGATTGTTAGGGTGACCGTGCTAGCTAGGGAAGGGCAGTTAGCTGCTGATGAGGAGACCGAGTATGATGAGGAGGGGGGATATGATGATGATGAGGATGAGGATGATGTTGATGAGGGCCAAGAAGGGCCTGAGCTCGAGGGTACTCAGATTGAGGAGGAGCCAATTCCACCACCACCAGAATTTACCCACCATCCACCCTTAAGACCAGCAGGTCCTCTTCTTCGGCGTACATGCCATTTGACCCTGTCTTCCTCCAATCCTTCTCCGTCCTCGAACTGGAGGTCTCGGGTCTTTGAGAAGGGTATACTAGTATGTGTGATGACATTCATCGACTCTCTGGACGAATGGAGTTCATTGAGGAGGGAGTCACATATTTTCAGGGGTTTGTTGACCAACAAGAAGAGCGAGAATGGCGGAAGGTTCGGCGAGAGGAGTAGCGGGCCATGAAGGAAGCCCGAGAGTATGAAGAGAGAAGGTGCATGAACAAGTTGATATGGCGACAATTTGAGTATACTCGGCAGTTGGATGAGCGTTTTCGCACATTCCTGAATGATCAAGGGCACTCATCGTCATTTCCATCATTCGATCAGGGTTATTCATCCACCTTTCATCATTTCCTCCACATTTTTGGCGCCTCCTGGGCCTGATGGGACCCAGTAACTGTAAGTTGTACCCCTCCCGTTCACTTCTTATGTTTATACTTTTCATTGGGGACAACACCAGTTCAAGCATGGGGTCGGCGTGCGCTCATGAGCTCTATGCATTTTTAATGGGTTTGGTGTGACTTCTAATGGTTTGCATTGTGTATATGTCTCCTTACGTCTAGCATGCTTGCATTTAGAATCTTAGGTTTCATTCTAGCTTAGGCGCATTCTTAGGATGCATTAGTGGTAGTTATATTTTCTGCATTGGGTAGGCATGTAGGACATTGCATTTAGGCAGGCGATGCATTGTATATATTTTTCTCCTAACCATTGATCTAAAGTGGAGACGCGTTGAGTTGGGTTCTATAAGGCCTCAAGGTAATTCTTTCACCCTTCTCTTTATTGATCTGCTTATTGATCCTTTAGTTAGGTTTATTGCTTTGAAAAAAAAGGGAGTTGAAATTCTTTTTGAAAACCCCTCTGATGAAGATGTTCAAGGGGTGATGGCCTGGATGGATTATTATGGCAACTTGTTGCAAATTAGACTTGATTGGGGCTAAAAATCTTGTGAATTGGTTGTGACAATGTTGTGATTGCTGGGTCTTACGTGTTTGTGTATTTGCTCCTGAGAGTTTCTTGATGTGAATTGGTTGAACCTTGATTGTTGTCAATCTTTTGAGCTAGTTTTTAATTTTGATAGAAGACCCAGTGAGATTTTTAAGCCTGTAATGACCATTCACTCTACATAGTCTTGAATATCCTTTTATGAGTATTCAACCCTCTTGCGTGTGCATCTCTAGAACTTGGTTTGACACTCTTCAAAATCACGTTTGGCATGTATATGGTGTTAATATGATTAAGGCATTCGTTTTTTTTATAAGCCACATGAGCCAAAAAGTCATCATGTGTTATCGTGATCTGTTTGCTACCCTCTTTGAGCTTTTTCCCTGTCATTTGATTCACCAATATCTACTTAACCCATGGCCTGAAATGAACAATCCTACCCTATGCCAAGTTACTAGAGCAATGTCATGAGTTATTTTGATTAGGAAATATGCTTTTTGGTGCATCCTGGTGGTTGGTTCTGATTGGTTTTTAGCCTCACATGATTAGGAGTTTAAACAATCCTTTGACCTTTGCCATTCTTTTCCCTTCTTCAAAAAAAAAGGAAAGAAAAAAAGAAAAAAAAAGCAAAACAAAGAAAAAAAACATGTGAATAAAATGTTTGACAAAGGAAGTTCCAATTAGCAAAAGAGGGTTTCAACCCTTTTCCCTTTGTGCTTAATTGTAGCGATGATGGTAACATTTGCTTGTTGGTGTGGAAATGACTTTGGTTGCTCTCTACTTGGATAATTAGCTCCTCCTATCTAAATCTTAACCTCCCTTACCTTTAGCCCTAACCTCGATACAACCTTTGAAAAGCCCTTATGATTGACACTTGTGCATTTGCCTCCATTGATGGAGAATTGAGAGTTTTGCCAAGCTCATAGTAGCATGCATGCATTGAGGGTGATTTTGAGTGATCAATTTTGCCTTAAACACATTAGAGGAGAGTTTCCGTTCTTACTCCTAAAGTGAGAATCTACTAGGCTAACTAGCTCACCAATGATTTTGGTGGAAGGATGACACTTCTAAGCAGTTCAATATGGGGTATTTATTCTTGCACCATGGTCGAGTGATTTACATTTTAGAACATGTGCTTTTGAGAAAAAAATAATTTTGCCCTTGTTGAGTTTTTTAGTTGCAAGCTGCCATGATTATTGACCTAGTTGTCACCGCTCACCTGAGGAGGATGACACTCCGAGGTAAATCCCCCCCACCGTTCTGTTAGTTGATAACTTTGCTTGGGGACAAGCAAGAGATAAGCATGGGGGAGTTGATAAACCTCCATTTTCAACCCTTTTGAACACACTTTCGACCCCTTCTCCCAATGATTCTTGTACTAAGCTGCAAAGTGAAAGGGACGAATCGGCCTTCTTTACCTTGAATTTGCTCATATATGATATTTCATGTCTTTCAGGAGTTTCTGCCAGAAGAAAAGAAGAAAGCCTACTAATACTGGTTGAAAGGAGTGCCAAAAAGATGAATTTTTAGAAAAGGAAGAGGTTGGACAGGTCCAGAGGATTGGCATGGGGACCCCATACCAGGAAGCCAGGTTGTGCCACGCCAGAATCTTGGCAGTAGTTTTCCAGAGAAGCGGCACGGTGCCACCTGGCACAACTATGCCACTTTATTTCTACACGATTAATTTGTTTTTGCGGCAGTTTTCGAGGGGATAGCTTGTAACTTCTTTAGAGCTCTCGAAAAGAGGTGACTTTAGGTTTTCAATTTTGAATACTTTCACAAACTTTTAGACATTGGATTTGAGTTTAATTGAGTACGAACTTGTGTGACTAGTCTCGGCAATTAATTGAAGTACATTTTCTTTCTTCCTTCTTTTGCATTCTCAATTAAAGTTTGCATATTTAGTGATGTTTTCTAGATTTTTGTTCTTGTTTGTGATTATCAATATGATTAGAGGCTAAACTATTAGTCTTGGATTGGAAGTAGCCCTTATTATGCAAAATTGAATCATGCTTTAGGTTGTTGTGAATCATGCCCATGATTGCGACTTTAAATCTTGCCCAGCACTCCAAGTATTTGTTGGATTGCTTGAGAGAGTTTTATTCCATGTTCTTAATTAGGGTTTAGGAGATCAACGAAAGTTGAACCCTTTATCTAGTGTGACTTTGTGAGTGATTGATCTTCCTGACGTGAAAACAGTTAGGGCTTCAATTGGAGAATATTTGATTACTAATCTTGTGACCTTGATAATCTTAGTTTCATGAAAATAGATAACTAGGATTAATTCAGTCAGTTTATTGACCCTCGAGAGAAGGCTTAGATGCGCTTTAAACTGTAATAATTTTCACTTCGATTTTTTTCATGGGCAGGTTTCTATGATCTAGTTTATGATTCATATAGCGTAATAGTGTGGTGAATCCCAATCTAGGTACTTTGCCATTATTGAATTAGACAATTCATCAGTTTTTAGCAGAATAATACTACTAGTTAGCAACATTTAACTAAAGTGAGCTTTTGCCTAAATTACTTGTTATAAATTGAATTCGGTGATTGGAAGCAAGCTCCCTGTGGATACGACTAAGTCGTGCTTGTCGGTTTCTAGCTACAGCTAAGTCGTGCACTTGCAGTAACAATTTAAGACAACACAAGGAAAAAGAATGGTGTCGCAGTTGTGTGGATTTTCGGGATCTCAATGATGTCTGCCCTAAGGATGATTTTCCACTGCCTATGACAGAACTCATGATTGATTCCCAAACCGGATATGAAGCCTTGTCCTTTATGGATTGTACAACGCACTACAATCAAATTCAAATGGTGCCAGAAGGTCAAGAGGCCACGGCTTTCAGCACGCCCAAAGACATCTTCTGCTGCAAAGTGATGCCCTTCAGTTTAAAAAATGCAGGGGCTACATACCAAAAGGTAATGCAAACCATCTTAGAGGATATATTACATAAAACCGTGGAGTGCTATGTTGATGATCTAAAGGTCAAGTCCAAAAAAAGGTTAGACCACTTGCATGATCTTCGACGAATCTTCGAGATTTTGTAAAGGTCTCAACTCAAAATGAATCCACTTAAGTGCGCATTTGGCATTACTTCTGGCAAGTTTTTAGGCTTTGTCGTCCAACATCGAGGTATTAAAATTGGCCAAGCTAAAGTCAAAGTGATTTAAGATATGCCCAAGCCTAAGAATCTGAAAGAGTTTCGTGGTTTACACGGACGCTTGGCCTACATCAGAAGGTTCATATCAAACTTCGGTTGGACGTTGTCACCCTTTCAATCACCTCATGACAAAAAGTGCTCCCTTTAAATGGGATGAATCATCATGTAAAAATTTCTTTGAAAGCACCAAGAAATATTTGTCAAGTCCGCTAGTCCTAAGAGCTCCAATTCCTGGCAAGCCTTTAATACTCTACATTGTCGCCCAAGAAAGATCACTAGAGGCATTATGTGCTCAGGAAAATAAGGAATGGTAAAGAGAGAGCTCTTGTCTACTTGAGTTGAACCTTGGCTGGGGTTGAATTAAATTACTCTCCAATCGAAAAGATATGTTTAGCCCTCATGTTCGATGTGCGAAAGTTGAGGCATAACATGCAAGCCCACACAGTGTGGGTTATCTCCAAGGATAACCTTATTAAGTATATCTTGTCAAGGCCCGTTTTAATAGGACAATTAGCAAAGTGGGCTGTTGTCTTAGAGCAATATGACCTCGTCTACGTGCCATGGAAAGCCATTAAAGGGAAAGCAGTGGCAGACTTCTTAGCAGACCACCCAATTCCTAACGATTGGGAGCTAAATGATGATCGTCTTTGTTTTAGACATTCTTCCACCATGGGAGATGTACTTTGATGGTACGGCACAACAAGATGGTCACTGCAAGAAAGTTGAGTTTCTGTAACAATTTATTTGTGGCAAATTTCAAATTTCTAAAATTATATAAACATCACAATTTAGCTGTGGTAAAATAAAAAGTGGCACAAAAGACAAGTCTTTTATGGCAATTTTGCAAAATTACTACTGATAGCATACGTCAGTGACATATCAACCAATCTAGATAGGAGAAAAAGGGTACAGCTACTGAAAAATACACCCCTCCTTAAAAAAATCCTTCTGTTAGTTCTAATATTTATTTATTTATTTACTTATTTGTTTGCTTGCTTGTTTGTTTATGTTTCTAATTTTGTTCGTCCATTAAAGCAGAAAATTTTGTATTCCTGAATAGGTTTTCCACAAAGGTTAAAACCCATGACCCAAAAGCTAAGCTCTGATTCTCCTTCGCTCTTCGCCATTGAAGGGTCCCTCTTGTCCAAGCAATTCCAGCTGTAGTGGGGGGCCAGCTGATGAAATGGCACTATGGCTCAACCCTTTAATTGATTGTTCTTCGATTCTCTATTTCATCTTAGAGTTCCATAATCGATCCGTGTTGTTCACTTGATGGTCCTTGGAAAGGTTCGATCTTATTTTGCTTTCCTTGTCTCTTCATTTTACTTGTTGTTTTGCTCCAATTCATAGATGACTATAGTCATGATTATCTACAATTTGATTTTTTTTTTTATTGCTAGATTTATACTTAGGGTTAGACAGTGTTAAAATTTATTTTCTTTTATATATGTTCATTGGATTTACTATTGAATCCATGCTAATTGAGCTTGATTTTAACATTATAGCCCATTCACATCTAGTAGGCCCCCGACCCCACACAAAATACACATTCAATCATACAGTGTCGCTTAAATTACGCTATTTTGTTTTGTAAATTTATTAATTTAGCGTGATAGTCTGTTATAAGTTTTTACTATCCTTAATTTCTCCTTATATACTCAAATTTATTGTCAAAAAATTATTTTAGTGACAATGTGGACAAATTTTGGGTGCTTTGAGATAGGGGTGAAGAAGAGGTTATCGGTACAAAGGCGAGAATGATCATGTCCACCAAATAAGGTTTGGTACCTCTAGTTCTAAATCTTTTGTATGTGATATATACAACCTCAAATTGTACAACCCTTCCAGCAATATCTTGATCTTGCCTCAACTTAACTATTCTAGGGTGATCATTTCTCTATCCAATCATTTAAGGTTGTTGCATTGATATTATAAGGAAATATTGATAAGATCCACAATGTTCTGTGATTTTTACTCACATCTCAAGTAATAAAGTCATATTTATCACTTGGGTTAATCATACATAATTTTATTTTGGATAATTAGATTTTGATGGGTAATGACTTTACTAGAACAGGTTGCATCTTATTTCAACATATTGGCATAAAGTGAAGATTATAATACTATGATGCTATTGGGTACCACTGTTCTCGTACAAAAAAGTAAAGAGATTTATCCTCTCATCTTTAGCATCCTAATCAAAGTGTACATGCCGACTTACATTGAAACTCACTTCCCCCCCCCCCCCAAAAAAACATATTATTCGTTTGCTTTAGTCCCTCAAAGATGGGTTTACTGCCTTGTATAGCTCGAAGGTGCATTGTAGCACATTGTTTCCTTGTGAAACTGATACATGACCTTGATATTTGCTTGATGAATGCACTGAGATGAGCACCTTAGGGAATAATAATACTTATTGTGAGTAACTTTTAACTATTCAAACAGATTTAGTGTGCTACTAAATGTTGATTATGGAAGGATATATCATATATCTTTCTCTTAATGTATTTGAATTGATTCTAAATGGAAGTCATTTACTAGTTCAAGAGTAACCTTAATTCTCTAGGCCAATTACCAGTCAATAGTTTCCTTTACCACTGCAAAAGGCTTGTAGGTTGCCATATGCACTTAATCCTTTCCTAATCAGATTCTTTAACTCGGGTGGCTTGCTCACAATTATAAAATAGATTATTCCTTCTCTCCTTCTGATGATAGATGTGCCACATTTTGAATCCAAACAAATCTAGACCTTGAATATTTCTTGTCAACTTACATCTTAAAAAGAGTTTATCTAAAAGGAACAACCATCGGACGTTAAAATCCCTCTGCTCCAAACTAGTTGAGGCCATAGAATTGTATCTGTTCTTCCATAGACCAATTATAACCTTTGATTCACTTGTAATTTCTTATAATAGTTACATTGATCTCATGAAGCAATATGATTAATTGGGAGGGAACTAGAATGCTATATGTAAGTTTATAAACATTGATTTTTCTGCACTTCAGTAGCAATCTACTGGAGACTACTCACATATAACATTCAGCAACACCTTTGTCAACGCTTGCAGTATTATATATAGCACAGAAGCAGCTGGAGTAACTGGCATAGCCTCAAGAGCAGCTGTAGCAGCCTGTGTAGCCACTAGAGCGTGTACAACATCCTGTACAGCCACTGCAGCAACTGCATGCATAGTCACTGTAATAGTTGCAGTACGTTGCAACATGGGTTGCCAACTCAGACAGTGTACCAATTGGTCCTTTTTAAAACTACGTAGGCCTTGGTTAATCATATTGTTTGCTTATATTTTTGTTCAGCCATTAATGCTTATCTTAAGTTTTTGATTCGTTGCAGAAATCTAATACTCATGGTGGATGATGCAAACATGAAGATCGACTAGCATAGAGTTAAGAATACTACGAATCACAAAGATGTCATTGTTTCCATTTCTAAATTAGGACACATGTTCTCCATTTATTTCCCCCCAAAATTTAAACACTTTATGGAGTTAATCTTAGTCTAGATTTTTAGTAGTTAGGAATGATTAACAAAGTGTGATTGTTAATATTCCATTACCTACTTTATTGATGAACTTCATGTGTATATGCGAAGATATACATTAATAAAATTTAATTTTTTTTCTTAGTTTGCCTTTTTAATTTTCATTTACTAAGATACGTTGGGAGAACATTATTATTATTAACTGCAAATATTTATTTCATTATAAAGTATGTCGAAAATTTGCTATTTGCAATTCAATTATATAATAATACAAGAATATATAAGACAAGTTGTTAAAAATAATTTTTTGCCACCAAAATATGGTTTGCAACAAATCATATTTGCCATAAATATCATTCTTTTGCACAAAAGGTTTTTGTAACAAGGTATCTGTGGCAACCTTGTGGCAAATTTTCAAACTACAAAAAGCTATTGTAGCAAAATTTGGATATATTGTCGCAAAATCTGCTGCTACAAAAAATTATTTTTCTTGTAGTGGTGCTGGAGCGAGAGTAGTACTCATCTCCCCTGATAAGCACATTCTCCCACGGTCATTCACGTTGACTCAGTTGTGCTCTAACAACATGACTGAATACCAAGCACTTATCTTGGGCCTACAAATGGCCATAGAAATGGGCATTAAAGACTTGGATGTGTACGGTAATTCACAATTGGTCATTAATCCGCTTCTCGATGAGTATAGGATCAAGAAAGAGGACTTGGTCCCATATCAAGGCACACCCTTCGAATCTTGGATAGGCTTGATATAGTCAAGTTGCAGCATATCCCTAGGAGTGCTAACAAGATGGCTGACGTGCTCACTAATCTTGCAGCCACTTTAGCATTGGGGGCAGAAGAGGATATGACCATTCCAGTTTGTGCAGGAAGTTAGTATAGCCTCTGTGTATAAGGTTGAAAAAGAAGATTGGCGTTAACCATTGATTGATTACCTAAAGCACGTGAAGCTGCCAAGTGATGTGAGGCATAAGACAGAAATCCAAAGAAGAGCATTGCATTTTCTCTACTACAATGAGACTTTATATAGACACCCCTTTCTTGGCCTCTGGTTGACGTGTTTAGGAGAAGATGAGGCACAACAAGTCATGAAGAAAGCTCAATTAGGTGTATGTGGTGCGCATCAGTTAGGGCCTAAGTTGTGTGATCACACCAAAAGAATGGGCTACTATTGGCCTGCCATGGTGCATGACTGTAATGATTATGCAAAAAGATGCAGTGCATGTCAGCTTCATGCCAACTTTATACCCCAACCTTAGGAACTACTTCATCCAACTGTAGCATCTTGGCCTTTTGAGGCATGGGGACTAGATGTCATGGGACCCCTCACTCCTAAGTCTTCAATTGGTCATGTTTACATCCTCATAGCTACCGATTATATCTCTAAGTGGGTTAAGGCAATCGTATTAAAAGAAGTCAAGAACGAGCATGTTGTTGATTTTATTCGAACGGACATCATCTATCGCTATGGTGTACCTTGATACATCATCACCGACAATGGCAAACCATTCTTTAACAAGCTGATGACTAGCCTTTGTGAAAAATTCAAGCTTGCTCAGCATAAGTCTTCAATGTACCATGCATCTGCAAATGGCCTAGCAGGAGCATTTAACAAAATATTGTGCAACTCAATAAAAAAGGTGGTGGCAAAATCAAAGCAGGACTGGCATGAAAGATTGGGACAAGCGCTTTGGACTTATTGAACCACATATAAGACACCAACATAGTTAACCCCCTATGCTCTCGTGTATGGCGTAGAAGTTGTCATGCCTTTGGAAATCCAAATCCCATCACTCCGTATCGCCATACAGGAAGGCTTAAGCGAGAATGAAAACCACAAGCTTCGCCTAGCTGAGTTGGAGTCTCTCGATGAGAAAAGACTTCAAGCACAACAAAAGTTGAAGTGTTATCAAGCGTGCCTATCACGAGCATTCAAAGAAAAGGTTTGACCACGCTCATTTTAGGTTGGGGATTAAGTGCTCGTTGTGAAAAGGTCGATCATTATGATGCATAGGACAGGGAGCAAGTTCACCCCTAAATGGGAAGGACCTTATGTTGTTCGTGAAGTCTGCTCGAATGGTGCCTACAAGATAGTTGATACAGAAAGAGTTCGAATAGGAACGATAAATGGCAAATTCCTGAAGTGCTACTTCCCTTAAAAAAAAATGCTTGCAAGCTCATAAGCAGGAGCCTAAACTGTTCATTAAAAAAAAAACTTTGTATTACTCCTGACCCGTAAGAGTATAAACTGTGAACGGCTAAATAAATTAAAAAAATCTTGTTCTACTCTTGGCCCGCAAGAGTATAAACTTTGAATCACTAAATAAATAAAATAAATTCTTATTCCACTCCTGGCCTGCAAGAGTATAAACTGTGGGCGGCAAAATAAATAATTGAAGCGTCATTGTTGAACTACGTTATGACTTGATCTCATTGGGAAATTACAATTTCTTTTGAATAGGTAGGTAGCTTGGTGAATAAAGTTATCAAGTGCAGTCAAACAAAACACAAGGAAGAAATGAAGAAGTCACAAACAAATGTTGTTATTAAATAAAGAATATTAAGAGTTCATGAACAATCTAAGTGCAACTGTAATAGACTAAACAATCTAATCAAAAAGTGTTCATCCAGTTATCAAGGTTGAGTAAGAGTTGCAACTCTAGGACATCCTGCTCATATTCCTTCAACTTCTCAACTTCTTCTGGTAACAAAGCGGGCACGACTCCAAGGTTAGGAAGAGCTTGTTTCTTCTCAATGACCTGTTTCTTAATGGTGGTTATCAATGTCGCTTTGGCTTCAACATCACTTCGAAGTTGTTGTTCCTCCTCATAAGCAATACGAAGTGCTTCTTTTAGCTTAGCTACCTTTTGAGTTGCACCTTTATGTTTTTCCTTAATGGTGTCTAATTCTCCCTGCACCACAATAAGATGAGGCTATGCTTGGTCAACTTGTTCAATAAAAGCAGCCCTTTCTCTGCCTAACTCATCTGGATGGAAAACTATCGAAGCCACTTGTCTCAGTGCTACAATTGCAGACACACTGCTCACATAAACATCTACCAACTTCTTCAAAGGATTTGGATCTTCGTTGACCCGCTTGATGCTTTTGTACATCATGGAAGCATCCTTGTACACTCTTGATACCTCTTCAAATGAAGCGTTCTTCAAAGAGGACAAGCATGTAGACCATATGGCCCGTACGCCACAAGTAATGATGCTTTAAGAGGTAGGCCCCGGTAGAAAGGAAGTGGCGGCGAGGTTGGTCCCTCGACTGAGTGCTCACTATGGGTTGGTGATGTAGAAAATATTTTGGCCCCCCTTGAGACCGATCCTCTAGCTCCCTTGGGAGACGCCAACTTTTTTACAACTTCTATGTCCTTACCAAAATTAAGGCCGACCTTAAGGGTTGACAACTCGGCTGCAAGATTGGCCTGCCAAGTAACTATTTGTTACAACATGGATAGGCTCTTGTACTAGGTTAAATTCTCCAATTTGCAAAAAAAAAAAAGAAAGAAAATAGTTAAGCGAAAAAACTTGCTATGGTGAATTCCATAATTAAGATTATGCATAGAAAAGAAAACAAGGCACATCTTCAAGGTTAGTCGGCATGTCTGAACAACTTAAGCAGTCGAGAAGTATTTACATCAATGGTCTTGCATTTTTTGTGTCCATAATGTTTAAAGTTAGCTTCTGAATCCTAGTCACTGTTGTCATTTTCAACGGTGTCCTCTCCTCTATTGGCAATATAAACATCAGTGGACGCATCGTTCCATTCGGCATGAGAGTCTTAGCCCTCGAAATCGGATTCACCCTTTGGAACATTACTCCTTGTGTTCTTCTTAGACTTGGACGGATCATATCTTGCACTCTTATGAAGAAGACCTACATTGGCCCTAAGATCACTTATAGTCACCTTAGACTACCAGTCTTGGTATTTCTTAGTCATGAACTTGTTAAGATGTAGCGAACGACTCAACAACATAGCTATGGACTTAGTGTTCTTAGATAGAAGGGCGATCCAAAAGTGTAAGGCATCACTGTAAGATGTGGTCCGAGTACAAGGGTCAAGTTTAAGTGCACGACGTACATCTTACCAAAACTAAAATTGTTTACTGAATCAATGCAGGCTATAGGCCACAACGCAAAAGGTCGCTCCACGATGAAAAGGGAGAAAACCAGAATGGAGAGCTATTAGGTAGCTGAGGTTCTCATAGCCAAGACTGCCATCATCATCTAAATTTTCATATTTGTATTTACTAAGCATAGTGCAACCCAAATCAGCATTTGTCCCTACATGAATACGGCCCTGTTCTTTTCGTTGGGAAATTGCCGGTGTCGAATGGGTGAGAGTGGGAAAGGAGGGAAGGAGTGGGTAGGAATAGGTAGCAGTGGTATCTTTTTTTAAGTGTAGGAAGGGGGGAATGAGTAGGAATGACTGAGAAGAATTGGGAAGGAGTGGGAAGGAGTTGAATGAAGTAGGAGAGTTGATGTAAGTTACATATTTTATTTTTTTAATGTAATCTTTTATTTGTGATAGTAATTACCAATGATAAAAAAAAATTAGACTGAAATAAATATTTTTTTGTGTTGACTTAGGTATGAAATATTGTTTCGTGGCCGTTGTTACCCCAAAAAAATTTGTAATTTTCGTTATTCGTAAAACAAATTACAGATATATTTTTTCATATATTAACCAAATACGAACAACGAAAAAAATACACATATGTTCAGGCCTTGTTCTTTTAGTTGGTAAATCTAAATTTACCAACTTTAACCCACATCAATCCACTTCACGAACATCAATAAAAAAAATACAAACTTCAACCAATTTCAACCCACTTCAATCCACTTCAATCAACTTCAACCTATTTTCCACTATTTTAACCAACTTCTACCCATCATACAAAAAAAAATTCAACCAACTTCAGCCAACTTCAACCCACTTCAATCTACTTCAACCAATTTCAACTCACTTCAACAAAAAGATATCTACTTCAAACCACTTCAACCAAAAAATACCCTCTTCAACCTACTTTACCCCACTTCTACCAATCTTAACCAACTTCACCCATTTACCAACTCATATTTCCCAACGAAAAGAACAAACCCTCTGTTCAACCTAAAATTATGATATTTTCTACCCTGTTATCATCTAATATTTGCTCTAAATAATTTATTAAATTAGATTTTTATTATCTAATACTTGTTTTAGCTTTTTAATAATACTTTTGTTTATTTTGTAGGGATTGAAAATAACTTGAAGAAAATAAATAAATTTACTCAAACAAGCGCTACGACTGGAGCAGATTGAAGCATACAAGAAAGAAGAAGAAAAAAATGAAGCTACAAGAGCCCAGTCTGCTTCCTTCCTCTTCCCCGTGGCCCATTTCGTGGGAGCCCAGCTGGCCTAGCAACCGAAGCCCACACGTTTTTCCCCCCTTCTCTTCTTTCTTTTCCTTTCTTTTCTTCCTTTGGGCTGGTCCCTTTCTTTCTCTTTTCCTGGCCCAGCCGCTGTCCGGCCTGCTCCTCACTTAGTGAATGCATGTGCTGGGCACATGATCAGCTTTCTCCCTCCTCCCCACCTGGCTGTTCTTCTTCTTTGGTTTTCCCTCATCCCACGCAGCCCAAACCAAAAAACAGAGCATCATGTTCCCCCCTTCAACCATTCATCTTCCTCCATTATTGCATCATTATTTCACTCATGACCCATTCCCCATCTCTTCTTCTTCCTCCTCTGTTTCTGCTTCTTCGAAGGTCCCTTCTTCTTCCCTCTTAACTCTTCATCTTCTCCATCCTCCCAGTCGTTACCTCCCTTCTCTCTCCTCCTTCGAGATTTTTAATGATCATCATCATCAAGGCCACCGTTATAATGCATTGACAGCCATTAGTTTGATGATTAATGGGGGGAAACGAAGAAGTAATGGGTGGTGTTTTTGAGGCCTTCAAAGAAGCCGAAGAACATAGCACTGAGGGCACAATTTTCTTTTCCTTTTTGTTTTGATTTCTACTCCCCCGGATTTTAGATTTGATTTTTAGCTTGAATTGATGTAATTTGGTGTTAGTTTCTTTTCTGATGTCATTGGAATTCCAAGCTGAGGATACTGAAAGTTCTGGTGCCCTTCTTTTCGAATTGTTGTTTTTGTTGCTCTGTGATCAAGCTCTGTGGGCATTCTTCTTGAACTTGGTTGCTTGACAATCCGAAGGCTCCTTGTACTGAGGGTGCTCTAACGTTGATGGGTTCGTTATGCTCAACCTGGATTTTGGCTTCTAGATTCAAGTTGTTCATTCTACTAAACAGAGAGCTTTGTTTTGTTAATTGTGGTGAAATGCCCGTAGGTCACATTTACTTGGAATTGGTTCATCTTTCTTATTCTGGTACTCTAATCTAATTTAGTATTTTGATTTAGAAATTTTAGCAATCAAATTTTTCTTGGTCAGATTGGAATGCCTCTAGTTTTCATTTAGATTAGAAATTCTGGATGATCTAATCTCACAATCATCCCTGACGATCGACACCCATAAGTAAAACAACGACAACCTTATACTTGTGGAAAAATCACAACAAGTTTTTGGCGCCGTTGCCGGGGATGGTGTTGTGAAATTTGGTTATATCGAGTCGTAGTTTAATTAATCGAGTCGTTCGAGTCGTTTAGAGTTGTGATTTTTTTTAAGTCGTTATTTTGTTTAGTTTGGTTTTGAATTTAGTTTATATTTTGATTTCGATTTTTGTTTTTGTTAAGATTAGTTTAATTAAAAATTTTAGATGCTATTCATTGCTGGAAAAAAAATAAATAAAAAAACAGTACTAATCCGTTTGGTTTATGTGCAGTGAAAAATTCAAGGTTGAATTCATCCGGAAATATTGACAGTGTAGATTTTTCACCAACTTTCACATTCTATTTGAATTTTCGGGGACTGTTCTGGTGTGATTTCTGCTATTTTGATATTTTTCCTAGATTCAGCATAATTTTTAGAGTGTGTGTGAATTTTTCTGGAATTTTTGGAGCTGTTTAGATTTTTCTGTGAGTTTTAGAACTAATATTCTGTTTGCATTTTTCTGCACTATTCAGGGACAGAAAAAAAATTAGAAAAAATTATATTTATGTCCTTTGTGATTGTGTGGACTTTTCTGTATATTTGGTTCTGATTTTAGGAGTTTTATTTTCTGTTTTTATTTTATTTTTAGAATTAGGGTGTTTAGGTGTACTTTTATTTCTTATTTTCTTTTGGTTTCTTTGTGTTTGTGTTTTTGCTTTCAATTTTGTTCATTTTCTGTTTAATAGTGTTTTTAGTTTAATTATTCATTTTGTTGATTTGTGGTTCTCATCGGGAAAAAAAAATACCAAAAAAACAGAACTTTGGGTGAGGGTGTTGGATTTATATGACTGGTTGGGTTAGAAATCCTGAAACTCATAGACTTGTTAGAAGTGAATCCGACCCTGACTTAGAACCCGAACCAGAACCCAAGCTTGAATTAGAAGACATGGAACAAGAAAGACCTTTGAGTGATATTTTCTATCCTCCTAGGACTGCTTTGCCATCTTGCTTCATTATACCTGACCTTGGACCCAATGTGACCTTCGAATTAAGACCTCACTATACTCAGATGCTCCCTAAATTTACTGGCTTAGAGGATGCATATTTGTTTTTGAGGGAATTCGAAGAAGTCTGTTCTATGATGCATTTTTCTAATATTCCCATTGATGTTGTGCGCATGAAATTAATTCTTTTTGCTTTGAAAGATTCTGCTAAACGTTGGATGTATGGCTTGGCTGCTAATTCTGTAACCTCTTGGAATGATTTTGTAAAATTGTTCTTAAGAAAATATTTTCCTAATGCCAAGACAGTTAAGCTAAGGAATGAGATTAATCAATTTGTGCAACTAGATAGGGAATCATTTTGGAAATATTTTGATAGGTTCAAGAATTTGTTGTCTCAGTGTCCCCATCATGGTTTAGACCAGGCACGTTTGTGCCAAATTGTTTATGAAGGATTGGACCAACAAACTAGAACCATGGTAGAATCTATGTGTCAGGGTGGCTTTCTTTCTAAGAGCGCCACAGATGCTTGGGAATTTTTAGAGGACTTAGCTGAGAAAACCATGCAGTGGGAAACCGCTCGGGATGACAGCTTAAGTTCTAGGATTGCAAGGGGTGGGTTACATTCTGTCTCTGATATGAGTCACTTAGAGTCTAAGATTGTTACTATAGAAAACATGTTGAAAGGATTAACTCCACAAATGACTCAGCTATCCCAGACTTCTTCAATGTCTTGCTCTCATTGTCAGGCCTTAGATCATTCATTGAGTGCTTGTCCCTACTTTGCTCATCAGTTAGCAACTGGGCAAGAGCAAGCGAATATGGCCTTCCAGAGACCTAAGAATGACCCTTTCTCTCCTTTTTACAATCCAGGGTGGAGAAATCACCCTAACTTCTCTTGGAGTAATGGACCAAATGCTGCAGTTCCTAACTCCCAGTCCATCTCTCACCCTTCTAGTTCCTTTCAGATACCATTTTTTCAAGGTGTACCTAATGCACCTAGACCTCCACCTCTTGTGGCTCAAGTTCAACCTCTTCCTGGTTACAGTGATATTGATAAAATGGAGAGGAGAATTAATAATAATGTGGAGAGAATGAATAATGCTAACCTGGAAAGAATGATGAGAATGATAACTGAACAATTTTCCCAGTTAGCATCATCTTCTAGGGAGCCAGGTACTTTCCCTAGTCAGCCTAAGGTGAACCCTAAGGGTCACGCATCTTCTTCTTCTGGAAACCCTAATGAGCATGTGAGGAAAGTGAATGCAGTGATATCTCTCCGTTCTGGTCGAGAGATTGACAACCAGGTTAGAAGTCCTAATGAGCCCTGCAGGTATCCTCACCAATTCTTCGAGAGATCTTTTTCATCTTCTTCACCTCCAGAGACTGGATCATCCAGTAATTCAAGGGACGCTACTGATGGTGTCTCCAATGATTCTGATTCTCGCCCTCTTATTGAGTCATTGTCTAAGGATGAGGAGCTTAAAAAGAAAGACTCCTCTGAGTAAGTTGAACCTTCTCCCTCTAAGGGTCCTTCTTCTTCTTCTTCTTCTTCTCCTTCCGAGAGAGTCCATATGCCTTTGCCTCCTTTTCCCCATAGGATTAAGAAGAAAGACCAAGCTCATGTTGAGAAGATGAGAGAGACCTTCTCTCAAGTCAAGATCAACATTCCTTTGCTCGATGCTATTCAATAGATGCCTCTATATGCTAGGTTTTTAAAGGATTTGTGCACAACTAAGAGAGCTACCAATGTCCCTAGGAAGGCTTCCTTAGCCTCTGGTGCTAGTTCTATTTTATCTCATCAGATCCCAATGAAGTATAAGGACCCCGGTTGCCCTACTATTTCTATAGTTATTGGGGACCAGCTTATTCATAGAGCCTTGCTTGATTTAGGGGCCAGTGTCAACTTGATTCCCCTTACTGAGTATGAGAGGCTAGGGCTAGGTGAGCTAAAACCTACCAACATGATCCTTCAATTAGCTGACAGGTCGACCAGATTGCCTAGGGGGATAGTTGAGGATGTGCTAATTAGAGTGGGTGAACTCATTTACCCTGTGCATTTTGTTGTGATTGAGACTGAGACGGTGTCTCAGTTAGCTAGTCAAGTCCCTGTGATTCTAGGGCGTCCTTTCTTGGCCACAGCCAATGCCCTTATTAATTGCAGAAATGGCATGATGAGACTGTCTTTTGGTAACATGACCATAGAGCTTATTATTTTTAATTTGTAAAGACAGCCTTCTGGTTTTGATGATATGGAGTTCTCTACTCTTCACTGGGTAGAGGATTCTATTCTTGATGATGTTTGTGATGATGTGCTTGCTGTTGTGTATGAGTCCTTTCTTGTGAATGATGAGCCTGAGTATGATGCTTTTGAGTTTGATGACTTGTGTTCTACTGCTGATTGTTTGCTCACTGCTGCTTCTGAATCTTCTTCTGAAACTGTTTCCCCTCCTGCTCTTGAATTGAAACCCCTTCCTGATTCTCTTACGTATGCATTTCTAGGCCCCAATGAATCTCTGCCTGTCATTATTGCTTCTGACCTAAATGGGGACCAAGAGACCAAGTTGATTGCCCTACTTAGAGAGAATAAGGAAGCTTTGGGTTGGACCTTAGGGGATATTAAGGGCATTAGTCCTTCCATTGTACAACATAGGATTCATCTAGAGGACAATGCTAAGCCCTACCGTGACCGTCAAAGACGTTTGAAGTCTACCCTTCAGGAAGTAGTTAGGAAAGAAGTGCTGAAGTGGTTAGACCATGGGATTATCTATCCCATTTCTGATAGTGAGTGGGTTAGCCCCGTTCAAGTTGTTCCTAAGAAGACCGGGATCACCGTGATTAGGAATGACAGGAATGAGTTAGTCCCTACTCGAGTACAATCTGGGTGGCGTGTTTGCATAGATTATAGAAAATTGAATGCTGCCACTAGGAAATACCACTTTTCCCTTCCTTTCTTAGACCAGATGTTAGAGAGGTTGGTTGGACATTCATTCTATTACTTTTTAGATGGATACTCTGGCTATACCCAAATCTCTATTGCTCCTGAGGATCAGGAGAAGACTACTTTCACCTATCCCTTTGGAACTTATGCCTTTAGACGGATGCCTTTTGGACTATGCAATGCCCCTGCTACTTTTCAGCGTTGCATGATTTCCATTTTCTCAGATTTAGTTGAACTTTGCATGGAAATTTTCATGGATGACTTCTCTGTGTTTGGGTCTTCCTTTGATGACTGTTTGTCTAATCTGAGAAAAGTGTTGGAAAGATGTAAGGAGAAAAATTTGACTCTGAATTGGGAGAAATGCCATTTTATGGTTAGGAAGGGAATAGTCTTAAGCCATGTTATTTCTAAAGATGGAATTGAGGTCGATAAGGCTAAGACTGATTTGATTGTTAATCTTCCCCCTCCCACCTGTGTGAAAGAAGTAAGGTCTTTTCTTGGACATGCTGGTTTCTATCGTCGATTCATTAAAGACTTTAGTAAAATTGCAAAGCCCTTGTCCAACTTGCTAGCTAAAGATGTGCCTTTTCACTTTTCTGATAACTGTCTTAAGGCATTTTCTAAACTTAAGAAGGCCTTAACTTCTGCTCCTGTTCTTCATCCTCCCATCTAGGGAGAATCATTTGAATTGATGTGTGATGCTTCTGATTATGCTGTTGGGGTAGTTTTAGGACAACGTGTTGATAAGAAACCCCATGTGATTTACTATGGTAGTCACACTTTGAATGATGCCCAATTGAACTATACTGTGACTGAGAAAGAATTTTTGGCTATGATTTTTGGGTTTGAGAAGTTTAGACCTTATCTTATTGGTTCTCATGTGATTGTTTATACTGATCACTCTGCTCTTAAGCATCTTCTTTCTAAGAAGGATGCTAAGCCTAGACTTATTAGATGGATATTGTCGTTACAAGAGTTTGATTGTGAGATTAGAGATAAGAAAGGTTCTGAAAACCTTGTAGCTGATCATTTGTCTAGGATTCTTTATGATAGAAAGAGTGAGTCCACTGTTTCTGAGTGCTTCCCTAATGAGCAGTTGTATTCTGTCCACTCTGATCCTTGCTACACTGATATTGTGAACTATCTAGTTGCTGGTAGGATCCCTGAAAGTTGGACCAAGAATGATAGGGATAGGTTCTTTCACCTTGTGAAGTTCTTTGTTTGGGATGACCCTTATTTGTTTAAGTACTGTTCTGACCAAATGTTTAGGATGTGTATTCCCAACCATGAGGTGAAAAGTATCCTTTCTTTCTGTCATGATCAAGCATGTGGGGGGCATTTTAGTGGTAGGAAGACCGCAGCCAAAGTTCTTCAATGTGGTTTCTACTAGCCTACTCTATTTAGGGATGCTTTTGAGTACTGTAAGAGTTGCCCTAGGTGCCAGCAGTTGGGTAGAATAAGCAGGCGGGATATGATGCCACTAAACCCCATCATTGTGGTGGAGATTTTTGAGGTGTAGGGTATAGACTTTATGGGACCATTTCCATCATCTTTTGAGAATGAGTATATTTTGCTAGTTGTGGACTATGTGTCTAAATGGGTTGAAGCCATCCCTTCTAGGACTAATGATGCTAAAGTTGTTGTGAAGTTCTTGAGGGAGAACATCTTTGCTAGATTTGGCATGCCCCATGCTATTATTAGTGATCAGGGCACCCATTTCAATAATAGGTCCTTTGATGCCTTACTGAAGAGGTATTCAATTGTCCATCAGCTTGCTACCCCCTATCATCCCCAAACCAGTGGTCAGGTTGAGGTGTCTAATCGACAGATTAAGCAAATTCTTGAAAAGACAGTGAGTCGGAATAGAAAGGATTGGGCTGACAAACTCGTAGATGCTCTTTGGGCTTATAGGACAGCTTTTAAAACTCCCTTTGGTATGTCACCTTATAGGTTTGTTTATGGTAAGCCTTGTCATCTTCCTGTGAAAATAGAGCATAGAGCTTGGTGGGTCATTAAGAAACTGAACTATGATTTGACTGAGGCTGGTGAGGAGTGTAGACTGCAACTGAATGAGCTTGATGAGATTAGAGTCAAGGCTTATGAGAGTGCTCGTTCTTACAAAGAAAGGGCTAAGTTGTTTTATGATAGGCGTATCCTTCGGAGAGAGTTTTCCCCCGGCATGAAAGTGCTCTTGTATGACTCTAGGCTCCATTTGTTTCCAGGGAAGTTAAGGTCCCGATGGACTGGTCCTTACATTGTCTCATGTATCTTTCCCTATGGTGCAGTCGAGATTCAGGACTCTGACAGTGGTGCTGCTTTTAAGGTAAATGGTCAACGATTGAAGCAATTTCTGGAGTTGCCTAGCAAGGAAGATGTGGAGTGTCTGATACTCCGCGAGGCGAGTCCCGCTCAGTGATGTGTTGAGATGATAGCTTGGGTGTACTTAGCACCCGACCTGGTTTGCTAAACACTTCTTTTCCTTCCTTTTCTCTTTTCTCTTTTTCCCTTTTCTTTTCTTATGTATGGTTGGTTCTTTTTGTCTTTCTTTTGTATATATGTTGACTATTTGGTTTTGAGTCGTGTCTATATGAGTTTTGTTTTCTTTTTCAGTCTTATTTTGTGGTTTTATGTTTACTTCCACTCCCAATGAGGACATTGTGAGATGTAGGTGCGGGGGTGGGGAAACTTTTTCGAAGGAAGAAAAAAAAACAAAAATAAATAAAAAAAATAAATAAAACCACATAAAAATTCAAAAAGATTTTTGTTTGTTATTTTGGGAAGTTTAGTACTATTCTCATCAACTTAAATTCCATGTACTTTGATTATTAGTCTGTATATACGCATTATGTGCATGTTAAGCCTCTGTCCTTGGTGTGGCATTTTTGACTCTAATTCTAATCCCATTTGTTCATTATCACTGTGTGATCCAATCCCTATTTATTTCATCCTCATTGTCTTAAGGTTTTCGTTTTTTATGATCAGCTCTCCCACTTGTGTTAGATGCAATTATTTTGATTGTTGTCTTATTAAAAAAAAACAAAAACAAAACAAAACAAAAAATTTGTCTTACAAAAAAAGAGAAAAAAAAAACAAAAAAGGAAATGAAATAAAATTTGGAATGACAAAGCAACCCTTTGAGGCATGCGCTATTGGGTATTACCCTTTGAGGCAATATTGCTACTGGGAAAGCTTACTTCCAATGTTAATGAGTCAATCATGTAATTTGTGTTTACCAAGTGGAATTGAGTTTGATTTTGGAAACATAAACCTTAGGATGATGAGACACATGCACATGAGCACAGGGTAGGGTTCAAAGCTTTAGTGTTTATCAAGTGGGATGAAAAGTTAGTGCTTCAATGTCATTCATGGGGTACAGTACCTTGATGTGTACATTATGTCTATATGCCGACTACTATCTTTGTTGCATGGTTTAGTTGATTGGAATGTGTATATATCTTTTTCCAGTTTTGTACATAGTATATTTGTGGGTTTCTCTTTTCTTTTTCTAGGCTTTTTAGTTTTGTTTTACTCGAGGGCGAGCAAAACTTAGGTGTGGGGATATTTGTTCAACCTAAAATTATGATATTTTATACCCTGTTATCATCTAATATTTGCTCTAAATAAATTATTAAATTAGATTTTTATTATCTAATACTTGTTTTAGCTTTTTAATAATACTTTTGTTTATTTTGTAGGGATTGAAAATAACTTGAAGAAAATAAATAAATTTACTCAAACAAGCGCTACGACTGGAGCAGATTGAAGCATACAAGAAAGAAGAAAAAAAAAATGAAGCTACAAGAGCCCAGTCTGCTTCCTTCCTCTTCCCCGTGGACCATTTCGTGGGAGCCCAGCCGGCCTAGCAACCGAAGCCCACACGTTTTTCCCCCCTTTTCTTCTTTCTTTTCCTTTCTTTTCTTCCTTTGGGCCGGTCCCTTTCTTTCTCTTTTCCTGGCCCAGCCGCTGTCTGGCCTGCTCCTCACTTAGTGAATGCATGTGCTGGGCACATGATCAGCTTTCTCCCTCCTCCCCACCTGGCTGTTCTTCTTCTTCGATTTGCCCTCATCCCACGCAACCCAAACCGAAAAACAGAGCATCATGTCCCCCCCCCTTCAACCTTTCATCTTCCTCCATTATTGCATCATTATTTCACTCATGACCCATTCCACATCTCTTCTTCTTCCTCCTCTGTTTCTGCTTCTTCGAAGGTCCCTTCTTCTTCCCTTTTAACTCTTCATCTTCTCCATCCTCCCAGCCGTTACCTCCCTTCTCTCTCCTCCTTCGAGATTTTTAATGATCATCATCATCAAGGCCACCGTTATAATGCGTTGACAGCCATTAGTTTGATGATTAATGGGGGGGAAACGAAGAAGTAATGGGTGGTGTTTTTTAGGCCTTCAAAGAAGCCGAAGAACAGAGCACTGAGGGCGCAATTTTCTTTTCCTTTTTGTTTTGATTTCTACTCCCCTGGATTTTAGATTTGATTTTTAGTTTGAATTGATGTAATTTGGTGTTAGTTTCTTTTCTGATGTCATTGGAATTCCAAGCTGAGGATACTGAAAGTTCTGGTGTCCTTTTCGAATTGTTGTTTTTGTTACTCTGTGATCAAGCTCTATGGGCATTCTTCTTGAACTTGGTTGCTTGACAATCCGAAGGCACCTTGTACTGAGGGTGCTCTAACGTTGATGGGTTCGTTATCCTCAACCTGGATTTTGGCTTCTGGATTCAAGTTGCTCATTCTACTAAACAGAGAGCTTTGTTTTGTTAATTGCGGTGAAATGCCCGTAGGTCGCATTTACTTGGAATTGGTTCATCTTTCTTATTCTGGTACTCTAATCTAATTTAGTATTTTGATTTAGAAATTTTAGCAATCAAATTTTTGTTGGTCAGATGGGAATGCCTCTAGTTTTAATTTAGATTAGAAATTCTGGATAATCTAATCTCACAATCATCCCTGAGGATCGACACCCGTGAGTAAAACAACGACAACCGTATACTTGCGGAAAAATCACAACACCCTCAGTACACGGAAAACAATCATTTGCAATTTGTGTAAAGAACTTCCAATATATTGCTACTAACGCACACGGAAAAAAAATATCCGCTCACAATACACGTACAATACATCTGTATTTCCTGTCACGAATTACAAACAACGTCAAAAAAAATTACACATTCCTTCATTATGCCAGAAAAAAATCTGAAAATTTGGCCCCAAATTATGATGGACGAAAAATAAATTTGTTACACATATAGCAACAATCATCCATGCTTTGATAACCTATAACAAATATTTCATAACCAACGCCCAAAAAAAATTAAGCATCTCTATACAGAATTAGACCCAAAATATCTACCAGTCACAAAAAACTAATATTTGCTTAACCAAGCAGAAAAAATTATTTCTTCAATATATATAACAAAAATTACGTCATCTACAATTTCCGGCACGACTAACAAATATTTCTATAACATCCGAAAAATAAATAAAACCTTTCATAATTATTACCATACTATTCATGCACACAATTACATAAATTATAAAAGTTTTTAAAATATAAAAAATAATAGTAATGTGTAGGAGTGGGAGGAAGTGGGTGAAAGTGGGTGAGAGTGGGAAGGAGCGGTATTTTTTTTAAAATGTGGGAAGATGTGGGAAAAGGGGGGAAGAGATGGTGGGAGTGGAAAGAACTGGGTTTGGTCCATTAAACTACGAAAAGAACATGGCCTACGTCTTCGAGCATCATCAAAAGTTTGTCCCCCCAAAGCTAGAATAATGTGTCATTGAAAGGCCTACTGGAAGAGGGTCCAGTGCATAATGTGTGTTGAAGTAACATGCGAGCCAATCATATACATAATGAGTAGGAAGAATGACATGGAATTTGAAGGTTTTGACGCACTAGAAATGTCGTTCAAACCACAATAAATGCTAGCCAATACTGATACTACAAGGCTAAATGTGCATCAGGTTGCCATATTGCTAGCCACCTCAAAGGTGCCTGGGTGAATGAATCATTTCTCATTTTCAAGAAGAACAAATGTGTACAACCAGCACGAAAGAAACGCAGCTAGATAAGTGCTTTCTCTTCTATCATTAGAGACTTCAAGAGCATCAAATACAGTTGATTCTTCTCGAGTCCACTATAGGGTCATAGGTTGAATTTCATCCGAAGGATTATGGGTTGAATTCGGGCATGATTTCATAGGACGTGATCTAGAAGAGCTTTACTGTCATGGGAAAGACTCTCACGTAACTTTTCTTTTACACCAAAAATCTATCCAGCATTTGGCACTAAACCCTTTGTCATTTACATTTTCAAGTCGACTATAAGCAGTAAACAAGTATCGACAAGCAGGTTGGATCAATCTTTGATTGCTCAGACATCGCTAATATATTACATCCTAGCTAGGCACTACTTCATCATAGATTCTCCCATATATAAGTAGCCCACCAAGTTTGTACAAGACTCATAGAGATATTGATATAGTGTGCAGTATATTGGCCTCGAGGTCATCAAGCATAACAAAAGGCACGAACGAAGTGGGGATCACGGTCATAAGTGTATAATGAAGCACACACTGTAACAAAGAGGCGACAAGCCCTCAACTGAGATTTGAAGCATGAGAGGATGCGTTATACCCACTCCCAATTTCAGAATGAAAGAGAATTCCCAAATACCTTCAACACTGTCCCCCAATGAACTTCACCAGAGATGATTTTTCACCCAAGGGGAAACTGGTGATGGAAAAACTATTGTCATGACTGCCGCTATGAAGAAAATAGATGTCCTCATGTGCTCAATCTAAAACCTTAGTAATTAAGGGCCATGCAAAGTTATTTGGGGATGGTTGGTATTTTGTCCATCTCAAGAGTAAGCAAAGAAGGATAGACAATAAATGTGGTGCCAAGCTCTGTTCTAGTGTCTTCATTTTCTATGACAGAAATATAAACTTTGTCATGTCGCTTGTATTCCTTAAAGCGTGCCATCATGGAATACCTACGACAAAAAACCAAAAAAAAGGGACCTTGTTTCAAAAAAAAGAGACAAATATATATATATATATATATATATATATATATATATATATAAAATAACAACAACAACAACAACAACAACAACAACAACAACAACAACAACAACAACAACAACAACAACAATAATAATAATAATAATAATAATAATAATAATAATAATAATAATAA
>JACYFF010031955.1:94664736-94686449 GCA_017589665.1 Selenicereus undatus
AATAATAATAATAATAATAATAATAATAATAATAATAATAATAATAATAAAACTCTGTTCTTTAACAAAAGGGAAAAGCTCATTGGTTAATGTGCAAAATAGACTTTTAAAGATATGAATCTTCATCGTGCTCATTAGTCTAGTTTGCATTAGTCCTCAAATGCTACATCCTGCTGGCATGTGCAAGATTTTTCTCCTCAAAGTCTAAGGATCGAGTCCGATCACCCCCAGCACATAGCGAGTCTTCAAATGATATATCCCATTGGCATGAGTGAGGGCTCTCTCCTTAAGGTCTAAAGACCGAGTCCGATCACCCTTACGCACAGCGAGTCTTCAAATGATACATCACGTTGGCATGAGTGAGGGTTCTCTTCCTAAGTTCTAAAGACCGAGTCCGATCAGCCTCACATACAGCGAGTCTTCAAGGGTTGTATCTCATTGTCCTATACAAAGGTTCTCTCCTCAAAGTCTAAGGGTTGAGTCTAATCGCCTCCGCGTACAATGACTCTTCATGTGCTACATCTAGCTGACATATGCAAGGGCTCTCTACTCAAGCTGACTCTGATCACTTTGCGCATAGTGAATCTCCAAGCACAACATCCTGCTAGCATATGCAAAGGCTCCCTCCTTAAAGTTTGAAGGATAAGCCTACACATAAACAAGCTCGACACCAAAAAACATAAAAGAAAAGAAAAGAAAAGGCATTGCACAAGAATGCAAATAGTTCACTGCAATCCAAACAAGAGTATAACTAATAAAAAAAGGGAAGTAGCACATAAGTACAAATAGCATGGAAGAATACTTTTGGGTATCTCTTATTCAAATTATTTCCAACAAGTTGATCCTAGAAATATCAAGACTTTTTCCACAAAGAGCAAGATTTCAACCAATCAAAATGAAAAAATAAAATAAATAAAAAAATTTAGTTGTTCCATGCGAATAGTTAAGTACTATTTGCGATGGTGAAATAAAAGACGCCAAGTATCATTAAAAAAAGAGAATGATGAAATTGTCAAATAAAGGTTCGTGAAGCAGTAATCTAGGGAACCAAAAAAAAAAGAAAACGGAAAACAAACAACACAAAGGAGCAGCAGCAATGTGAAGGAATTTTGGTTAAGCGAAATTACTACCAAGTGTTGCTTGCATGAATGTTTTACGACGAAGTGTCTCTTCAGTATCTATTGTTCACAACGATGGAAGGTAGAACAGTAATCATATGAAATTATTAAATGTAGCTTGTGATCTAAGCCACACAAAGCTATTAGTCTATGTGATTGTCCAACCTTGTCTCCTTTAAAGTTTAAAAAACAAATAGAGGTAAAATAAAGAAAAGAGAACAAACCTATTTTGTTCATGATTGAACACGTGAAGGCCAACAAAGCTACTTTTGCACAAGCAATTAGCAAAACAATCCTACCTAATTGATACATGTCTATGAGTTTTTCGATGCCATGAGAGGTACTAAAAAAAGGGGAACAATTTTGATTTTGCTTACCTAAAGTGCATATCACCAAGGCAAAAAGCAAAGGCAATGAACTCCGAGTGTCTTAAAAGGGTGAATGTCTCAATTAAACAGTTAACAAAGAGACAACTTACACCCCTCAATTTAGGACGGTAGGCGTACTAGACGACTTATCTGCATCTTTGGGGTTAAGAGTATAAAAGGCGGTGGTAGGAACCACCTTAACGTTTAGGGTTTATTGGGATTATGATGTTAAAGGAAAGTGGCACCTAATTTGGCTGATGTGATCTTATTATATAAAGCGTGAGTCTTTGAATTTTAAGTGAAGAAGATTTATAATGCTGACACACATTGGCAAGTAGGCTTCTTTGCATTTAATGCAGATTCTTCTCCAAAGGTAAATGAGTGTCTTCAAATTCACATGCCAACTTGAAGTCAGAAAAGTTTGCAATTTAAAATTGGCAACGTTTATGCCAACAACCTATTTGATCATTGACCAAAAATCACGTCTGTCAAATAAACTGTTTCATAGCTAAGACATGGATAACTTTAGTTGCCATAAATTGACTATAGGCATGACTAACTTAGCTTGCATCAAGTTAGCAACAAAAAAAAAAAAAGAAAAAGAAAGATGGACAACTGGGCACGCTAAGTTAACAGCCCGCTTGGACAATGAGCTAAAATGTGTCAAAACGTCAGTCGTGCATAAAAACATTTCAAGCTATGCATGTGGCCTTGTCTCGAGGGGACAATTTGTAGGCACTAAAAAAAAATAAATATGTGTCAAGTCTCGGAATAATTTAAATTACTTAATTTGGGTTAGTCCAATTAATTAATTTAATTATTTAGGTCCAAACAATTATCAAGTCAACGACCCAATAAAGTATCAAATCAACCGCCCAATAACGGTCCAGTTGACTAGCAAGTCACCAATTTAAGCAGACTTTCAAGTCCACGACCTAAGCTCAAGGCCCATCCATCAATCCAAGAAGACGATTAATCCACAAACCATAGAGGAAAAAGGGAGGCTCCTTCCTATAAATATAGCTCACCCCCTCATTCAGGGCATAGAAAAAACTCTCTGGTGAAAGACTCTCTAAAAGTAGACAATAAGCACATCAAAATGTGTAATTTACTCTAGAGATCGAACCATACACTTGATCGAAATTCAAGCTATTCTAGCCCTCCGTCAAGTTATGACAAGAGATCAAATTAGCTGAATTAAATTTGTTCTTTTGTAACAAATATACGGAGATTGTACCCATTCTTTGATTATAATACAAAATTGAATTTGTTTCATATTTATCCTCCTAATTTGATTTAGACTCGAAATTTGTGGTTACACCCCTATTTTAACACTTGCAGATTTTGGCAAAGTTTTTGAAGTGGAGTGTAATGCTAGTGGAGTAGGCATTGGTGCAATTCTTATCCAAAACAAACACCCAATGGCTTACTTTAGTGAGATGTTAAATGGTTAAAGGAAGAATTATAATACCTATGATAAAGAGTTATGCACTCTTGAACATTGACCTCTTTATCTAAGACCAAAGTAGTTTGTTCTCCATTCTAACCATGAGACTTTGAAATATCTCAATGGACAACACAAACTCAAACTAAGACATGCTACATGGGTAGAGTTTCTACAATCCTTTTCATTTGTGGTGAAGTACAAGAAAAAAAGTTCCAATGTGGTCGCAGATGCTCTTTTAAGGCGTTATTCATTACTTTCAGTTATGGAAGCCAGTATTCTAGGATTTTAATTCCTCAAAGAACTCTACAACGGGGATGAAGACTTCTCTCCTTATCTAAAAGATGGAGGAAATGAATCTATGGATCCCTTGTTCAAGATGGATTCCTTTTCGAAGGGAATCAATTGTGCATTCCAAAGGGCTCAATCTGCAAGATTTTGCTTAAAGAGGTTCACAGTGGGGGTCTAGCTGGCCACTTTGGCATCAAAAAAAATATTGACATCCTCAAAGAGCACTTCTACTGGCCAAGGATGGTAGGAGATGTCCATGACGTCATCTCAAAGTGTGTTTGTAGCACCCCGACTTTGACTTAAAACGATTGAAGCGACCACTTGTACCACCAAGGCCACACCTTCATTTTTAGGAAGCCTATTCTTAAGAATTTTCCGTTAAGTGTACTTACTGTGGAGAAATCTTATGATGGGTAACCTCCGGGAAATTTTCTTAGGCAGCGTTTGAGTGAGGACAAAGCATGCCAAAAAAGCTTACGGTGATTTGTGGGGCCAGTAAATGATCCATGAAGTTGTTTTTAGTAACTGTTTGCGGTTCGGGAAGGAACTAGAGCATTACTAATGATATCAGAGCTGACCTGAGACCGTGAACTGCGCCAGTGGGCAGGAGAGCCCTGACAGTCACCTAGCGGGGCAAAGATACTGGGTATTGACTACCGATCCTGAGGACACATAAGTTGTTTAGTTAGTGAGGCACAACGAGGATGTTGTGCAGTTCAAGTAGGGTGATTGTAGCACCCCAACTTTGGGTTAAAAGGATTAAAGCGACTACTTATATCACCAAAGGTGCACCTTCCTTTTTGAGAAACTAATTCTTAAGAATTCTATTGTTAAGTGTACTTGTTGTAGAGAAATCTTATGATGGTGACATCATAAGAAGTTTCTTAGGCATCGTGTGAGTAAGGATGAAGCACGCCGAAAAAGTTTGTGGTGATTAATGGGGCCAGTCAACAATCCTTGAAGTTGTTCCTGGTAACTATTTGCGACCCAAGAAAGGGTTGGGGCGTTACTTTGTTACTTGTCAGTTATTGCCAAGCAAAGAGTCAGTTACATCAAAGCCTTTATTGTCCCATTCTAGTACCTCAAAGACATTGGGAAGATGTGAATATGGACTTCTTTATAGCCCAAAGGGATCATGATGCTGTTATGGTAGTGGTTGATCGGTTCACCAAGATAGCTTGCTTTGTGCTTTGCCACAATAGTGATGTTCCGTCTCACATTGTTCAAATCTATTTCAAAGAGATCCTTAAGTTACAAGAAATTCAAAGTGCTTTGAAGTGATCATTATCAACATGCAACACCAAACTCTCTCGTTCATTTCTGAGGGGTCTAAAGATATTTGTATATGGACTAATGATTGTAAAAATTTTATTTCGACCATTAGGATTTGAGGGAAAATCCTTTTTAAGAATGGGAGTCTAGAGCAAGGCTCCAAGGGTCCAAGTTGTTAATGTCCTTGGTCAAAGCAAGGCTAAGCTATGCATATGATCCCAGCTTGAAAAGTTGGTCTTAGGACGAAAGTTTAGCAATTTTTAATTCAAAGTCAGCCCTAACAACTTTCACAACAATCCAAAGTCTGTGCTAAAAAGCTTACCAAAGCTAGTCCAAAGACTTCGGAAAATATTGTTCTCCTTTCACTACCCAAGTCAATTTATTGGAGTGGGAGCTTCTTGTTACCAATTCAAACCCAGTCCAAAAACTTTGACAAAGTTCTAGGAAGCTTGCCCAAGTCAGTGCCAGACCAATGTCATATCCTTGATAACTTGATCTTTATTTATGTACCAAAGTTAACCCAATCCTTTGCCAAGGTTCACACTATTCCGAAGTCAAGTTTGGTGACGTTGAAATTTTGTCCGAGTTTCTCAACTTTGGAATTGCCCAGGCTTTGACATGCTCCGAAGAGTTGTACCATGGAGAACAACTCCCTTGAAAGCGATTCTAGCTCAACTAGGGTGCAAATATGTTGAAAATGTCACACATGAGTGAACAGTCCCACATCGGGAATATGAAGAGAAGGACCATGATATATAAGCCAAGTGGGCTACTCCTCCTATTGCCAATTGGTTTTAGGATGGAGCCTCACTTGGGCTTGTTGCCATGACCCTTGGTTGAAATGGGTTCCCTCCTTGGATTTCCCTAACAGAGGTATCAGAGCGAGGTTGCACTGGGAAGGAAGGTTTATAAGTGGTAAGGAAAAAAAATTGAAGTAAAAGAGTGTGGAATGACGTTGGTGAAAGGCTCGAGCATTTCGATCGAACCTTTTGATGGCCATGGTGATTTCACTATGTGGCAACAACAGGTGAAAAGTTTGCTGACACGAGAAGGGACAGTTAAGGCCTTGAAGGTGAAGACTCACAGGACCGAGAAGATGACGGACGATGAGTGAGTGGCACTCAGAGAAAAAGACAAGCCAGAGAAGATGTCAACGGAGGAGTGGAAAGATTCGAAAGACATGGCAACGAGTACAATATTGTTGTGTCTTGCAAATAATACTCCTGGGGAAAATCTTAGCTTAACAGATCCGGTAGATATTTGGGACATATTGGAGAGCTGGTATAAGTCAAAATTGTTGACAAGTAGGTTATACTTGAAGAAACAATTGTTTGGTCTCCAAATGACGGAAGAAGCGGACTTCAATTAACATCAAGACGAGTTTAACAAGATAACGACAGAGTTAGATTCTCTCGAGGTAAAGATTGAAGAGGAAGACAAAGCTTTGCTTTTGTTGGCTTCGCTGCCTTCATCTTTTGATAATATTGTGACTACTCTTTTATTTGGAAAAGAGACCTTGAGACTTGATGAGGTGGTTGCTGCCTTATTGATGAATGATACTCAGCGAGGCAATGACAGGGCAACAACGAATTCTCAAATGATGGTCAAGTGGCCATGGTTACAAAAGAGTCTAGTTGGAGACGAGGACGGTCAAGAGAGAAGGAATAAGGGTCCCAATGTTCAAGATCGAGTAGTCCGAAGTTCAAATGCTACTACTGTGATGAGGAAGGTCACATGGAAAGGAATTGTCCGAAGAGAAAGAAGGATCTGAGAGATCAAAAGCCATTAGTAATGGGAGTTGCAGAAGGTTCGCACCTAGGAGATGGAGGTGACGTATTTCTAGCAACTGTTGAAAGTTCAGGAAAGTCAGATTGGATCTTAAATTCTGGTTGTTCGTTTCACATGTGTTCAATTAGAGAGCACTTTGATACATATCAACGATGTGAAAAATGTACTGTCAACATGGCAAACGGTACACGAGCCAGGTTCCCGGGGTGGGAATAGAACGGATTCACATGTTTGATGGGGTAGTGCAGACAGTTTTAAAATTAGACATGTGCCGGGTCTAAAAAGAAATCTGATTTCTTTAGGGACTTTGGATGGGAGAGGCTACTGGTATTCATCCCAAGGTGGAGTTTTGAATGTCTCCAAAGGAGCTATGGTAGTTCTAAAAGGAGAAATGTTTAGAGGCTTGTACAGACTTATAGGGAATGTACAGACGAATGGAGCTGCAGGGAGAGTTACTACAAGTGACTCAAGTAGAAGACAAGTAGCAAGGATAAAACGGGTAACATTTGCTTCTTCGGCTAATGGTGGCGATAACCTTAGTGGATTGAGCTAGGTGGAGCCATCGGCATTGATTTTTATCAAGGCGGAGATTGTTGGGATTGATAAAAGTCAATGGAAGAGAGAGAAAAAAAAAAGATAAAGGAAGTTAAAAAAAAGTTTTGATAACAGAACGAATGTTTCAAAACTTAATTTTAGGAAAGTCTAGGAGTGACGTGAATGGAGGATTGAATATTTCATTGGCTGAAAACTTCCCTAAATTCGTATAAATAGGAGTATTATTTGTCTTTGAAAAAACACAAAAAGGAGTTACACAAGACACCACCGGAAAAAATACCAAAAGGGAGCTTGGTGAGAGTGGGTGACTGTAGGGAGTAACTGGTAATTAGTTGCGGAAAAACACATCCGGGTAGAGGGTGTGGGAAGGGTCTGTTTATAGGTGTTGGTAATTAATACTTGTGAACAATTATCCAAGAATAGTGGAAATATAATTTTTCTCTGAAAATTCTCTTGTATTAGTTTTATCTATTTTATCACGTTCTTCATAATTTTCAAATCTTATGCGCTTAAAACCCAATAGTGGTATCAGAGCCGATGGTGCGTTTAGCTGGGCAAAGAACGTGTGGCATGGTGGACCCATGGACGAGCTTGGTGAAGTGACACACAGGTGTTGATCGAGCAGAAATACTATGCTGCAGCATAGCTCGATGGCGTGGATAAGCTATTGGGTGGTATTATAAAAAAAAACACCATGGACAAGAGTAGAAAAAAACACATGGAATGCACGGTTGGTACTCCTGGAACAGAGTTGATAGCATGGAGGCTCAAGGTAGAGCAGTATGTAGGCTCTGTGGAGAGTGCGGGTGTGCTCTTGATGGTGGCTTGACACCATGGTAAAGACTTCTGCTCAAGGGGGAGCTTGTACGTTGATGTGGCCCGAGAGAGACTCTGTGTGAGGGGGAGATTGTTGGAAATGTCACACATGAGTGAAGAGTCCCACATCGGAAGTATGAAGAGAAGGACCATGATATATAAGTCAAGTGAGCTACTCCTCCTACTGCCAATTGGTTTTAGGATTGAACCTCAATTGGGTTTGTTGCCATGACCCTTGGTTGAAGTGGACTCCCTCCTTGGATCTCCTCAATAAAATTGATGTAGCCGATTGCTCTCCAAAGTTCACAGAGTGAGAACGCATGCACTTGTGGCTAGAAACTTGGAATATGCAAGACTACGATTGTCCAAAATAATGGAGGAGAGAACAATAAAGGAAAAAGAGACTAGAGAGAGAAAGGAAGAGTGTTGCTGTGTGTCTAGTAGCATTAGGAAGGCTGATATTTATAGGGGAAAATCTAGCTGTTGGAGGGTAGAAGAAAATCTGTTAAACAAAGATATTGTTGCTGAAGATACGGGATAACCCTTTGACGACATTAACTAGCCATTGCTGGAGGAAAACATGGAGAAAAATCAACACAAAATCATTGACTGTTATGGCACATATGGATCCACTACCTACAATATGCATTGTTCAAAAAATTAATGAAGTGTCAATAATATATGACAATTCTACATGTTACAACTATCATTTTGGTATTTTGTTTAGTCTAATGCTAAAACCATACGATTGTTTGTAACTCATTTTAAATTTTGTAACTGTTATATATTGAGGATTGCGATTGAGGATTTCAATGTGTAAAATGCCCTAATTAACAATGTTATTATGTTGATGGTGTTTGTGCATCATATTGCATGGGCTTCCCATGCTACTAATTGGGCCTTGGTTGGAAAAAATCAGGTTACTAGTCAATCCCTTTATTTGGTCAGAATCTTTATACCTGCAATTTGGATTAGTTGGATTGTACCCAAACCCAAAGCTGGATGTTTGGATTTTCAAATTGCAAGTCTAAATACGCCTTCTATTTTTGGTGTCTAATGACTTGACCTACATGTCTGAATGTTCGAATCACTAAGAAGACATGTTCTATCGCTTTCAGACCTTTCAACTACATTTTAGCTTTAAGAAAGCCTATATATAAATATCTAATGCTATTATTTGCTTGTTTGGACTTTTTAATGCTCAATTTTATCATTCCAGTTCTGCAAATAATTTGGGCCCAAATAGTGTCTGATTGTCTGAATACGTCCTAAATGGAATGTGCTCATAAATTCGAACAACCTAAGCCCTAATTTACGAACCAGAACTCCAGCTCGCATCCGGATTTGAAACTGAACATGTCCAAATGAGCAAATTTCAAATTAGACTAAACTCTTGTGACCGTGCCTGATTTTTTTGAATTGGACAAATTCGAATAACAAATTGGACATATTTTTGGAAGGCCTCCTACTAGTAATAATGAGATGAAAACTTGAAATCAAAAGCGTTTCGTTTGTTATTAATATGATGTTTAGTTGAATGTAATGTAACACAATCGATCTTATAATACAATTATAATTACCTAATATGTGGTATTTATAATTACAAGATAGTTGTTATCATTGGCGAAGGCAACGTGGGTGAGTGGTGTCAAGCGACACCCCTCCCAAAAAAGAAGAAGAAAGAAATAGAGCGAAAATTAGAAAATCAGTATTGTACAAATAAAACATGAGGCAAAATAGCTTATCAAAAGGCACTTAGCATAGTGGTTGGAATTTAGGTGTGGCATTCTTAGGTGGTGGGAGGGTGTGTGTTCGATTTCCTTCATCTATTTTCTTATTTTATTTGTTTTAAAAAAAATTTCTTCATTTTTGCCCATACAAACTCAAAAAATCCAGCCACTCAAGTCTCCTCTCATTCGATTCTCACTTCTCATTCCAGGTAGCCCTCCTAAGTTCCAAAGCCCCAAAACCTTAAGCGGCTAATTTCCAAGACCCAAGTTTCCAAATTTGTGAGTTTATTTGTTTATTTTATGATTTGTTTGTGGGTTTAATTTTTAGTTTATTTGTTTAAGTTGTGAGTTTATTTGTTTTTCTAATTCGTGAGTTTCAGTGTAGCTTTAATTTATGATTTTATTTTTATTTTGTGAGTTAAGGTGTGAATTTATTTACGGGCTTAATTCGTTTAATTTCAAATTTGTTTAATTTGTCAGTTTAATTCAATTCTAGGTTAAAATACATAGATTTTTCAAAATATGAGGGTTCGTTAAGGACAATTAGATCAGATATAATGTAACAGTTATTTGATTTCAGTTTATGACTATTGTTGAATTTTATATTGCGGACTATTATTTTCGACACCTCCTCTTGAAATTCTGGTCTTCGCCACTGATTATTATTTACAATAATTTCTTATAACTAAGCAAGATAATAAAAATACAATTATAAATTTGTTTGTATTATTATAAAATTATTTATATCTAATCATATATTACCTAAGTGGTAATTGCTACAATGCTACGGACGCACATAAAAGTTGAAACCCAAATCAGTGCCAACGGATACTTGGTGGCTGCAAACGCGAATATGATGAATGCGGCAGCGTCTAATTTACATATCCAGTTCTTCCCATTCTCAACAGCACATGAATGGCTGAAACACCATAGCAGAAACTTCTCTCTCTCCTTTTTCTATTCCGTCTCTTCTCCAAACCCCAATATCTCTTTTCATCGTAGACAAAAGCAATCGAGCAAACCCTCTGTTGTTAGTGCTTCTTTTATGGCCGCCGCAGAGCAGGCTAGGGTTCCTCCCGCTCTTCCTCTTCCCACTCCTCCTGTTACCAAGGTTAGTACTCCATTTTCTCTCTTCTTCTAATCTAATTTCCTCTTCGTTATGCTTCAAGCTTCTTTCACGGTTATGGTTGATCTAATTCTATTTCAAAAATGATATACTTAGATGAATGAATGTGTTATGGTTCGCTTTTTGTTGCTTCTATTGATGCACTATGTTTGATTACTGTGATAAATGTAGCGAAGCAGCGTCATCTAGAAATCATGCTAGGCTGAAAATGCCATTACTAGCAAATATTTTCTCAGGTTGCGGATCAGAACCCATGCTTAAATTCCATGATGCCTTGACAGTTCCTGGTTAAAGAATCAGATGTTCATAACTGATTTTGTTCATGCTTGCAGCAGTCTCAATTATACTTGCTCTTTTGGATTTAAATGTTTAATTAGCTAAGATGTAGATGCTATTGTCACTTTATTCAGAAGTGACTATGATCATGACATAGTTGAGAATTGAGCTGTGCAATATCAAAATTTCATAATGATTGCCATCAAAAGAACAAAGTAAAAATATCGAACCTTTTTTTTATTTTTTAATGTCTGGCCATATGTGTGCTTCTAGTAGGGAATCAGAATGGCAGCAAATCTTCAATTTAGTTTACTTGATTAGAAGATTCAGCCGGTTTACTTCCCATGCATGCCAAGCATACTCGGACTCATTTCCTGGTTATCTTAACTTTGTTTTGTGCTCACCTTCTATGCATCTATATAGAAGAATCAGGAAATGATAGGCAGGAAAAATACAGATCTGGTTTCAGGTAACTGGAGGCGTGACTGTTTTTTTTTTGGGGGGGGGGGATTGTTTCAGTCCTTGAAGTTGAATTTAATAAGGTTTAACTATTCACATATTGTGGAGTAAAACCCAATATATGTGAATCCATGAGTCTAGCTAAAGGTTGATTCAAGCAAAGGCTTATTGTGAATCCATCGTAAATGTCCTACACTCATCTTGGCCTTTCCTCTAACCATTACTGCTGCAAGCAAATGAGCTTTTAAGAAAACTTCAGAATGTGGTATCGACTTGTGTATCAAGTAGCTTGTACACTTGCAGTTTGGAGATTCGAATCTAGCCCTCTAGGTAATCACGTGGAAAAGGCATCTTTGTATTCCCTTAACTTTTGAAAGTGGAATTGTTTAGTCACCTAAATTCTATTGCATCAGGTAGAATTACTTTAAAAGCTGTATAGCTGATTACTTGCCTGCAATTGTTGTTAAAGATGGATGATTTGTCACTGATGCGTGAATAGGTTCCTTATGAGATCTTAAAAAAGCGTATCCCGGTGCAAAAGCATCCCGCGTTCACGTAGGGTGCGGGGAAGGGCCCCACCCCAAGGGACGTATTGTAGGCAGCCTATTCTCAATTTGTCAGTGACTGATTCCAAAACTCGAACCCGTGACCTTTTGGTCACGCGGAGATAACCTTACCGTTGCTCCAAGGTTCCCCTTCTCTTTATGAGATCTTAGTGTTTGTCAATTACACGATGCAGCTAACGATGTCTGGTAAATTGTTATTAGCTGTACTATGAGAGTTACAAACTACAGATTGGCCGTTGCGTTGCCAAGTGGAATGCTCTCTTAAGGGTGAGGACTTGGATCTTAAATATATCCTGTAAGGGATTCAAAAGCTAGATTCATTGAGTGAAAATTATGCTCGTAAAAGATAAATGCATGAAAACCATCTAGATTGATTTGAAATGTATGATCAAAAATCTGTTTACGCGAACAGTGAATTGAATTGAATTAAACTATTGAGTATTTGAGAATTCTTGTGTGAATTTTCTCGATGTGGGAATTGCTCTTAGAGCGTCCTGCATCAATTATTTCCCTTTGTAGGAATTGCTCTTAGAGCATCCTACATCAATTTGGTATCAGAGTTATTCGATTCATTTCGCTGCCAATTCTCCTTTTTCGATCCCTACTCTTTTGTTTTGCAAGTCTGTCAAAAAAAAAACTTCGAATTCAGCAAGACAGTCCCCAAAACCTTAATCCCTTGCTGCCAGGAGCGGTAGCCGCCACCACCACCCAGGAGCAGCGGGCACCACCATCGACCACAAACCCTCGGTCGACACCTCCGGTCAACCACCACCGCGCCACCGCCACCAGCCAATGCTCGTCAGAATCCAGATCCTCAGATCCAAAACCCCAGCCGCAGCAAACAACCTTCGATTGCCACCGTTCCCATCCACCACCATCACCACCGACCATCACCCAGGGTCACCACCTCCGGCCGACCACCACTAGCCTTCCACCGTAGACGGCCTTTGGCCGGAACCCTAAAAAGCCCAAATATATCAACCCCAATTCGTGAAATCCCTAAATACCCGAAACCCTAGACTCCAAATTCATGTTCGATCCCTCAAATTCATCCAAAATTGATTTCATTCCTGTATTACCCACTAAGTTTCGTCCCAAAGCCCTAAAACAATTGAGGTAAATTGCAACAATTCATGCAATTGTTTGTTTACCAACCCGCTAAACCCTAGGTCGCGAACTAGCATTTTGCTTGCAAATTGAAGGCTGTTAAGCCTTCGATCATTAACAGAGAGGGCCGAAACCCTCTTGGCTATGCTTTGCTCTCACTGCAGGCTCCTCCTCTCGCCGGAAAACGCTTTTGCAAGACGTGGTCCTGAGTTCTTCTCCCACTGATCTTGGAGCTAGTGTTTGTTCGCTGGTGTAGCCCTTATTGCCATTGTTACAACCATGACTTGGTGTGAAAAATATCATCGGACCTTGTTTGCGATAATTCCTAATAAAGCATTTCCAGTTATGACAAATGTTCTATATCAAGTTTTCTCTCCTTATGGAGATGTAGAAAAGATTGCCAGATTTCAGTCAAGGGGTGATTTTCATGCTCGAGTGAATTTCTACTCTTATGGGGATGTCGTCTATGCTTTTGGCAAATTTCAAGTTCATCAGATTTACGACGGTTGTTGTGAGTTAGATCTTCACTTTGCTAGTGAATTCATTTGTGGTTGTAAGCCCTATATTCCGCACTATATGTGGGGTCAGGAACTTCCTAGAGCTCCTTTGATTCCTTCGAAACTTCTCATTGGAGATTGTAGGGTCTCATGTCTAAGATCTTTCAGGAAAGAACCGACTTCTTATTTGCATGAGACAGATGTAGCGTATTACGATACATATGATAGGGGATTTCTCATCGGGGACCAGAAAAAGGAGACTCTAGAAGATGAAAATATGGAAGCAAATGTCCAAGTCATAAAGCCTCATCAATGTCAAGATATCGAGACAAATGATGTTAACGACAACCTCCTCGATTCTATGAATCAAGAAGTGCAGGTTGGGGACTGCGAGTCATATGCAAAATTGCAAATGAAGTCCACAGTGAGGGAATCTTCATTCTAGATAGCAATGTGGATGTTTTTACTGGGACACCTAATGACGAGGATGTCTAACTACTAATACACGTGAATGAAGAGTCAAAGATACTAGCAAAGAACTCTTCCATTATCCCCCATGAATATTCAATGGACATTCAAAAATCTGACCGCATGCAAAGAAAATTCGAGATGGGCCAAGTAGTCAATATACAATGTTGATGCTGACTTTATAATCCTTGATCATGCTTTCATAGACAATACTCTAGATTCAATGTCAAGACTTGAAAGTGAGCATGTTGATTGGTTTATCCTTAATGAACTTCTAGTTGGCAAGAAGCTACATCCGCTGATTGCATTGCTACTTTTCTTGGAGAAGTTAAAAGCCCTACAGTTTTTCCATTTGCAAAGTGAAGTGAAGTTGTTTCTTTACTTGGATTCCTTCTTTCAACCTCTGTACAAAACTCAAGGACGAGTTTTTTCCAACCAGGGGAGAATGATGCAGGATAAGGATAAAGGAGAATTAAGAAGATATGGGTATATCTTAATATTAGCACATATGAAGTATTTTTATCTTTATAGGTTATCTTTTTAGGAATATTATCTTTTCGTTTATTCTTTTAGCTAGTGATTAATATTTCTTAGATTAGGTCTCTATTTGTTTCCTTATTGTTTTAGGTTTCTTCTCTATTTAAATTATTTTGTTATGTATTATGAGGCAGACTTGAATTGAATTAAACTATTGAGTATTTGAGAATTCTTGTGTGAATTTTTTCGATGTGGGAATTACTCTTAGAGCGTCCTGCATCAATTATTCTCCTTTGTAGGAATTGCTCTTAGAGCTTCCTACATCAGTAGTATTGTGTTGAGAGGCAACTTTTTTTTTCTTTTTTTGGGGGCCGGGGGGGGGGGGGGGACCAGAGTCCCATTAGCATTCAGAACCCAAGTAGGTGTTTGCATGTTTCCTTTTCTACTTAGATTCATTTTCTCACATGTAGGTGTAGATTTGGCACATTGTAGTTGTGCTAGGGCTTTAGCTTTCCTTGTATCTTTCTTGCGGTCTCTGATTCTTTTACTCTTGTATGGTCGAGGAAAAATCTACTTTATTCCCAAAAATTGCTGATGCCTGATATGCTAAGAGTGAGAAGCATCCTGCGTGAAAATTTGGATTAGTCTTGATTATTGATCCTCTCTAGTACATGGGAGGTTAATATGACTCTGCTTCAAGATAATCACCGTGGTCCATAAGCTTCCTTTGTGGATTAAGGATGATTTCTAGGAAGGTGACGGGTGACCGTAATTTGGAAGCAAGAAATCAAGAGTTTGTAGCAGTGGGGAGGTGAAGTTGACGAGGTTTGCCTACTTTGGGCATGCTGGAGGGCCATGCTTAGTAAAGATATATATATATCTGTAGTTCCCATTAATTTTTCATTGGTCTAGCAACCCAAAACTTTATGGAGTCTTTGAAACTTAAATTTATTTCTTAGAGCTAGTTATATTCTAAAGTTGAAAAAAATTAGTTACAATTTAGTTCCTTGAGGCATAGTGAAATAACAAATAGTTCTTGTTATTTATAAATAATTAAATTATTACTCTAACGTTCTATATAATAGTTTAGTAACTTGGAATTTTGTTTACTTGAAGAATTGAAGTTATAAACTACTAGGCAAGTGTGGGACTGAAAGGTAGTAATGCTGATGACTAATGAATATAGCAGTGAGAGAAAACTTGTTGGGTTAATTGACAAGGTCACATGCGACCAAGCAGTCTACCATGGGTATCAACAAAGATTTATGGGCTATTGGTAATGTCATTGATGGTAAAGTAATCATAGGCGGATCTACTCATGGGGGAGGGGTGTCCATGGACACCCCTGTCCAAAAAAAAAAAAAAATCTAATAAGCTATTTTAAATGGGAATAGATTGGTATACGTCGACACCCCTAAATGAGGTCCAAAAAATTATAGATACACTTTAAATATATCCAACTTACATGTTAGCATTTTTAATTTCTTTAAATATCAAAAGTACATTTATAAAGTTGGAATTTAATAAAAAAGTGAAATAAAATTAAATATACCCAAGCCCAATTTCTCTCTCTCCCTCCCTCTCTTATATGGAGTTAGACTTTTAATTTAATATAATTCTAGTCTCTTTTAATTTTCTTTTATTGTTATTATTTATTTTTTTCGGTTGTTTAGTTGCAATGTGTTTTTGGTGCAGACTTTTCTTTAACTTGGCTTTAATGATTGATTTGAACTTGATGTTATTTTTTTTCCTTTTGGTGCGATTAACTGGTGCAGTGGTGCATATTACTTAGTTGTAGTTGTATTTCATGCTTGACATATTCACTTCATATCTCAATCTTTTTTGGTTTTATTGCTTGGTGCTGATGATCTGTCCTCTGTAGCCAAATGTTTTAATAAATGCTATGTAATCGTAACGTTTTGCAATTTCGGCTCAATTTATGTATCAAACTCAAAATATGAAAAACAGCAAAAAACAAATGTAGTAGTAGAGGCGTCATAGTTTTTTTGGGTGGTAGAAAAGTGGGGTTCCTTGTCAACTTCCGCTAGTGTAGAAATACGAGACGGAACGTATGGGGAAAAAAAAGAAACGAAATGTTTGCACAAAATATACTACCATGTATAATATGTATCATATAATTTCTTTTTTTATTGATATTGTACTGTAGTGATGACGTTAATAGATGGACACTCATGTTTTAAACATTAAGCAATAATAGGAATGGGGGTGATCTTGTGGAAGAGGGGGGAGTGAGGAACGAAATTGGTTTGATGTGTCAAGGTTTTTTTTTTTCACCCTCTAAAAAAGTTTATTAATCAATAATATTATGTCAATCAAAACCTGAAATAGTAAAGGATTCTTCTAGAGTGATGGGGGCTATTTTATTATTTCACCCTATATAAGGCAACTATGTTGCAATTAACTCAACTGAGCATTTGCCCAACATTTACTCGCCCATTATTGATTCAAGTTGGATGGGATGAGAATCTCAACTTCTTAGAAATAGGCCCCTTTTACATCATAGTCCATCTGAATTATGGTTGATTGACAATGCGTACCCTGTGAAATTTTGATTTGTTAGTTTACAAGCTGTTATGTACAGTTCTATTGTAGATTTGATGTAATGTGTCATGTTAAGAAGTATTGGACCCCCAAAAAAAAAAAAAAGGAATCATGATACTATCTTTGTAGAATAGAAATATCTGAGGTGACACCTGTTGTGATGCATTTGTAAATTTTAACAGCAACCAATAAAAACTTAAGAGCTAGCCTAATTAGTGGTATTCACTAGGGCATATATACTGGTAGTTTGCTTATTCGATTTCTAACCATATGTGGAGGCCCCAAGCTAATACTATTTCCGTGAATGCAGTATAAGATTGGTCTTTGCCAGTTTTCAGTCACTTCGGATAAGATGAGAAATATTGCTCATGCTCGTGAAGCAATTGAAGAGGCTGCAAACAAGGGCGCTGAGCTTGTTCTTCTTCCTGTAAGTGTCAATATTGAATATGAATTGGTTTGAAATGTCTGGAATGTTTTTTCCAGGGTAAGTTGGCTTAAAACTGCTAGCTGCTTTATAATTAGTCGTATTGCAATAAATGAAATTTGCATAAATAACTTTTTGATGCATAGTTTTACTAAAGCTATTTCTTGGATGTTCAGAAGTAACTGTCCTAAAGTAATCTACATATTGGCTGACCTCAATTTCAGATAACTAGAGTTTAGCCCGTAACCAGATGGTCCAGATCAGTCTTTTGGATTTTATATTGAAAAACTTGGACCCCAGCCTGGTAGCCTGAACTTGTGAACCAAAAAACTGAGTAGTTTAGCTGGATATCCCAACTTCTAGATCAATGACCCCCCCCCCCCCAAAAGGAAAGAATAAAGAAAAAAAATATGAAACAGATGTTACAATACCCCCTTAGACTTAATCCTCATGGTAGACGGAAAATACGCTGATGCTTAATCACCTCAAGAGATGAAAGGTGTTTTCCTGGTTTTTTACTTGTTCTTTGGCTTGGAGTTGGGCAAATCATATCCAAAATGGATGCTAGACAAATTGGGACCTGCATTTTGGTTGTTCTTAGCCTGTTCCAAATAATAAATGTCTATGGTGCCTTTTTGTGGCATTGCTTTGGGGGGAAGAGGGAAAAAAGAAAAACAAAAGAGGATGAGAAAAAGAGAATTCTGTTGGAAAATTACAAAAAAAAAGAAAAAAGAGAAAGGGGTTGGGAAGAGAGTCCTGACTCCATTAATCAACGGAACAGTCTGAACACACTAATTCGTATGGCATAGGGCTGTACAAAGTGGCTAGCCTAGTTAGAAGTAGTCATTGGACTGGGTAACCAGATTGCAAATTGACCAATGTTCGATCTAAAATTGATCTACTAGAAAATACATGCTCAAATTCTCGTTCTAGTGGGTAACTATCCTCCTATAAACCAATTTTTTCCTCAAGTCTTTAGCTGCTAAAAGCCATGAAGATTTGCATTGTAAATACTTAGGGCTGCAACGTACCTACTGAAATTACAATTGTTCTCATATCACAATGGTGTGTCGAAGTTATCGAAAAGAAATCGAGAAAGAAGCTATGTGAAGCCTGCTAAATCCTCTGCGGCAGGATCAGGGCTGCATGAAAGCAGTTGCCTAATCTGAAGATGGTTTTTCAGATTGATTACCCAAAGCTTTGGATACGATGACATTTGGAGTGAAACTGATCGGAAGGTCACTGGCTAACTCTCAACTGCCTTGTTTTGTTGGTCTGATAATGTAACCAGTTACTTGAAACCTTAACTTTTCAAACTTCACAGTTCATAGTAATAAAAACCATAAACACTTTTGCTGCGGTTGCTACTTCGGCCATGATTGTCAGTGAACTTAGTTCGCGCTCTCCAAACACATCTTGGTCAAGGGCATCTGCCTAATGATTCCTTTCAAGACCAAGTTCCAACTCCAAGTCTGCCTCCATTGCCTGGGGTCCTGGTTAGGGAGGGGTTGTGGGTGCGTGGAGGGGATCCAGATGCTGCAACCTTATCCTTGAAATTTGAATGTGAGAGGTGGTCTATTCAACTCATATGTTCATGTGAATCCAACTTCTAGTAAAATAAGATGTTGAAACTTCTTGTAAGTTATGTTACTGTTGATGATGAATTGTAATATCCTGCATCATAATCAACTCATATGTTCAGGTGAATCCAACTTCTAGCAAAATAAGATGTTGAAACTTCTTGTAAGTTATGTGACTGTTGATGATGAATTGTAATATCCTGCATCATAATCAACACCATTGACTAAAGTCATGTGATGACATGCAAATGTTATTTATATAAGCACAATTTTGTGGAATCCAGCTTGATATTGGATGAACTGAGATCGCATGCGTACGTGTGCGCGTGCGAGAGAGAGAGAGAGAGAGAGAGAGGTTATCAGGTGAAGCCCCATATCTTTAAAGACAGAGCCATGGAAACTTGGGAGACCAGCCTGAGTAATTTTAGTTTAGAGAATTTTTTTCTTTTCAATGAGTAATCAAGTGTTGTATTAAGAAGACCCGAAGGGGATGTGGCCAATGTACAAAAAGGGCAGATACGAAAACATTATGCCCTTAAGCTCTCATCCATAAGACTTAGTTTTAAAAAGCCCGCATGAGGCACACCTAAGCGCGCCTCGGCATGAGGCTACTGGGTCAGCGCCTCGGAGGGGATGAGGTTCCCCTCAAGGATGCGAGGCTATATCTTCCCCTTTTTCTTCTTTTGCTTAGCGTTGCCTTTACCTTTTTTTTCTTCTTTTCCTTGGGAGCTAAAAGGTGAGCTAAACTTGTACCGTAAGTACATGCATTAGGAAACTACGATGATAAGATAACATATCTTAAAGTTATTTGCGTTGTTAGTAGTCATATTGATGTCTAGGCACATTTTTAATGCATTTATCTAACTTGTTTATGCAAAATATGCTTTGTGAAATGTGAAATACTTAAAAAAAAAATTGCATAGAAGTGCGCCTCGCATCCATGATGCGTGAACCTTCGCCTCGCGCGTTGGGCCTCGTGCTTTTTAAAACGAAGCCGTAAGATAATCTACAGAATCCAAATGTTTCATTTTTCTTTCACCATTAAGCTCACCACTGCAACTAACATTCAGCTCAGGAAAAAATTCATATGAAACTGATTTTTTAAGAAGAGGCATTGCATGGTTGAATATCTGGTTACCCAAAAATCTCAATATGTTATTGAGCTTTTTAATTATAGAACGATATACTCTTGTAATCCTATTGACATTTTAACTTAACTGCCAGCAGACTTAAGTCATAAATATTATTCTAAGATGAACCCTTCTCTTAGTGTGCACAAGTGCTTGCAGGGATAAGGATAAGGCTACCTACACCTAGATCTCCCCAAACCCTGTGAAAGCGGGACCCATATTGTTGGGAGGAATTGTTGCTGTTGTTGATGAAACCAACTGGAAGGCAATAAACATTATTTAGGTTGTTTCCCAAATGGGTTCTAGGTGGCCCATGTTGTGGCTTGGATATGTAATTTTGAGATTTTAACATATGGAAACATGATTATGTATTAGTTGGCAACAGGTCACTAGCTTGAGCCAAAATCTTAGGATGTTATACTTTCTATTGAAACTTAGCAAACTTATTATAAGTTGGACTGCAATGTGATGTGAAATTGTTTACTGTTGACTGTGGGTGCATATCTTGGATTTTGCATGTGGATGTTTCTTGAAAAAATGAGCCCAGTTCCTTTAGTTCGGAACTCTTGGGATCTAATTGGTTGGATTTTTGGAGCAGTTATAGGATAATGTATATGTATGTTCTGCTTTTCTGTCTTTGGATGCCCGGTCGACGGACAGAAAAAATGAAGGAAAAAAAAGAGCACATTTGCCTTGAATTTGTGATTGTGGTATTTTGCTCCCCGTGTCATTGTCTCAGGAAATATGGAACAGTCCATACTCAAATGACAGCTTCCCAGTGTATGCTGAAGATATTGAATTGGGTGGTGATGCTTCTCCCTCAACAGCAATGCTATCTGAAGTTGCTCGAAGTCTCAAAATTACAATAATTGGTGGCTCCATTCCAGAGAAGTGTGGTGATCGGCTTTATAATACCTGCTGTGTCTTTGGGACTGATGGAAATCTGAAAGCCAAACACAGAAAGGCATGTATCTGAGCTGCTGTAGGTGTCGTGACTATATGAGTTTATAGTGGGAATACCTCGTAAACTTATGTTTATTAACACCATATGGATGTGTACAGATACATCTTTTTGACATTGACATTCCGGGACAGATGACATTTAAGGAATCAAAGACTCTTACAGCAGGAGAGAATCCCACCATTGTGGACACAGGTTTGATATCCATTGATACCATGTGATGACAAAATCTAGGTCTTGCTTTCCTTCCACTTTGTCTGGTCTTGGGAGTACTTTGCTGGTAGCTTGATTATTTAGTGGGGTTAGCAGATGTTAGATGATCAAGTTATTACCAAACGATGTAGGGCATTCTATAAGCAATTCTTATGTAAAAAATTCTCACACAGAGTGATATTAATTAACTCACTCAGATTAATCAATAATCATTCATAATCTGCCTTCTCCAATTACATAAAGGGTTTTATATTAGCAAGAGGCTAACTAGTATTAGGAAACCAAAATAATAAGATATAAATTAGAAATTGACAAAAATATATAACCTAATATTATCCTAATAGAGTAAGAAACTAAATGTTAAGAAAATACCACTACATATCCTTATTTTGACTATCTTAAAATATGCTTAAAAGGAACCTATGAAAATAATAAAAAAAATACAAAAGATCTCCAATATCAAAATATTCTAATTTTGTAATTTT
>JACYFF010031955.1:94690745-94766308 GCA_017589665.1 Selenicereus undatus
ATAATATATATATATATTTTAATCTATGCCCAGGAGGGCGTCGCTGATACTAATTGTCATCACCATTAGTGGTTCCCCTGGTCTGTAGCATCCTTGGTGAAGAGTACTAGTTATTTCCTCCATATTGTCCTTTTTATTTGCTACCATAGTTGTCAAATTCCATTAGTATGCTACAGCCTACAGTTGTCTTTAATGGTTGAGGGTTTCAACAACTTTTGTTGTTATCAGTATTTGTTTCGGATCCAAATCTGTAACCATACTCTAAGATTCATGCCTAAGTGTTTTTTTCCTTTTTTTTGGGGGGGGGGGGTACCAACCTTATACCTGAATTGTTTATGTTACAAACTAGTTAGGCTGGTTGGTCAGACACTAGATTCAAAAACAACCGACTGGCTATTGCTCTATGGAAAGTAAGCCGTGGACAATTGATGGAGGCATTTTGCTATAATCAACTGCAACACGAACTAAAAGAATTGGTGCAAAACTGGAAAGTGAATTGATCACACGCACACTACATCATGAATAGACTTACGACGTTTTTGCATTATTGCTTTGTCTTTGTGCATCATCTCTTCAGGATCACTTTTCTTTGGTACTATATTTCTGTGATTTAAGAATATAGGCATCCTTGATGGTAATTCAAACTGTCGTCAGTGTTAGCATTTGGAATTTGACTTAGCAGTGGATGACTTTTAGCTAATGAGCATTTAACCTCGATGCTAGGTGCTCACCTTCTCTGTTATCCTGGGGCATTTAATATGACCACTGGCCCATTACACTGGGAGCTACTGCAAAGAGCAAGGTAAAAGGCTCAATACATTCAGTCTAACAGGGTGAGCAGTTTGTTTAGCTGATCACCAAGATTGTGTATTTGTGTGCAAGTCCTCATTTTAATGGAATACTATTCATTCAGTATTCGTAATCTCTTAAGAGCATCTAGCAGATACTTGTCCATTGCTAAATTGTACTTGGCTGTTGAGTTGTGTGAGCTCATCTTAATATTGGAACGAACTAATTAGCTTGAGTGGCGCTTCCTTTTAATTTCTGAAGCCATGCTTTCCATTCCCCTTTCCTGCATCTGAGGCTGTGGAAAGAAAGATGAGCCTTGACAAAATCTATCTGACATTATGCTTAATGTGTTTGGTCTAGAGACTATTAATCTGTGCTTGTCATAGACAACCATCTGAACTAGAATTAGAAGTTATAGCAACATAGGAGGTGGTCGTTAGAGAGCTAGTTTTCATTTGTCTCTGGGAGTGTCTTTGACAAATACGTAATCTTCGTCGTCTTGCATTAAATTAAGAGAAAAAGAAAAAGGAAATGAGGGTGGAAATGAGAAGGCCCTGTTGGTATATGGTTGGAAATATCATCTGACGTGGAGCTGCTTCCTTGACTATTAAATAGCAAGTGTTTTTCAGGGAATAAAGGGAGCAATAAGTAAAGCCATTTTGAGAGGTAGTTTGTAAAGTACTTCGTAGAAGTTATCCAAATCATGAGGAGATATGTGATAGTCTTCCAGTTCTGATTTCTCAGACTAATTTCCATACTGCTTTCAAGTGTATGCTTGCATCTTATGATTTTCGCTGCAAGACATTTTGCTGACAAATCCCTTTGTTTCTTTGCTGGGAATCTACAGGGCAGCAGATAACCAGGTACTTTTCTGATTTGCTCAATTATCTGCTTGGTGATTTCACAAGGAAATGCCAAATGCATGCACTGATTATGTTTATTTCGCTGCTGAATTCCTAACAACAATCGTTGCTAATGTCGATTCTACTAAAGGTGTGGGGAGATCTACATGTAGGTAGTCTTACCCTATACGCATACAGATTGTTTTCGAGATACCTGCAAAAGAATTATTAGGAAACATTTTGACTATGTTAAAACCTTTTCCGTGAGAAATTGCAAAGTGGTTTGAGGCAGAACATAAGACACAATGGAAATTAACCAATAAACCACCGGTACAAAGATATAATTAATTTTTTTGGAAGTGGGTGCTTGAAAATTGCAATTGCATTTTCTCTTTTGTGACCGTTTGTACTTTGTATGTCTGCCGTCTAGCAGAATACTAAAGTCATGGGCAAAATATATTGTTACTGCAGCATGTACTCCAGGAGCTGAGCGCATTTTTTAATTCTCATTTTGTCTCTTTTAAGACCGTTTTTGCCCACATATGTTTGCACAACTCCTGGGAGTACGTACTCGTAGGAGTGAATGTATGATATAGGAATTGTAAATCATTCTTTACACATATGCTTCGTTATCATCTTTGCTGATTCACTGGATGGTATTCTTACAACTTGATCCACAGCTGTATGTGGCCACTTGTTCTCCAGCACGTGATACTAGCTCTGGATATGTTGCATGGGGACACTCTATGCTGGTTGGGCCCGTAAGTGTTTGTCTTTCTCCATTGTTTGCTTGCCAAGCTGCCATTAGTCAACGTCATGCTTTCCTCGGTTAGCCTCATACTTTGACCTGGTATAGACATCAGTCAAAGCTTGGAAGCAAATATTTTATGTTTATTATGATTGTTATGTGCAATGACAAGGCCAGTATGACTGTTGTCGTTTGAATGGGCAGTACGGTGAAGTGCTTGCAACAACTGAACATGATGAGGCTATAGTCGTAGCGGAGATTGATTACTTGCTGATTGAGCAAAGAAGGTGATATTACTCGCATCCTCTGTCGTATGTGTTGTTTTCCAGCAGAATACCATATTATTATTCAATGCAGCTCAAAGCAATTCTTTTAAACCGCTTTTCCTATTCAATGCTTTTAATTGTTTCTTGCCCATTGTTACTTGCATAAAATGGAAACTGCAGATTGTATCTTCCTTTCATCAACCAAAGGAGGGGTGATTTGTACCAGCTAGTCGATGTTCAAAGGCTAAGCTTTGAATCTGTCAAGTAATGGCACTGTGCAACCGGATCATTGACCCCAGTGACTCCGTTGTTCACTTGCCTGGAACGGAGCGAGCAATGGACTCTGCAGCAAGTTGGTGCAATTAGTCTGTTGCCACTTGCAGAACTGGGCAAGTTCTTTCACTACCTTTCTAAAATAGGGGAGAAAAAATTCTCCGTTGAACAGAGCAAGTTGCATAATGGAGCTTTGCCGAATTCTTCCATGGAACATGCGTGCACAATTCTGGGAAACTCTGAATGCAACTCACCAATAAGCAAATACGTGCTAATTGGGGGCGATATATCAGAATAATATTTGTGCATAATATGTGGGGGAGCCTCTGAGTGCACAATTCTGGGAAACTCTGAATGCATAATTGTGCGTGTTGTTGTCTAGAGTTGTCTTGTGGGCTCTGAGCCTCTGAGTGAGCTGTTGTCCAATGCATAATATATCTGTGTGGAGTTTTGGCATGTGAGCTAACAGTTTCCAGTAAGTTGATAACCCGTTTTGTGTTTATCTGTGACCTTCGTTGGTATAAAATTTTTTGCTTATTTCCTTGCGTTTTCCACTTTTGTTTAGAAACTAACAAGATTGCTTTATTCAAAACCCTGTCTGTCCCGCTACCAATCAATGGTTGTCTGGCTAGACGACGCTGAAAATCCTTGTGCTTCGCTCAGCACTCTGCAGGAGGCCTCGACGGGATTCTAAAAACCTAACTTTGAGGCAACACTGGCTTTTATCTACTGACTATAACCAAACGTTATTTTTATATGTAACAATAGAATGTCAATAATATGTACTTTGGGAGTTAGACAAAAATAACCTTGACTAACAAAACGTTATTTCTATGTGTAAAAATAGAATGCTAACAATATGTACTTGGAAGTTGAGACAAAAAATAATCTCAGCTTTAAAGTTGGTTACTAATGGTCCGAAAACATCAAGCATTTTCATACCAAGATCGGATTGGACAGACTATGACTGGGCAATGCAAGTCGTCAGTAAACATCTAACTTAAGTCCATGATAAACATATGCAAGTCCACATCATGCAAGGACTTTTTTAATTATTATATATGGTTGCATATGTTTATATGGACTTCAATTGGTGGGTTAAACTCCGTCCAATTCAGCCTTGGAATGAAAACGTTAAATATGTTTAACCAACTTTAAAGTTAGAACTATTTTCGTCATATCCCTCCAAGGTATATTTTGTCAATGTCCAAGCATCCTCAATTTTTGCCAGTTGAATCAAAGCTTACATGTTTACGAAGGAAGTTGGACCCAACCCTCTTAAGGTTATGTTGGGGGGGGGGGGGGGGAGAACGCAATTAAGGACCTCATATGTGGGGGTGCAGTTAAGCTAACTCGACTGATCAAGCTTGGTTTTTCACATAAGTGTGAGGCAAGTCAAACTCAATCCTGCGCCAAGGTTCACTCGTTTATTTACCCAAGTAAAGCCAAGCCAAAGAGTTGAGCTTTATGAGCCTTCTAGGCTAACAACGTGAGCCAAAATGAACTGAATTTACAAATAGAGCTAATAAGCCTAGTGGCCTCTACAAGCCTTCTGATAAAATAAATATTAGGAATTAAGATATAACAAAGTTTCGAGAGAGGAAAATTGTGAAGGGCCTGTTGTTTTCAACTTATCAAAAGCAACTTATTCTTGATCAATACTGATAAGTGCAAATAAGTGTTGATTGATGCTGATCATTGCCAAAAACTAATGATAAGTAATTATGATAAGTTGAAAAATGCAGATCTTAAATATCCACAGTGCACCTCAAAAGTACAACAATCTTTTTCATCTACTGCGACAACTTTCGTTAATATCCCCCAAAAAAAGAAAAAAAACTCTATTGCTAGTCCTCCCAGCACCATGCAAGCCTCACTCTACTAACCCTTGGACCTGGCTAGCCATGTTCGCAACGCACCACTTGCTAATGGCAAACTATTGTGCAGTAACTGCACCAATTAGAGGCAGTCCCCCCTCCCCTTCCCCCTTCGTTTGCTGGCAAGGTTAAGGGCCTTTTTTCGTGGGTAAATTGGGGTGCTTGTTAGGGTTGAATCGAATCGCAATGCGATATCACAGCGGAAGAAATTAGGATGAGTAGATAAACAGAAATTCTAAAACAATAACAAGAACAAATCACACACCAAGAATTACGTGGAAAACCCCAATGTGGGTAAAAACCACGGACGGTGACTAGTCAGGAACAATTCACTATGAGAATCTGAAGTACAAAGATTACAATCACAATACGTGATTCAATCTGGATTTTACAATCCCTCAATTTGCACTCAATCTCACCAATTGTGTTTGGGAATAGGATTAGGAACTCTCAGGATCGCCAGTCGCAATATTTCGCCGCGGCGCACCTCTGTTTTTCTTCTACTGCAAAACCTAAATCGCAAAACCCGAGAAAACTCGGTTTCACTAAAGTGGCACGGTCAGACCGTGCCACATCTCTGCCTTCTGAAATCTGCGTCTCTCTTCGACCCAGCGCCAACTGGTGACCATGCCACCCAACAGCCCGACCGTGCCTCAGCCCATGCCGCCCAGATGACTCAGATTTTGGGCCACAACCCAACAATCTCCACCTTGGGCCAAAATCTCCAACAACCCAAAAACATCCAACAATCGAACCCAATGCAAAGCCGCCATCATACCCCCTCACACCGAAGGGAATGCCCCGCAGGGCCATCAGTAAGAACCAACACCTACCAAGTTCAAGCAGAGCTCAAACTTGGCTACAAGAAGAGATTTGGTAAGCATATCAGCAGGATTTTCAGAAGTGTGTACCTTCTTGACTACAATATCCCCTGCTGCCACTGTGTCTCTCACATAATGATACTTGACACTAATATGCTTCGTCCTAGAATGATAAGCATCATTCTTAGTCAGATGTATTGCACTCTGACTATCAGAATACACCACCGTGGTATCCTGATGAACTCCAAGCTCCATGACTAGCCCCCTCAACCAGGTGGCCTCCTTCACTCCTTCTGATGCAGCCATGTGCTCAGCCTCAGTTGTAGACAAGGTTGTGACCGACTGCAAGGATGCCCTCCAAGAGACGGCACCAGCACAAAGAGCAAAGATATACCCAGAAGTCGACCTCCTTCTATCGAGGTCCCCAGCATAGTCCGAGTCCACAAAGCCTACCACATTACAGGTAGCAGCTTTGGACTTGTCAAATACCAATCCCTTACCAACAGTTCCCTTCACATATCGAAGGATCCATTTCACTACCTCCCAGTGATCCTTCCCAGGATTGTGCATGTACCTACTGACCACACTTACCGCATATGCCAGGTCAGGTCTAGTGCAGACCATGGCATACATCAGACTGCCAACTGCACTAGAGTAGGGTACATGAGACATACTCTTGATGTCCTCCTCACTTGTTGGGCAACAACCAGCAGACAATTTCCAATGTGCAGCAGAGGGAGTAGAGACTGACTTACAGTTTTGCATGTTGAAACGATCCAACACTTTCTCAAGATAGCTACCTTGAGATAGAAACAATCTACCTCCCTTTCGATCCCTCTGGATCTCCATCCCCAAGATCTTCTTAGCTGCACCAAGATCTTTCATCTCAAACTCCTCACAAAGTTGAGATTTCAATTTGCTGATCAAGGAACGATCCTTGGAGGCAATCAGCATATCATCCACATACAGTAATAAGTATATGCAAGACCCATTCTCATACTGTTTGTAATACACACAATTGTCAAATTTGCTACGTGTGTACGTATGCCCAACCATAAAGGTGTCAAACCTTTTATACCACTGCCTGGGAGCCTGTTTTAGTCCATATAATAATTTTTTCAACCGACACACCATGTGTTCCTTCCCAGAAACCACAAACCCCTCAGGTTGTTTCATATATATCTCTTCCTCTAAATCCTCATGGAGAAAGGCAGTTTTAACATCAAACTGCTCAAATTCCAAATCGTACATAGCCACAAAGGAAAGCAACACCCTAATAGATGTGTGTCTTACCACAGGAGAAAATACCTCATTGTAGTCAACTCCCTCCTTTTGGTTGCATCCTCGAACAACCAACCTCGCTTTCCATCTGGCAGCCTCTATGCCAGGAATACCTTCTTTCCTTTCGTAGATCCACTTGGCAGTTAAGGCCCTCCGACCTTTAGGTAACTGACAAAGATCTCAGGTCCCGTTCTTGTGGAGACTGTCCATCTCCTCTTGCATAGCACATTCCCAATGCTGGGAATTAGAACACGAGACAGCTTCTCTATAGGTGGAGGGATCTTCCCCTTCAGGCACCTCCTCAGCAACGGAGAGTGCATATGCTAGCAAGCTTTCCTCATGAGTGTATCGGGCCGGCCTCCGGATCTCCCTCCGAGGACGATCACGAGCAATGGAGTGATCGACCTCCTCCACCTGAGGCCGGTCCTCTCTAGCAACAGTAGGCACATCAGTATCATTCTGCTGGGCTGGCTGATCATCAGCTCCACCTTGAGCTGAAACACGCTCCACCTCAATCTCCACCTCCTTGTCGATGCTCGTCGAGTCTCAAGCACCAACCCCAGGCAATTCCGAGTCTGCTGTAGGTGACAGCATGGCAGACTCGTTGAAGGTCACATCGCGACTCTGGATGACCTTCTTCAATTCAGGACACCACATCCTGTATCCCTTGGACTCTGTAGCATACCCAAGGAACATACACTTGACTGCTCGAGGTGCCAACTTCCCATTAGTCACATGGGCATACACCGGGCACCCAAAAACTCTCAAAATGGAGTAGTCTACTGGATGACCCGACCACACCTCCTCTGGAATCTGGAAGTCCAGGGACGTGTGTGGCGACCGGTTCACCAGGTAGCATGCCGTGGAGATGGTCTCAGCCCAAAACCCCTTGCGGTCCCAAAGCCCCGCATTAGAAAGCATACACCTTGCTTTCTCCAGAAATGTCCGATTAATACGCTCTGCAACCCCATTCTGCTGGGGTTTCCCGACCAGAGTCTTGTGTCGTGCTATGCCTTTGATGGCACAAAACTCATCGAACTCTGACTCGACAAACTCAGGCCCATTATCCGTCCTGAGTTTCTTAATCTTTCGCCCAGTCTGATTTTCAACTAGGGTCCTGAACTTCTTGAACATAGTGAAGGTTTCATTTTTGTGCCTCAAGAAGTATACCCATACCTTGCGTGAAAAATCATCCACGAAGGTAAGCATGTAGCGTTTGCCTCCCATTGAAGGCACTCGGGATGGACCCCAAAGGTCCGAGTGAATATAGTCAAGCACTCCTTGAGTGCGATGTTGTGCTGTAGAGAAGCTCACCCTTTTCTGCTTCCCTAGTACACAATGGTCACAAAAGCTCAACTTGCTGGTCCCAACGCTACCCAGACGACCCTTCTTGCTAAGGAGGGTCATCCCCTTCTCGCTCATGTGCCCCAGACGCATATGCCACAAGCGAGTCTCATCAGCATCAGGTGACACTGAACCAACTGCGGCCACCCCTGCAGCTGTCGTCCCATCCAGGATGTACAGGCTTCCCATGCGAAGCCCCTTCATTACTACCATGGCACCCTTCATTACCTTCAGTACGCCATGTTCCATGGTGATACGACATCCATTCGTCTCCAACGTCCCCAAGGATATGAGGCAACGAGTCATATCCGGGACATGATGAACATTGGATAGCGACCGAACAATCCCATCATGAGTCCGTATCTGCACAGTACCTCTGCCTGCAATGTTGCACCGTGTACCATTGCCCATGAGAACCACTCCAGAGAGCACTGGCTCATAGGAAGTAAACCACTCCCTATAGGGGCACATATGAAAGCTGCAGCCAGAATCAAGCACCCATTCATCGCCCAAACTCCTGCCTGTGGTGGTGGCTAAGGACATGCTGGTTGCCACCAACACATCTCCATCGGACCCCGACTCGATCACACTCAGCTGAAGCAGGCCTCTCAGATCCTTCCCTCTTCTCCTTATTCTTCAGCTTCCAGCAACTAGCCTGAATGTGACCCAACTTGCCACAATAGCGACAGGTCTTGTTTGCGTGAGGATTGCGGGATTTAGAGCGACTCTTTTTCCCCTTGTCATTCCCCTTCTTCTCAGGTCTACCACGAACTATCAATCCCTCCGCGGAGTCTGTATGAGCATCATGGTCAAATTTCTCCTTGGAGAGTAAATTTGACTTCACATCCTCGAACGATATCGTGTCCGAGTTACTGTACAACATTATCTACTTGAAATGCTTATACGATGGTGGTAGAGACACAACTAATAGGATGGCCTTGTCCTCATCCTCGATCTTGACATCCAGGCTCTCAAGATCAACCAATATTGAATTGAAGTCGTTCAGGTGCCTCTGAACAGGAGTACCTTCAGCCATTCGAATGGTGTACAGTTTCTCCTTCAGGCGAATTTTGTTGGCAAGACTCTTCTGCATGTAGAGCTCTTCCAACCTCGACCACAGTTCCACCACAGTCGTGCGATCAAGCACCTCCCTCAGTACATGAGGCGCTAAGCACAGTTGTATGGCGGAGACTGCCTTCAATTCCAATTCCTCCCAATCCTCATCCATTAATTTTCCACGACGCTTCTTCTGATGTTCAGCCCATTGTTCATCCCATTGTTCATCAGTCATTGTTGAAGGTTTCGTGTGAGGCCCCTGCAGGACCTTCCACAACCCATGTTGAATTAGTACAGCTATCATCTGTACTTTCTAGAGATTGAAACTCATCTTCCCATCGAATTTCTGGATATCAACCTTCATGATTGAAGACATCCTGACAACCCTAACTCGCTCTGATACCACTTGTTAGGGTTGAATCGAATCGCAATGCGATATCACAGCGGAAGAAATTAGGATGAATAGATAAACAGAAATTCTAAAACAATAACAAGAACAAATCACACACCAAGAATTACGTGGAAAACCCCAATGTGGGTAAAAACCACGGACTGCGACTAGCCAGGAACAATTCACTATGAGAATCTGAAGTACAAAGATTGCAATCACAATATGTGATTCAATCTAGATTTTACAATCTCTCAATTTGCACTCAATCTCACCAATTGTGTTTGGGAATAGGATTAGGAACTCTCAGGATCGCCAGTCGCAATATTTCGCCGCGGCGCACCTCTATTTTTCTTCTACTGCAAAACCTAAATCGCAAAACCCGAGAAAACTCGATTTCACTAAAGTGGCACGGTCGTGCCATGTGGCACGGTCAGACCGTGCCACATCTCTGCCTTCTGAAATCTGCGTCTCTCTTCGACCCAGCGCCAACTGGTGACCATGCCACCCAGCAGCCCGACCGTGCCTCAGCCCATGCCGCCCAGATGACTAAGATTTTGGGCCACAACCCAACAGGTGGGTAAAATGATGAAGTGGGTTAAGGTTGGTTGAGGTGAGTTGAGATGGGTTGAAGTTGGTATTTTTTTTTTTTGAGGTGGGTTGAAATATGTTGAAATGGGTTGAAGTTGGTATATTTTTTTTGTGGTGGGTTGAAGTGGGTTGAAATAATAAGAATGTAATTATGTGTGATAATTTATGGAGTTATTGTAATTTTTAGTGCATTTTTTCACTGAATGGTAATTTCACAATTTTGTAACTATTTTTCTGGAAGTTGGAGGTCGGCACAACTTGTCATTTATTTTTAACGATTTGGGTTACAAAATTTATTGATGACAAATTTTTATATACGGACCTTTTTTTCATGGGTAAATTTAAAAATACCAACCTCAACCCACTTCAACCTAGTTCAACCTACTTCAATATATTTAAACCTATTTCAACCCACTTTTACTATCAACTAAAGTTCAATTTATGACATTAAAAAAATTCAACCTAATTCAACCCACCTCACCCTTTTCCCCACCCCAATTTACTTGTAAATTTTCACCATTTTCAAATCATACTACTTTGCAAAAATAATTAAATCTCATATGACACTTTACAAATTATTAAAATTATGAAGGGGTGGGTTGAAGTTGGTTGAAGCTGATTGAGGTAGGTTGAGATTGGTTGAAGTGGATTGAGGTTTTTTCAGGTGGGTTGAAGTCGGTTGAGGTTGGTAAATCCAAAATGACCTACGAAAATAACAGGGCCCCGCCTCTTTGACTTGGGATGATAACCGGCCATTGGTAGGGACTACCGAGGGATAAGGATAGTAGACCTGTCAGTTCCGGCGGGCGTGTTAAATACGGATCAGGTGTATTCGGGTTCGGGAAAAATACGCGTCGGGTGTATTTCGGGTTCGGGTAAAATACGCACGAGTGTATTTTAATTTTACGGGTTTTGGATCAACCCAACAGGTTTAGAGTGCCTTTTTCTGTGAGTTATTTTTCTTTTTTCAAAGTCAAAAATTCTGCATATTTATTACTTAAAATTGTCAGTATTTAATGAAAATGCATAATAATTGTAATTTTTCAAAAGAATATTAAAAATATTCAAACTTTTTATTATAATCTATGAACATCTTGTATGGGCGGGTAAAGAATCAGGCTCCACTTGGTTTTGAGTAGATTGGCCCATACATTGAAAGAAGGTCAATAGTAGGTCGACCATTTATGGGACAACCCGCCTAGGGTATTTTAATAGGTTGTAGCAGTTTGACAGCTAATAACCTATTTAATAATTTAATATTTTTATTAACTAACCTACCAATCTCCAATCATGTAAAACTTTATTAATGGACCGACCCTAATATGAATACGGCTAGTCATTTTCCTAACATTACCATCATAGGTCAAGATTAGTTAGAACGAAAACCAAATAAAATTGGATAAACGAAGATCAAGATATTATCTTTTAGTTATAACATCAAAAATTCAAATTATTACAAATTAATTAATTTAAAAAATAATTAGACATATTTGTTTAACTAAGTACATAATGATATGACTTGCATATCTTTAATGCTTGTCTTCTTTTAAATTAACTTTTTTTAAAAGATTAGATAGTTATTTCATGCAATTTTATACCCATTTTTAATATTTTTTAAATTTAAAAGTTGTGTACGATATTATTGTTTTAGAGAATGGAAAAGAAAAAATAAGGTTATTATTGCTTATTTTGTAAATAGATGCAATAGTTATAAAATGTCTTTTTAAACTATTTGATAAAAATAACCAACCATTATTATTAAGAGGGATTAATTAGAGAAAAATAAAAAACTAAGGATGTAATGTTCGGGTCAAGCAATCGGGTTCGGGTTTGGGGCGGGTTTGATCCGCTAATTTGTGAGTTTTTTGGATTCGGTTTATTTCGAGCTCAGGTCAAGAAAATCGTATTCAAAACTCAAAATTTTCGGGTAGGTTCAGGTCGGGTTTATTGGTATGGTCTATTTTTGCCAGGTTTAAAGGGTAGAATTCCTTCCAACATGAAAGGGGACAAACTTTTCATTTGATGAGATTTGAACCCTCAACCTCTTATACTGAACGAACTGGTGTTCCTCAATGGTCATGAATTCTTGCATTACTGGAGGCTTTTCCTTCATTAGGGGGAGATTGGCAAACAATTGTTAGCTAATAGCTAGTTGTTTGTATTAATTGTTTTTGAAGAGGGAAAAAAATACATTTGGTAATTTTGTAAAAAATGTGGTAGAATTACATAAAGAGCTATCTCAAAAAGCTCATATTTGAATCTTCTGAGAATTAACTTTTTAGATTAAAAAGTTAAAATCAAAAAGTTATTTCACCAAATAATCAAATTTGCTATATGATTAAATTTATCCCAAGAAATTAATATTTATAAAACGACTATTCAAAAAACTCTTTGCCAAAGATCACCCAAATACTTGAGTCTCAAGAGGCAAAGTCTAGATTATGTAATGACAAAAGACAAGCTCATAATCGAGCCTCAATTAACTCAAGTTCATGCTCAAGCTTTGGGAACTATGCTTGAGCCTTAGACAAGTCAGCCTTAGGTTCACGCTTGAATTCCCCAAGCTTGGTGAGCATGGACTTGAGCTTGAGCATGAACCTGAAACAAGCTCACAGGGTAAACTTCGAGCATCATGATTGGCTCCCTACTCCGTGGATTCAATCCTTAAAGGCATGGGTTGATGCCCCATGAAATGACCTGTCGACCATTGGGTCAATACTTCATCCTTAGATCAAGGTACACTTGATCCAGAATAACCCAAGTGAAAATATTTGCAATTAATATTATTTGTATTTTTAAAAAACACATTCAACAAATCATTTGCATGAGATTCGAAAAGACTTCCTCCCCCCATATAAGAAAATTCGTTATTATCTCAAAGAGTTCGATGAGAGCTCCCCTCCAATGAATGCTAAGGAATTGTTCAATCTACAACATTCTTCCTTGAGAATTAGCATAGAAAGAGCATTCGGGGTGCTCAAAAAACGATTTCGTGTGGTGGATACGGAGCCATTTTGGGAATTCGAGATTCAAGTGAAGCTTGTTCTTGTGTGTTGTGTGTTACACAACTTTCTTAGAGGCATTTGTCCAAATGACTAGATCGTTAGAGAGGTACATCGGGAGTTCTCACATGATATTTAAAGACCACTACTCTCACGAAGAGAAGAGCGAGAAGAAAATCTAGCATGGAAAACAAAGAGAGATGCTATAGCAAATGCAAAGTGGCAAGATTACAAAGCTCGTGGAGTTGTGTAGTGCACTTGGTGTTAGTTTGGTGTTAGTTTCATGCTCGGTCAATGTACTGGTATTAGCGGACACTTAGGAAGCTTGTAGACCACAATGTATTGGTTATCATTCGTTTTTTAATAGCATGCGGGCTCTTTTGTTGCTACTTTGCTCATAAAAAGATGTTTGCTTTTTTTTTTTTAGTTTTCTTTGCTGCCCAAATAGTGAACCTGCCCAAAGAATTTTGCTCTTTTTGTTGGTTTTATTTTGCTCAGTTACCTCATTACAGCATGGACAAAAAGGGAAAATGAAAGAGGCTAGCGAGGATAAGAAAACTCAATTCCGTTGCTCCAAGCCGATGTCGAAGGAACTACTCAGGTTTTTGGCTGGTGAGGTTAAAAAGGGGAATCGACCGAACAACAATTTCAAGTCTAGTTCCTTTGTTGCAGCAGCGGATATGATATCAAAGAAGTTCAATATCAAATGTCCATCGGATCACATTGACAATCATCTAAGAACTGTCAAAAGTGCTTGGGGCATCATAGCCAAACTTCGAAACCAGTCTGGCTGTGGGTGGGATGAAAAGATGAGGATAATTCACATGTCTCCCGATGTGTGCAACACATATGTGGAGGTATATTTGTATATATTAATGTTCATATTTTAATGTTCATGTTTTTGCCATATGCTGTTTAGCTTGACACAAATGCCGTTTTTTGAGTCATTGCCATCAGTAAGAGAATTTAAACAATTTGCTGCTGTTCTGCTACAGGGCAGCACAGAATACAGTATGCACATGTCACATGTCACATAAAATGCTGTACTACATCAAGAGCATAGAATAGAGCAAATGCTGTTTTCTGCAAGTTGTTTTCTGATTTGTAATGTGCCTGCTTTCTATTGTCTGCTGTTTTATGCAAGTTGTTGCAGGCCTTTAACTAAAATCATGGCAGTGGTCTTTGGAGTTTGGATTATTATTGCTAAAACCAAGTGGGACTAGAAGGGGGTTAAGGGTCAAGTCGACTATGTGGAAATGGGAAATGGGTGGTTTTTTATGCAGGTCGGTTTGTTAGTGGCAAGAACAAGACTATCTTTTAAATTATGAATTGAGGACAAATTGATGAGCCTGTGAGCGGGGAAGCACTTGGTTTTTTGTTTTTTTGCACTGTTGATCTCTTTCTGAGTTTACTTCATTGTAGATGTTGAATTATATGGTTAATCATAGGGGAAAACTGGAAAAGTGTTGATCTTGGATTGTTTATAAATTATATCTTTTTTCAAAAAATCATGGTATTCAGGTATTGTGCATTTCACCATCAGTTGTGGGCATTTTTTTGGGATTCCCCCCTGAATTTTTGTCAGAGGATGTTTAATTTTTAAGGTTTATTTTTTGGGTAAAATTCATCACTGGTTCTAGTTCTTTGCAAGGAGGATATATTCATGTTCATCTTGGGTACAATTTAGTCTTGATTAATCAGATGGCTCCATTAATCAGACGTGCCTGTTTTCTGATTTGTAATGTGCCTGTTTTCGGTTCATTGTGCTTGTGGAAAGTACATGATGAACTAGAGACAATGGGATGGGAATTTTAAGGGGATGTAATGAGATGGTTCAAAGGTATGTGATGCCAATTCAGAGGGAACTATGCTGTTGATGAGCCGGAGAAGACAAACATCATCAAATGACTAGATTATTACTTTATTAGGAGAGCTTATGATTGAATGTAAGAGTGGCTGCTGTAAATTGTATATTTGTATGTGAGTGAGCATGTGTATGATTCCATAAAACTCTTAAGCAGACTGAGCCCTGAGATTTGTAGGAAGGTCAACACAGAAAGTCAGTCTACATTAACTTCCAGGGTCAATAGAGTAGTCTCTGTTGTTCCTTTCTTAGAATTTGTGTTGATAACTTTCAGGGTCAATGGAGTAGTCTCTATTATTTCAGTTTCATAGACAGTTCTATTCCTTTCTGATTAGTTGTTTCTTTTAACATGCGAATCCAACTCATGAGAAGTATCTTCATAAGAAAATTGATATGTATGATGAAATGGCTATTGTAGTTGGAAAGGATGTCGCTCGAGAAAGTGATGCCAAGTCATTTGATGATGTTGAGATACAGTCACATGGAGCTGTGAATCTGGAAGAAAAAGGTCACGGTGACGATGAGTTCGTGAAAGAAAATGATAAATAATCGACTTCAAGTGCGCCATTGGAATTAAGAAAGAGTCGAAAAAGAACCCGTGAGGGAGATTTAGAACTTCAAAATATCTCCACCCAAATGGCAGTAGTCGTTATGACTCTACAAAAGATATCTAAATCCAAACTCGATGTCGACCTTCTTTATCAAGAAGTAATGAAAACCGAAGGGTTTGAAGAGGACTTTTTGGAAAGCACTTTCGATCACCTCATACAGCGTGAAAACCTTGCAAAGGCTTTTCTAGAGAAGAGCGACAAACTAAGAAGGATTTATTTTGAAAAATTCAAAGAGAATAATTGAACGAAGTGATGTTTCTCATCCACCTCATCCTTTGTACCCTCTTTTTTTTTTGGGTTTGCCATTTTTTGGCTAAGGAAACAAAGATATTATTATGACTTTGTAAGCCCTATTTGATGACTAAGTTGACTAATTATTTATTAGCTTAGCCTATTAGTACCAAATAGTTGGGAATTATTATCTTGGAAATGATTTTTCATTCTACCAAATAGCAGAAAATGAGGTGCAAAGAAAATAATTTTTCATTCTACCAAACAGTAGAAAATGTAAGTGAAAAACTATTTTTTTTGGAAAAATATTTTCCATGAAAAATAATTTTTCCCCCTATCAAACACATCCTAAATCAAAGCCAACATTCCATGAATTTGAAAATGCCTGATCTAAATTACCCTGATGTGAACTCTTCTTGAATTATTTACTTACCGTACGTATCACCATAGTACCATTGTTTTAACATGCATTTCATCCAATTATCAAACAAACACTAGAAAACACCTTACTAACTAAATTAGTCATCAGCCTACTACCTACTCTTGATCTAAGGTAGTTATTCTCGTATGTTGGAACCTCACTCTACTTTCTCCTTATCTTGTCTTATTCATCAAGATAAGTGAGCAAACTAGGTACACACGACTCATTTTAACAATCACAAGACTCTTGATTTGATGCAATGTTTGGTCAGATGTAATCAACCTTGTAATGCAAATAAATTTGTAATTGTGTTTTCATTATCTTGTTTAGTTGTATAAAAGTATTGCAATAAAAGAACTAACTTGTAATTATGATTATCACAAACTACGTAATCATGATTATATTCCACGGTTGATTGCATTACATTGCGATTACATTATATCCAACCGAACATTACATGACTAATACAGGTCATTTGACTAGTAATCTTAGCTACGTTGAAGCGTTTGCATAGGCATATTTCATCCCAATTTGATTTTCTCGAGTTGAGAAGGGGCCATGAGAGCCCATCGCCACCACATCAACGGTATTTCATTCACATTCTTCCATGAGAGCCCATCTCCATCACATTGATGGTATTTCATTCATATTCTTCCAACTCATTCATTCGTATTTTCTTTATTCATTCGTACATTGGACGTGCATAACTTAAACTTAAATTTGACAAATATGACCTAAATGAAACAACCGGAATTCATATCTGAATTGACACCCAAATAACTAATTGAAGTATGTACCAAACAGAAAATGACCTTAATTGAACCCAACCCTGTTGAACACGTTTTACTAAAGTTATTTTTCTCTACAAGACAAGTTTGTTGAGCAAAAAATCAGCCAACTCTAAATTAACGCGAATTGAAAATGATCTCACCAAGAACCCAAGAATTCAATCTAATATTATTGACCCAAATATGATCTAACCCGAAACTAACCGAATTAAAAACCAAATCGAATGACATATTTGTCAAATCTAGACAAATTTCCCTTATCACACTATAGATAACATTTTTTTGGTCAATTTCTATTAGAACTAGTTAACAAACTGTGTCATCAAATTCTCAAGAAATCACCTAATTCAACCAGAATGTGAAAGACAACAAAAGTTAGTTACAAAATGCGATAAATAAACATAGCAGAGACAAATATGTACTAGACGAGGTTGAGGTAATAATGACAGCGTCACCTACTTTTTCCCTCCAAATCAATAAACAAACACACATACACATACACATAATCAAACACAAACTCATAGCCAAAGGACAAACAGCAATCAACCTCCACAGTGGAAACCAAAAAAAAAAAAAAAGAAGTTAAAAGTTAAAACCCACCTATTAATTTCATATGCCTCTTTCACTTTGGCCAACCTGTCAGCCCTTCTCTTCTCGTCTGCACCTTTCTTCCACTTTTCTCCTTCTCCCCTACCCACACGCGCGGCTTCCCCTTCTCTTCCTTTCGTCTCTCTTTGTCTGTCTCTTTAACACACAGAAACCCAGCACAAAGCATCTGTCACAAAAACAGTCCTCCCACTGTTGAATGCTCCTCTTTGCCCCCTCCCCCTCTCTCTCTCTCCTTCCTCTCTTTCTCTCTAGAACTATCCCACGTGATTTTGCTTTGATGTTCCCTCGCTCTTCCAGCTTTTGACATTCTCCTAGCAGACAATCACAGTTCTCTACACCCATTTCTCTCTCTATCTTCCCACATGCTACCACTCCTACCAGCTTATATATTACCCATAGCTTGAATCCCCTTCTTCAGCTTCACTAGTCACTACCAGGCACAAAGAAGAATCCCACACACAAAAACAAAAAAGGAAAACCATGTCTAACTTTGAAGCTGTTCCCTTCGACCATACTCACAAGAGAAGGGCCAAAACCCCTTCTTTCTCCTCTATTCTCCTCGACGCCATCTACCGCTCCATTGACGCCGACGGTGACGGAGGAGGCGTCGCCGACGCCTCCTATCACCACCATGACTACCCAATCACCACCGTCACTGCCGCCACTTCGATCAACAAATACATGACTAGCAATTACAATTATGATTGTAATAGTTATTTGGCGGGATCAAAGCAGAGGCGGAGTAGAATGAGGAGCGATAATACCTTTGAAACCCTCGATCTTCGCCACGCCATCATGATTGAGTCATGGATGGAGAGGCAGGAGCAGCAACCGCAGCTGTACGATCACGGCACCAACAATGCCAATGATCAGAACATCAGGATCGTCCGTCAGAAATCAGTACCGAGTAAATTAACAGTCTGGGATACCTCCACTACTCGACACTTCTCGAAGAGTCGTACTAACCTCGCTTCTCGCTCTGCCGATAGCTGCTTTGCGCCGCCAATGAAGCGCGAATTGTCTTCTCGAATCTTCACGAAGACAAAATCGCGCGCCATGAAAATCTATGGCGATTTGAAGAAGCCGAAATCGCCGCAAAATCAGCCGATTTCTCCCGGCGCAAGGATTGCAGCGTTCATAAACTCAATCTTCAGAAACTCCGGCGACCGGAAACCTAATCCCCCATCACCGGCGTCACTGTCGTCGTCGACGCCGATTACCTCCACCTGCTCCTCGTCGTCGTCGTTTTCGAGGTCCTGTCTGAGCAAAACGACATCTTCAGCTCAAGCCAAATCCAGCAGTAGTACGAGATCGGTGAGATTCTACCCGGTCAGCGTGATTGCCGACGAAGATTCACGGCCTTGCGGCCATAGATCCTTGCACAGAGAAGACGAAACTCCAAAATCGAAGTTCGAGAATAATCGGAACCAGAGCAAATGCAGGAGAGAGGAGGAGATTGATACTTTGATGAAGATGATCAAGAGGAACTGCAGAGACAGAGCAGCTTCTTCGAGCTTCGATAATGGCGGTGATGATTCTAATGAAGAGATGAATGATGGCGAAAGTTGTGCGAGTTCGGACTTGTTTGAGTTGGAGAATCTGAGCTCAATCGGTGTTAGCCGCTACGCCGAGGAGTTGCCGGTTTATGGAACCACCAGCTTACATAAGATCAAAGGCTGATATTTCAGCTTTGTTTTTTCCTTTGTTTTTGGAGAAATTATTGGTGACGTGGAATGTAGTTCTAGAAAATTTTCTTTATTAAAGGCATGTTTTTTTCGTTAGTAATTTCAAATTTACCAACTTTAATTCACTGTAACCTACTTTAATCAGTCGAAACAATTGTTGTCCGATTAATAACACTCTCACTTGCCACCCCTTGCCTCTTGGGTTCGATCTTGGGGGGCACAAATTTCGGCCTTGTGCGTGACATTTGTGTGGCGGCTTGTGGGCCTGGGCTGTTGCTTGGGCTTTGACACCCCCTGTCCCTCTGTCCGTTAACGGTCCGCTGGATCCCTATGATAGGGGCCAGTGGGCTAGGGTCTGCTGACAAAAAAAAAATAACTTTAACCAACTTCAACTCACTTCCTACTATTTTAACTAACTTCTACTTTATAAAAAAAATTCAAGCCACTTCAACATACTTCAACAAAAAAAAAAAACCTCACTTTAGTCAACTTCAACCAACTTCTACTAGTTTTAATCAACTTTACCAATTTATCAACCCATATTTCTCTGAAAAAATAATATGCGCTAATTATTTTCTTTTTTTAGATATCTTCGAATTTTGGTTCCATGTCTCTAACCTGATTAATTGATTAATATATTAGTTTACTTTGTTTGTCATCCGTTTTCTTTTGGGTTATTTGATCTGTGCTTAAGTTGAGTCAACTATCTTATTCATCAGGGTTAGAATTCTTTAATGCAAACACTTTTGTGTATATAAGATATAGGTCTAGAATATGAAGAATGCGGATGCTACTTAGCAAAGATAAGTATCAAAGTGCTTGAATTTACATTGATTTTGCCGTTACTTGTTTGTGCTACCCCTCAGAAAAAGGGGAAATTTTACCTAAAATAAATGCAATAATATAAGGGCAAGGAGGATCTAGCAAGTTGAAATAGACCGTGGGCAACCATACGACCAAAACATTTTAGCAAACATGGCCTCCTAATTATTAATGCATGTGAAGAAATAATTATATCTCCATATTCTCATTTAACTTTTTTCAGTTCTGCTGCAAACAAAAGAAAAAATCTATAGCAAAACATCAACTGAAAGAAACATGAATTGTAAAGCAATGTTTTGAGTGTGGATTTCGATTTACTTTAGTCCAAATTTAAAAATAGGTAGAGTTTAACCTTACTTTAAATCTAACCTCAAAAATTTTCGGAAAGAATAGAACATTTTGTCACTCTAAAGTTGTATATCAAATGCGCACTAAATTTTAGAATAAGATTTTACTTCTCAAGTAAAAATATAATCAGATAATACAAGGAACTTCTGTTAGCACTTTTATGAAAGTTTAGGTTCCAATTTTTCAACTTATATATCCCTATTAAACATAATAAAAATAGGATCAGATGGTGAGAAGAGAGTTAAATCAAATTAACTCTATAAAAAAAGTCAAATGAAATTTTTACAATTGAATATGTTTAAGAGATTACTAATCTAATCAAATCTAATTACTAATTTTCAATCCAAATGACTAACAAACACATATAACACAGTTAGAAACAGAAATTAAACTGAGAATATAATGTATGCATCAATTAATTTTAACCATGTCCAAGATTTCATTGTCTAGTTGAGCTTTGCATGTTGCAACATCGCAGGAGGCTCGGAATCAAGCAAGGCGCGAAGCAAAATTTTTTAATTTGAGTTAAAGGGAATTTTAAAAAGTAGGGAGCTTTTTGACAAATCTAACCAAAAGGAAGAAGGGAACTACCGACGTCATGATTGCACTAAAGTTTGATTGCACACGCCGAAAATGACGACCTGGCTGAGTAACGGTATGAGAAATTTGGGTGGTGACCATTATTACCCTCAATGGCTCAACACCCCCACATTTTTATCCAAATGATTCTTTAGTTTCCGCCTCAGCGTTGGTCCACTAGTCAAGTGAGCTGCTGGTTTTGGTTTTAGGGGTTTTTCTTTTTTAAAAAAAGGGAATAATAGCGAAATGTCATTAATAACTTCAACACAACCTATGGCATATGTATATTTTTTTTCAGTGGAAATTTTTGTTCTGTTCTTTTATATCCTAGCTTTTTAAATAAAAAAATTTATTATTTAAAACAAACCTCAAAAAAAAAAATAGATTATATTGAATATAGAGGTCTACTAAATCAATAATTCAGCTTGGATTAGCGTATAATTGAAAAATAGGATTAGCTTATAACTCATACTTATGGACAAGTTAGGTTGTTGGATTGGCTCAACCCATAAACAAACTTATATCAAACCAACATTCAATTCTCATCTAGATTCTACAATGTATTTCGATAGCCTCTTTTCTACGTATAATCTCTGTGACTCTTTTGCTTAATCTTAACCAATTGTACTTATATACACCTATCAAATAGGTCATTCGCACAATTTAGATTCAAGTTTGATTAAACTTAGGATGGGTCACGCTTTGGTTAAGTAGTCGTTCAAGGAAATTTTAGATATTTCCCCCTTTTTTTTGGCAATTACTCTATTGAAAAAACGATGTATATATATAACCTATTTCGCACCGTTAAGTTGAGAATTAGATTTTGGGTCAAGGAAAATGTGGTAAGATTTCTTAGGCATATGATTACTATATCACAATGTCTTTTTTTTCCGCTTCGGAGTTCATACCCTCAAGAGCAATGTAAATACATGTAGAAAAATATTAAGATACAACAAATACCTATGGATGGAAAAGGTAAATGAATCTAATGAGTACAATATATTATGCCGAAAATTGACAGGTACTTTGGTTGTCCACTAAGGGATTTCAAGAGTTGATTGCACTCATTTGTTGGAGTTAAATGTTTTGTTTGTTGTTTTCGAGCTTTTGGACTATTGTCCTTCGTAGACGTGGGCAACATAGTATGGTATAATGTTAAGCCCACCTTCACCGGGCCTATTGGCTTGCCGTACATAGTCCTTGATCTTTGTTGGTTTTGGTGTTTGATTTTGTATCATACATCATTGGCCTTTGTAATTAATGGAAATCACCTTAGGTTTGATTCAATATTTTGATTTTGGTCGAATCAACTAGTCTCAAATCAAATATGGATTATGATAATCTAAACTGTACATGTAGTAAGTTATTCAATGCAAACTGCTAAATACAACTGTTCAATGGCGGTAAATTTCATGTCAATCAAATATGTACTATATTTGAGTTGTTTTATATTTGAATTGTGCTTGATTCTCAAGCCAATTTTAACCACTTTTAAGGAAACCCAAAGAAAAATATTTTAAGATTTTTCTATCTTATATTTTATTTTCCATCAGTTTTATGACCACTTACAAATTTAATCTTCCCTTTTGTACAAAAATGAATGGATGGCATCTTTATAGGTACACGTCATGTTGCACCAAATGAAGATTTTCCCGATGTGGTCCATTGGAACTTATAAGCTGGTGTTTGGTTGCAACCCGCAAAAAGAGGGGCGTATGAGTGATGGGACACTTCCACGTGCACATGGCCAAAAATTCTTCACTGCCACTGTGAAAAATACAGAGGACAAAAAGCAGTTGCTTTTAATAATGACCCTTTATCCTTCATTTATTGTAATCAAATATTTGCAATATAATACTTTATAGAACATGAGTGAATTTTACTGTAATGTTCATTAACTTGGGTCATTTATGTTTCACCACTAAACAAACAAATTATTTGTGGCAACTTTGCTTCAGTTTGATGCCACATTCAAAAGGTAAAACTCATAATTTACCATGTGGGTTCTCTCCCCTTCAAGATAATTATAACCACTACTATGGTTTTACTTTATTAAGGGGGTTTTTTTTTTTTGGCCAAGAGGAAGAATGGTTTTTTAATTATTCTTTGAGATATCTAATAGGGTGCAATCGTTAGATAACACTGTGTGCTCATTAAAGCAATATTTGGGCTTGATTTTAGATTGTGTTATGAAAATGACTGACCAAATATTCAGGAAAATTTATTATTAAATCCACAACTTGTGTAGCCAATGATTTTTAATCCAAAGAACTCTCCGAATGATCTTATAAATGGTTTTGAAAAATTAACACTACATTAAAAATAAAAAAATAAAATACTATTGTATCATAAAGTACTTCCTGTTATTGTAAATGCATGTTTTCCTCTCTTCTCTTTCTAAACAAAGTAGCCTCCTCTCTTCTCCTTTATTTATGTGTTTTCTAATACTAGTTTGTGTTTGTACTTATCCATGGGAAGTTTAAATGGTAAAAGTCAACAAAATATAAAATATAAAATAAAATAAATATGAAGTTCAAAATTGTACAAGTACTCAATTCAAATAATAATGTGAAACCAAACTTTAGGGCCCAGCTCACGGCAAGGGAAAGATTAGGGTTCCCCTCTATAGATCTTAAGTGGGGTGATGAGTATCTCCATATAAAGAGACATCCTCACTATATAAAGAGATTGCTCTAGGTTGAGGTCAGTCTCTATGGTGAAAAATGAGATATTTGAAGTCACCACTTTGTTATGACTCAAACAAGGTTGAGATATTGATAAAATTGTTTAAAAATTATTTTCGAAAACAAAAATGAACACTTTGCCTAAGAATAGTAAAAAAACGGTGAAATTTGGTAAAGGAACCTAAGATGCTGGGTCCAGGGTCTTATTCAGGAAGCACAAACGTCAAGGATCTACCACTTCCTCCATCCTAAAGACAGGCTCCTACTAATATGTTGTGTCATTTTAGCTGTCCTGAACATTGGTCAATTGCTTATTCAAAGTGATTCGCTAAATAATGAAAATAAGAGAAACACTAAACAATTAAAAACTCAGGGCTAACATATTGATTTGCATTCAGATAAGAGCTGAATTGCTCTATGTATCGATCATTGGTGGACTTGAATTTACTCTCAAATCAAACCCTACATAGTTTTGATGGACACTCCGTCATGTCTGTGAGTTCCACTATGGAATGGCTAGAGAGCTTTTTTCTTCTCTAACAGTCATGCTAAGAGACTTTAGAGGTGACTCAGTTTTAGAGTTGAATTGATTCAGATGAGAATAGTGAGAATTACTCAAGGTCTCAACTAGACGCTTAAGGTGTTTAAGTGACTGGATGGGTGGACCATCTTAAGTCTAGGCATGACTAGAATGGTTAGACATCTTAATATTGTCATTTTGACTTAGAAATTATTCCTTGAGTACAGAGTGAGATAGATTTTTGTGGAGTTAATTGGTTGGTGTTTGGTAGCTAGCGATTCTCATAAACTTAGGACAAAGTCCCCGTCGATGGCCTATCACCAAACAAGAGGATATGATTAGCTATTCGGTCATGTCTTATCTAACAATAGTTCACTAGGATAGTTATGGAGTTGTGAAACTATTTTGAATGCGGATGGATGTAGACCATCCTAAAGATTAGACATAAACAAAATCCTGATTATGACCTTGAGCTTGATGAAGGGCCATGATCAGTCACTAAAGAAAATGTCGGCCTTAAGTGAAAGCATGCAAATATGTACATATTTGTACAAGTAGGGTTGAGTCCAGAAGTCATTATTCAACTTGACCGCAACTATTATGGCATGTGATTAATGTCAAGATGATCACAAATGTTGGTTGTGATCATTGTCATCCATTTGATCACTTTCATAGGTGTAAGTTTAGTACCTTTTGTGAGCTCAGCTTGAGAAAAGGTTTGACATGGTTGAGCTATCATCATGGCCTATGCAACATACATAGATCTATGCATCATAGATCGGTTTTGATTAAACAATAATTAATGATTCTGGATGGTTGATTTTGTTATTTGATCAAATTGATTTATTGTAAATAGACTAAGTCATGCTCAAAGATAAAGAGTCTTATTATTTGAACTTTGGAGTTAAGAATTTTAAAATGGCCGAATTATTACAAGATCATGAATAACTGAAATATATATATAATGCTTTTGTTTTCCATATACAAGAGATCTAAGAAAGATAAATAAATATCCTAATATTTATACAATTCTTACTCCATTTGCTCCTTGGAGGAGTCCAGCTTCTATATTTGGTCAAATATTCGTTTCAAAGATTGGGAAATAACATAAGGACCCAATTATTAATAGAGATTCATTTACCTTGAAAAAATTATTTATGTACAGTTTGAACTGAAAGTTCTAGAACATGGGTAAAGTGGACCCAAAAAATTCCTCAAAAATTGAAGAACTTAGAAGATCCTATGAAGAGCTCAATTGCAAATTTTTTGAAGACCCTAATTGAGTAAAAGTGATTTGTAAATTTGACTATTCTATACCTTAAGAAAAATTATGAATGTCAACTTCAAAAGAAGATATGTTTTTGGGGAGGATTTAAATGAGGTGATTCTAGAGCTTGAATACGCCTTATTAATTCTAATTTTATTCATAAAATTTTAGAGTTAAAATTCAAAGACACATGATTCCAGTGAAGCAAAAACTCAAGTGTTGAAACTAAGTTTGATCATTTGGATATGGTATCCTTATTTCATTTACCAGAAGTTATTGAAATGACATTTTGAAAACCTGCCTTGTTGGGGTAAAATAGAGAAAGCCAGGGACATGCAAATTTTTTATTTCAATTGTTTGGACACTTTAGGATATTTTTTTGGATTTTATAAAATGAAGGATTTGATCTAAATTATGCGAACATTTTAATTTTGAAACTCCAATTTTTAAATTTCATATATCAGAAAATGAAAAGTTAGGAAATATAAAATATCAATTTGGAAAGATCTTGAAATCTAGTTTATTTCAAATGATAAAAGCATCTTGAGGAAAAAAAAAAATCAAAATGAGATGGAAAAGAATGAGAAAAATAGAAGGTGGCCTAGTTTCATACTAGCTTGACACTTCGTAGAAAAATGGGTGCTACAGCCATGCTAGGACTACAATTTGGACACATGATCACTTGTTGGAAATCCCTTTCATAGATCTATCTGATTCCATAATAAAAAGATTTGGATTCCAAAATGAACATAAAAGATTATCCCTATACATGAAGTGCAAAATTGTACAAATCCTCTAGTTTTAACTTCTTGATTCCAATTTTTTATTTAGTGACTTTTTAGCATAACATAGCCCATTTGAGCCATTTTTCTTGAGTCAAAAATAAAAATTGAAGGACATGAAGGCCAAAAACATAAATGAAGAAAAACACACAAATTTACAAACAACTCTCAATCTCCTTGATTCGCTCACGATGAAATCCAGCAATATTGCTCAAACACAAGTGAGAGGAATGACAAGAAAGACCCTAAAGGGAAGGATGGATGAACTCGGGATCAAAAGATCACTGAGGACTGGCCTAACCCAAAAATAAGAGAAAAACATGAGCGACGAACGTAAGCACAAGATTAGTGTAATCAATAAAAGATGAAGTACAATAATGAAAGGAATATGCAAAAATAAAAATATATGAAAAAAAGAAATTAAGTTAGCAAAACATACGTACAAAAATAATATAGCAAAAAGAGTGTAAAATACTTAGAAAGTTTAATAGGTTGATTAGTTCATGAGATGACTAATTAAAGCTAACTAAAACTAACTAAGAAAATTTTATTTTTACAACAATAGACATTTTTATAGAAAGAATATGAGTTTATATGACTTAGAAAAATTTAACCAAATTTAACTAGTTCATAAGAGAACTAAATGAACTCAACTAAATCTCACTAAGAAATTTAAACACACTAAAGATGATTAGAGAAGAGATGGAGAGATCGAATTTCTTGAAGAGAGAGAACAGCCCTTTGCTAGGAGCCATAAGTTTGTATTTATAGACAAATAAGAGATGAACCCTAAAATTCTAGGAAAAAAATTTAGCTCAAATAATTCAAAAAAATAAAAAAAGCTGGAGGAACTAGACAAGAGAGAAGGGATGAGGTTTGATACTCGGTTAATATGTGAAAGGGACACAAGAGTGAGAAAAACAATTAAAACCAGAAAAGAAAGAAAACTATTTATTTTTTCAAAAATGAAAATATTTGGGGTGGGGCCGGATTTTAACGTGAAGTGAACCATCAGATTCAACTAAAAAATTTCAATTTTGTTTTTTTTTTTGCCTTTTCTTTTCTTTTTTCCTTTTTTGGTTTTGTTCTTTCTTATTTTTCCTATTTTTGTGGCTTTGTCTTTTCTTATTTTTCCTCGTCTTTTGTGTTTGTTTGGATGATGAGAATAGGCCTATTATTTAGGCTTTTGGAGTTTGGTCATTTTTTTTTTTGGTATTTAAAATCTTGGTCCATGCTTAAACCTGGATCGATGTTTATTTTATTTTATTTTTTGCATTTCTTGTACTTTGTACAAAATCATACTAAAAAGGTGAGTCAAAATTCTGTGTGTATCGATTACCCCTCATTGATTGAGCTTGTAAAAGCAAAGATCAATGCCATGAGAGAAACATGAATTTTTACTTCTAAAATGCATATTATGGATTATTGTAGGTACGAAATGTTCAAGTTAGGGGCTAAATTTTGACAACTCAAGGTTAAAAGGCTTAGGTTTGGAACAATTAGGGTTAAGCAACCTGGAGTCAAATACTTAGGATTGGAGGAAAGATCATTAGCTCTTGGCTGGAACATTTACGAAATTTTTGTGGCCATCGACTTTGGATGGGTAATGAATCACGGGTAGACAAGTCAACAATTGGATGACTTATGGTCACATGACTTGAGGATGATATGATTCATGGTCAAATGATTTAGGATTAGAACAACTCGAGGTCAAATAACTTCAAGTTACATTTAGGCACTTTGGGGGTCCAATAACCCAGAGTTTGAATGACCTAGGGTCAAGTAAGTCATGATGAACTCAGAGTTTAAATGACTCATGGTCAGAAAACTTAGACATCAAGTGACTCAGAGTTAAGCAAGTTAGGGTTTAGACAATTAGGATTAACTAAGTCATGGTGAACTCAAATGACTCATGGTCATTTAAATTAATAGTGGGAACAACTTGAGGCCAAATATTCTAAGGCCAAGGGTGACTTGTGATACAATTTAGAGTTTCTGATGACTCAATGTTAGAAAACTTAGATTTTGGATGACTTAAGGTCAATTTGACTTGGTTTTGGTGGCAATTGCATGTCGGTTAACTTAGGATAGGCACAGACTCATGGTTAGGTTAGGTATGGACAAATTAGGCAATCAAGATCAAATACTTGGGATAAGAATGACTTAGGGTCAAACACCTTAGATTTGGCGCCTAAGGGTTAGGGGACTGGGGGTCAAAAATCTTGATGTTGGTAATGAATTAAGGTCTGGTAACTCAAAGTTTGGGTGGCTTAGGGTCAAGGTACTCGGGGTTAAATAGCTTGGTATAAGTGCCGACTCAAGGTCAGGTAGCCCAAGGTTTGGGGAACTCAGGTTCAAGCAGCTTGGGGCCAAATAACTTGGGCTTTGATGACTTGGGGTTAAGTGAGTTAGGTCAAATATTTAAAATTGGAATGATTTTGGGTCAAATAGCTTAACTTTAGAGCAAATGGAGTCAATATAACTAAGGTTTGGAGCGATTTGAGATCAATGGGCATGGTATTGGTGAAGACGTAGGGTCAAGTGTCTTAAGCTTTAGTGACTCAAAGGTGGGTGGCTTTAATTTGGAGATGATTCAGGGTCAGGTAATTAAGATCTAATAGTCATGATTTAGCTAATTTGTGTGAATATCTCAAATCAATAGGTGGAGAAGACGGGTGGTGATGCCTCTAGATAAATATGTGATGCGTGGAGTGAGATACACCAAAGCTAACGTGGCTTGAATGCAAATAGCTGCCTCTTCCAAATGTATAATGAATCTAGAGACATGGCCCAAGGTAGATGTGTGTCGAGTGACGGGATATACCCTTAGCAAATGATTGACGATTGTAGAAAATCGTCCTTGCAAATGTATGATGAATGTACAGAGATGCCCTTAGCAAATGTGGGAAGGGATGTAAACAAATGCTCCTAAACTAGTGGATGATCAATGTACGTCGATATCCCTAGCAAATGCATGATAAATGCAAGGAGATGACCTTAGACAAATATGTGATAAATACGAGGGGACGCCACTAGATAGATGTAAGATAAATATAGGGATGTTTTAGACCAATGAGTTGAAGAGGGTAGAAGTGATTAGAGCTGGGTAATAGGTCGTGTCGGGTCGGGTTCGTGTTCGTGTCGAACTTAAACGGGTTGAGAATTCCTCAACCTGAACCTAACCCGTTTATTAAACGGGTTGAAAAATCTTGACCTGTAACCATTTAATTTTTAAACGGGTTGACCCGCTTAACCCGTTTAAAATAAACATATCAAGTTCAGTCGCTTAATTGACTATTTACGCATTTAACATTTTCAACTAATACGTAATTACAGTGTTAAAAATTAGGTTTACGTATCACATTAAATAATTACTCTTTGAAATTCCCCAGATTCATCATAATTCATAATTTCTAAAAATTTTTATATTCTTAATTATCTAATAAAAAGTAAATGGATAAATAAAAAGTGAAAAAATGATTTGACTTATTTAACTCATTTAATTAAACGGGTTAAATAGGTACTTTTTCGTGTCAAGAATCTCGACCTGAACCTAACCCATTTAATTAAACGGGTTGAACGTGTCAACCCATTTAATTAAACGGGTCGAAAATTTATACCCAAACCCACTTAACTTCGGGTCGGGTTCGGGTCGGTAATCGTGTCGGGTCAGCTTTTCCCAGCTCTAGAAGTGATGGCACTAGACAAATTGTGTGATGAATGCAACAAGATGCCTCTAAACTAATGCATATGATGTAGAGAGGTGTCATTGGATGAACGTAGGAAAATGCCCCAAGTAAGCGTGTGATGAATGGAGAGTTATGATCCAAAAATGCTTGCAAAATTCAGGGCGATACCCTAAGTAGATGTATGATTGGTGTAAAAGGTTTTCTCTAAATAACAAATGGGGAGCCTTTGGTGAGAGATATCTTAACATGCAATACATGTGAGCTTTATTGTGTCAAATGAGGATGTCCTAATGTATGATAAAATATTTTGACTTAGTGTTGGCACTACATAAAAGGGAGTCTTCATAAGTGAGTGCAAAAGGTTAAGTAGGCTTAAGGTGCACAAAATTTCTAGCTCAAAAGGATGAAGGGACCTTTCATTATGACATTAAACAATGCAGTCCATAAATCCTTGGGAAAGTTTCCTTTTCAAATTTCACGAATATCTACTATGTAGGAATAATGATTTCCGCAAATGTTAATTCTAGAGCTTAGGAAACAGTACAAAACCAAATCTTTATGTGACGTGTGTGTGATTTACCCAAGAGTTAGCTGGTGTATGGAGAAGAATTGCATTTATTTTAGCCTGAAGATGAACATATAGGAAAGAGCTTGATTTCGTACATGTTTTCTAAGGAGAAGTTTTTATGAAAATGGATAGTCCTTTTGTTAGTGCTAGACATATTTTGCATAGATGCCCATGAGTGCCATATCTTAGAGTGTTTCTGTAGAGTTGTCACCAAAGTAATGGGGTAGGTTGACGGGGGCATAAGAATAGAGTAAGGAAAGTTGATTCTGGATATGATAGTTAGGGCATGAATATGAAATGCCCCTATAGTAAAAGTCGATGTCACAAGGAAGATTATAGGAGAAGGGAAATGTTATAGTGCTTTGGGTGGACTCTGCAAAGGATAAGTCTATGCATGATGTTTAGGACACTAGCATAAATATGTGACATGCCAAGAAGAGTATGCACAAGATAAGGTTATTGTAAAACGTTTAAGTTAAGGGAATATGCAAGGTAGGAGATGATATTTTGCGGCTTAACACATAAAATCGAATAAAGACCACTTCCCGTTGTGGCTCTTTAAAACTCCATGGTTTTCTTTTGAAAAAAGGTTAGAAAATATTTTGTATACAGTTCATGTTCAGAGCTAAGAGAAAGTGCCAACTTTCGGAGGAATTGGGAGTATTAGACAAGTTTTATTGGAAAGCACCTTAGGAGAAAAAAGTCCTTCGTGAAAGGGCGAGTTATGAGGATTAGGTAGAAGAGGGCCTCATGAAAGGGTTAAAGATGTGTATAAGAAAATATACGATACACGTGAGTGACGTACTTTAATTGCTAATTTCCATGTGCTTATGAACGTAATTGTATATGGGAATAGAACACGTGACCGAAAATGAGAAAAAAATGACCTATGTGCCCAATGAATATTGAGATGTACAAGGTTGAGTATTCAATATGGTGATTGATTATGTGTACAATGCCTAAGCTTAATTATTAGTCAACACAATGTTTGTCAAAATGAGTATGAGACTCACATTTATGAGGTAGAAAAATGAAAGGGTAAAAACAAAGTATGCACATGTGTGAACACCAAAAAATATATATGGTTATCTTTTTTTTTTTTGGGTTAAAACAAGGGTAAATGGTGATAGTTGAATGTTGGGCACCTCTACTTAGAAGAGTTCACCCAACTATATCATTAGCTAGGATTGACCGAAGAAATAGGAAAAAGCAAAAACCTAAGGAGAATGATGATGTAATAGAAAGCCCAAATTTTGACAACTAGTCTGTTGCCATGTTTATGTTGTTCATTTCCGCAAGTATATGGTTATCGGTGTAGGAATTATAAGTGTCGTCCTCAGAGATGGTTGTGAAATTATGTTACTACTCAGATATATTAAACTCGCTAGGCAACCCCTTAATCTATAATCCAGTAATGTAGATTAACATGTGATAAGAATATGAAATTAACATTAGGACGCCAACAAGTAAGAAAAGCACTCAAATGATAAAGGTAGGGCATCCAACACTTCTTGGTAGAGCAAGCCAACTGAGGTGCAAACTTAACCAACGCAGACAAAGCAAACCACGCAGAATAGAGCAATCAGATAGAACAAGTGCCTAGGCTTGGCTTTTGTTTGTGAACCTCCAGTCAAACAATCTCCAATTCTCAAAACCAGAATCTGGAGCCTAAAGTCGAAACAAAAAAGGTGTACCAAGCAATTGCTTAAATCAAACTCGAAACTCGATTTAGGATCTCTTTATTCAAGCTCAATGGCTTAACTCAAATTACATTCGTGGTGGAATTGAAATCCGAATCTTGAGAAAAATAAAACCCAGAAAAACAAGAACCTAAAACTCGAAAAACTCTATTCTCCTCTCTCCTGCTCTCTTTCGACCCCCCTTGAAGCTCCCCCAACTGTCATCCTCCTCCTCTTTGGTTGCCCTTCAATCAATCCTTGTAACCAATGGTTTAATGATGGTGATGATGGATTAAATGATAAGTAAAGAGAGGGAGTAACGGATGAGGGGAAGGAGGCGAGGACCCCTATTCCGTTTTTGTGTTCCTGAGCAGCGAGCCGTCGAGGAGAAAGAAGAAAGGGGGATGGGTAACGACTGAATATGAAAATCAAGCAATGAGTGTTGATGAATGGTGAAGGAGGAGAGAGAAGAAGAAACGGTGAAGTCATGGGGAAGACGAAGAGCTACCGTGCTTTGCTTCTTTTGGGTGTTGTTGGGCACGAAGGAGAAGAGGGAAAGTTGGCGGGGGAGGGGTAAGAAGACAGACTATGCTTACATGCAGGGCACATGGTTTTAAGTGAATAAGGAGCTGGGTTGTTTTAAGTGCTGCTAGGCCGGCCCACAAGAAAAAGAAATGAGGGGAAAAGGAGGAAGGGGAAAAGAGAGGGGACTGGGTCGAGGACTGGGCATCCGAGATGGGCCTATTAAGCGAGCCTGGGCTTGGTCATTTTTCCTTTTTGAGCGCATTTATTTATTTTTTTCAAGGCATTTTCAATTCCGACAAAAAAATAAAAAAATATCAAAATCCTAAGTTAATAATTTATTTCGAGCAATTATTAGACCATAAAAGGGGATAAAATATCTTAATTTATGATTTAACAAATACCCCCACCTAAGTTTTGCTCGACCTCAAGTAAAATGAAATTAAAATCTTAGAAAAAGCAAATAAAACCCTAACTCATTTTCATAGGAATTACGGTTGCACTTAGCATATGCAACAAGCCCTTTAAACCCTTAGTGTACCCCTAGTGGGTTTACAAAAGATGTACCCACAAAATCTTAAAATAAATCGAAAATCTTTTTGGTTTTTTTCACAAAAATTTATATATACAACACCAGGGAAAAATATATACACATTCCAACCAACTACATCACTCAAGCAACCAAAGAATTAGATCACATATAAACACGATGTACACATCAAGAAACCTTAATCCCGCTAATGATATCTATATACAATCTTTCACCCTACTTAGAAATTATGTACAAGCATGACTGGTAGAACCTCACTTTAAGGAAAATGTGCAACACTCCCACTCATGTGTTTGAGATTTAATAAGGTTCACTCAATTCTGTTCCAATCATACAAACTACCATAAGCTTGATAAGATGCTCAATTCTCCACCACTAAAATGCAAAATGTAAAACAATAATCAAGAGGACTTTTCGAGGTTGTAATGGGACTAAAGGTTAAGGATAAGAGAGGGACAAACAATTTGAAAAATGAGAAGTTAAAAGCCAAAGCTAATGAGCAATCATCCCTTACACCAATTATAATGAGCGCACACTCTCTCAAAACACAAATAAGCACCCATCCCAATTAAAATTGACCATTGGAAATGAGTATACATAATGATACATCCATGCCAAATACTCTTATTCACAACACTTGAATTTGTTTTTTTGAGATTTTTCAACTTTTTCACTTTTTTTCAATGGAAACTTTTTCATCTGAACTCTTTCTAATTTTTTTTTTTCAATTTTGTTGCCTTTCCCCCCCCCCCTTTTTTTTTCTCCTTTTGTTTTCATGAAAGAAAATGAAGGATTGGCATGTACAAGAACAACATAACTCAATTTCCAAGTGGTCACCATGAAACATTTCCATAACCAAGATTGACCACTAATAACATAAACACTCAAAAGTTACCTCCAAATAATGACGTGTTGCCTCATTAGCCTTAGCTTAGGGGTAGGAAATGTGTTTAGGCCAAAGGCTAAAATGAAAGGTTCACAAGAAAAAGGTTAAGGCTCAGAAGGGGTAGCAAAGGGTAAGCATTCACGCAAGGGTGGCAATTTGGCTATGTAGCTTACAAAAACAAAGGAATGCCTCTATTATATTATCATAATGCATATGCTAAATGTGATTTCAAAGAGAATCAAAGCAAGTTCTAGAGCTGTAATCATGGAAGAGAAACACATAAAAGAAAAATGTGAGACTAAAATGATGAATAGTCTATAAGGCACAAAATCTCACGGGTTATCTACCAAAGTCAAGCTTGCTTAAATTAATGTCGGTGGTCAGGATCATATACAAACATCATATTCTAAGACTAATTTCTATCAATGCACATCACATCTATATACAATCTAACACCAAGGGTACAAGAGAATATAGTCAACCAGAAATAGCATATATACATTCCCCAAAAACAAAACAAAACAAAAAAATCTTTTTGGATTTTCAAAATTATTTCAAATTTTTAAATTTTTTAGTTTTTTTTAGTTTTTTTTTTTTTTTTCAAAATTTCCCCACCCCCACACCTAAATCTCACAATGTCCTCATTAGTAGTGGAAAGAAACATTAAACAAAAACTAAAAACGAGACAAATGAAAACAAGACTCAAAAACAGAAATGATAGGACTTAAAAACAAGTGTACAACATATATACTCAAAATAGAAAAAGAAAAGCAACCAACTATACAAAAGAAAAGAAAAAGAAAAAGAGTAAAAGAGAGAAGAAGAGAAGAAATTTCTTAGCAAACCAGGTCGGGTGCTAAGTACACCCCGAGCTATCTCAACACAATCATAAATCAGGACTCGGCTCGCAGAGGATCAGACACTCCACATTTTCTTAACTTGGCAAGTCCAGAAATTGTTTCAAACGCTGGCCATTCACTTTAAAGGTGGCACTACTCTCAGGGTATTGGATTTCAACTGCACCATAGGGAAAAACATGTGAGACAATATAAGGACCGGTTTATCGGGACCTCAATTTCCCTGGAAATAAATGGAGCTTAGAATCATATAAGTGTACTTTCATTCCTAAGGCAAACTCTTTCCTAAGGATATGCTTATCATGAAACAACTTCTCCCTCTCTTTGTAAGATCGAACACTCTCATAATCCTCAACTCTAATCTCATCAAGCTCACTTAGTTGTAGTCGTCTCTCTTCACCGGCCTTAGTCAAGTCATAATTAAGCTTCTTAATGGCCCACTAAGCTCTATGGTCTATCTCCACAGGAAAATGACAAGGCTTAAAATAAACAACCCTATAAGGTGACATATCCAAGAGAGTTTTGAAAGCCATCCTATAGGCTCGAAGAGCATCTACAAGCTTGTTAGCCCAATCTTTTCTGTTCCTGCTCACTGTTTTTTCTAGAATTTGTTTGATCTACCAATTGGATACTTCAACCTGGCCACTAGTTTGGGGGTAGTAGGGGGTAGCAAGCCTATGAACTATCAAGTACCTCTTCAGTAATGCATCAAAAGATCTATTGCTAAAGTAGGTGCCCTGATCACTAATGGTAGCATGGGGCATGCCAAATCCAGCAAAGATGTTCTCCCTAAGGAACTTCATGACCACCTTAGCATCATTGTTCCCAGAAGGGATGTCCTCGACCCAATTAGAAACATAGTCCACGGCTAACAAAATGTACTCATTTCCAAAAGAAGATTGAAATGGTCCCATCAAATTAATACCCCACACATCAAAAATCTCCACCACAGGGCATCATATCTCTCTTGGTTATTCTACCCAACTGCCGACACCTAGGGCGACTCTTATAGTATTCAAAAGCATCCCTAAATAGAGTAGGCCAGTAGAAACCACATTGAAGAACTTTGGCTGCAGTCTTAAAATGTCCCCCGCATGCTTGGTCATGACAAAAAGAAAGGACACTCCTCACCTCATTGTCGGGAATACACTTCCTAAATACTTGGTCAGAGTAGTACTTAAATAAATCAGGATCATCCCAAATAAAGAACTTCACAAGGTGGAAGAACCTATTTCTATCATTCTTGGTCCAACCTTCATGGATCCTACTAGCAACTAGGTAATTAACAATGTCAGCATACCAAGAATCAGGGTAGATAACATATAATTGCTCATAGGAAAAGCAGTTAGAAACACTAGACTCATTCTCTCTATCATAACGATCCTAGACAGATGGTCAGCTACAAGGTTCTTAGAAGCTTTCTTATCCCTAATTTCACGGTCAAACTCTTGCAAAAGTAAGATCAATCTCACAAGTCCAGGCTTAGCATCCTTCTTAGAAAGAAGGTGCTTAAGAGCAGAGTGGTCAGTATAGACAATCACATGAGACCCAATCAGATTAGGTCTAGACTTTTTAAAACCAAATATCACAGCTAAAAATTATTTCTCAGTAACAGTAATTTTCAGTTGGGCATCATTCAGAGTGTGACTAGCATAATAAATCACATGGGGCTTCTTATCGACACGCTATCCTAGAACAACCCTAATAGCATAATTAGATGCATCACACATCAATTAAAATGGTTCTCCCCATATGGGAGGACTTAGCACAGGAGCAGAGGTTAAGGCTTCCTTAAACTTAGAAAATGCCTCAAGACACTCCTCAGAGAAGTGAAATGGTACATCCTTAGCTACCAGGTTAGATAAGGGCTTCGCTATCTTACTAAAGTATTTAATGAAGCGACAATAGAAGCCATCATGTCCAAGGAAAGACCTCACCTCTTTCACACAGGTAGAAGACGGAAGATTAACAATCACATCGGTCTTAGCCTTGTCTACCTGAATTCCATTTGTAGAAATAATGTGGCCTAAGATATCCCTTTTTTAACCATAAAATGACATTTCTTCCAGTTCAAAGTCAGGTTTTTCTCCCTACACCTTTCCAACACTTTTCTCAGATTAGACAAACAATCATCAAAGGAAGACCCGAACACAAAAAAGTCATCTATGAAAATTTTCATACACTGCTCAACTAGATCTGAGAAAATGAAAATCATACATCTCTGAAAGGTAACAGGGGCATTGTACAATCCAAACGACATTCATCTATAGGTATAAGTCCTAAGTGGACAGGTGAAAGTAGTCTTCTCCTGATCCTCAGAAGCAATAGAGATATGGGTATAGCCGGAGTATCAACCTGAAAAGCAATAGAAGGAATATCCAGCTAACCTCTCTAACATTTGGTCCAAGAAAGGAAGGGAAGAATGGTTTTTTCTAGTGGCAATATTCAATTTTTTATAGTCTATACAAACACGCCACCCAAATTGAACTCGAGTAGGGACTAACTCATTCTGATCCTTCTTAATGACGATAATACCAGTCTTCTTAGGAAGAACTTGAACGGGGCTAACCCACTTACTATCAGAAATAGGATAGATAATCTCATGGTCTAATCACTTCAGTACTTCCTTCCTAACTACTTCCAGGAGAGTCGGGTTCAAGCGTCTTTGATGGTCACGGTAGGGCATAGCATTGTCATCTAAATGAATTCTATGTTGCACAACAGAAGGAATAATGCCCTTAATATCCCCTAAAGTCCAACCTAGAGCTTTCTTGTTCTCTCTAAGTAAGGCAATCAGTTTGTCCTCTTGGTCTCAATCCAGGTCAGAAGCAATGATAACATGTAAGGATTCATCAAATCCTAAGAATGCATACTTAAGAGAATCAGGAAGAGGTTTCAATTCAAGAGCAAGAGGGGAAATAGATTCAAAAATAGTAGTGAGCAGACAATCAACAATAGAGCACAAGTCTTTAAACTCAAACACATCGTGTTCAGGCTCATTATCAATAAGAAATTACTCATACTCAGTAGCAAATACATTATCAAAAGCATCATCAAGTATAGAATCATCTACCCAGTAAAGAGTAGAGAACTCCATATTATCAAAACGCGAAGGCTGTCTTTACATGTTAAAGATGTTCAACTCTAAGGTCATGTTACCAAAAGACAGTCTCATCATACCATTCCTGCAATTAATAAGGGCATTGGCAGTGGCCAAGAAAGGACGCCCTAGAATCACAGGGACTTGACTATCTACATTAGACACCATCTCAGTCTTAATCACAATGAAGTCCACTGGGTAAATAAATTCACCCACTCTAATCAGAACATTCTCAACTATACCCTTGGGCTATCTGTTCGATCTATTATCCATCTAGGTAGGTTTTAGCTCACCTAATCCTAGCCTTTCATACTCAGTGAAGGGCGTCAAGTTGACAGTGACCCCTAAATCAAGGAAAGCTCTATGAACAAGCTAGTCCACTATGACTATAGCGACGGTAGGGCAATTGGGGTCCTTATACTTCATTAGGATCTGATGAGAAAGGATAGAGCTAGGGTTAGAGGCTAAAAAAGCCTTTCTAGGGACATTAGTAGCCCTCTTGGTTGTGCACAGATCCTTTAAGAACCTGCATATGGAGGCATCTACTGAATAGTATCGAGCAAAGGAATGTTGATTTTGACTTGAGAGAAGGTCTCTCTCATCTTCTTAACATGAACTTGGTCTTTCTTCTTAAGTCTATAAGGAAAAGGAGGTAAGGCATATGGACTTTCTCAGAAGAATGAGGAGAAGGAGAACTCTTAGAAGGTGAAAGGTTAATTGAATTAGATGAGTCTTTCTCTTTAACCTTCTCTTTCTTAGACAGTGACTCAGGAGGAAGGTGAGTATTAAAATCATTAGGGACACCATTAGTAGCATCCCCTGGCTTACTTGATGAACCAGTTTCTGGAGAAGAAGAAGAAGAAGAAGAAGAAGAATTTTGGAAGAATTGATGAGGATACCTACAAGGTTCGTTAGAACTTCTCACTTGGTTATTAATCTCTCGACTAGAGCGGAGAGATATAACTACATTCACTTTCCTCATCGGCTCACTAGGGTTACCAGAAGAAAAGGGGGCGTGCCCCTTAGGGTTCACCTCAGGTTGACTTGGAAAAGTACCTGACTTCCTAGAAGACGATGCTAACTAGGAAAACTGTTTAGTCATGATTCTCATCTTTCTTTCCATGTTAGCATTGATGATTCTTCCCACATTGTTATTAATTCTCCTCTCAATTTTGTCAATGTCAGTGTGGACAGGAGGAGGTTAAACTTGAGCTGTAAGAGGTGGAGGTCGAGGTGCATTAGGCACACCTGGAAAAGTCGATCTCTGAAAGGAGTTTGAGGGATGAGAGATGGGTTGGGAATTGCTTCCAAGAAACACTCCAAGTTGAGAGTTAGGAATTGTAGCATTTGGTCCATTACTACAAGAAAAGTTAGGGTGATTTCCCTACCCTAGGTTGTAATAAGGGGAAAAGGGGTCGTTCTTAGGTCTCTGGAAGGCCATACTCGCTTACTCTTGTCCAGTTGCTAACTGCTGAGCAAAATAAGGACAAGCACTCAACGAATGGTCTAGGGCCTGGCAATGAGAACAAAACACTGTAGAAGTCTAGGATAGCTGAGTCATCTGGGGAGTCAATCCCTTCAACATGTTTTCCAAAACAGCATTCTTAGACTCTAAGTGACTTACATCAGAGACAGAATGCAATCTATCCCTTGCAAATCTAGAACCTAAGCTGTCACCACGAGCGGTTTCCCACTGAATGGTTTTCTCAGCTTAGTCCTCTAGGAATTCCCAAGTAGCTGTGGCGCTCTTAGAAAGAAAGCCACCCTGACACATGAACTCTAACATGGCTCTAGAGTATTGGTAAAGTTCTTCATATACAATTTGACACAAATGTTCTTGGTCTAAACCATAACAGGGACACTGGGCCAACAAATTTTTGAACCTATCGAAATATTTTCAAATTGATTCCTTGTCTAGTTGCACAAATTGATTGATTTCATTTCTTAGCTTAACAGTCTTGGCATTAGAAAAATATTTTCTTAAGAACAATCACTACAAAAACGGTGCCAATCTATAACGGAAACAGTGACGCCATGGGCATCCGTTGGAGGGAGTCAGAGATTCCCACGGAAACACCGTCGGATTCTGACGGAAATTTAAATTTCCCACGGAAAACGTTTTAGTCGGAAACTCCAATGGAAATTCTGATGGAGTTCTGTTGGATTTCGTCAGAATTTTAGGGCCCGATTTTCAAAAAATTCAAGATCTGGATTTTAATTCTTGGCGTGGGCATGAGTTCGTTTCATTTGAACCGCGAAGAGAGAAAGAGAGCTACAAAGAGAAAAAGAGGGAGCAAGGAAGAGAGAGAAAAAGGAAGATTTTTATGGTTTTCGGTGGCCGGTGACCGGAAAAAAGAGTTGTCGTCACTTATAATTCAACTATAAGTCAGTTATTTTTAGTTAATTTGTTCTTTGAAATTGAAATATTTAAGGTAATTGGTGTTTTTTATGGTGGTTGATTTGTTGGAAATGGGTTAAATAGTTGTCGCCACCTCCGCCAGTGCTACCGCCTTCGCCGCTGGTAGCCCACTTATTTTTTCGGCTATTTAAAGGTTAGCGGAATTGTTGTGTTTTGAAATTTTATTAATTTGGTATGTGGTGTTAAATTTTGTGAAATTTAATTTGAAGCGTATTTGTATAGTTTATTTAATTTATTTTGTTTCGTAAAATGTGGATATGAATTATGTTAATTTTTTATTTAATTTGTGAATTAAATTTATTTGAATAAGTGGAATAAAATATGTTAAGTATGTATATTTATAATAATTGTATAATTATTATAAAATGTGGAAGTATGTTAAGCATGTATAATGTGTTTTGTTTTAGTAAATAATTAAAGTTTGCTAAGTCTGTTTATTTTTTGTTCGATTTGTACTATATATTAATTTTTTGTAAGTATGTGAGGTGTATGTTTTTTTAAGGTATGTTTATTTTTTTGTATGATTTGTTTGATATGTTAAGAATTTTTATTTTATTTTTATGCTAATAGTATTTTGTTATTTTTGTTTGGGTTTGTTTATTTGGATGAAATGTGAAATAAATAGTTTAATTTGTGTTTGATGCTTAATTAGGTTTAATTTAACAAATAACATGGTTATGTTAATTTTTTTTGGCATACATGTTTAATTATATTGTTGTATTTTAGGTTTTTGTGAAAATTTATATAAGGAATACGGAAATATAAACTGCAAACTAAATATGAATATAAGTTTTTTTTTATTAGTGTCATTAGTGAATATAAAATTTATACTAAATAATTTAATATTTAATTTAATTTTTAATGTATGTTGATTTGGATAAATGAAATAGTTGTAAATAGGTAAGCATGTATAATATATGTTTTGTTTTGGTAAATGATTTAAGTAGGTTTATTTTTTGTTCGATTTGTTGTGCTTATTAATTTTTGGTAAGTATGTGAAGAATATTCTGTTTTGAGATATGGTTAATTTTTTGTATGATTTTTTTGATTTATTAAGTATTTTTATTTATTTTTTCGTTAATAGTATTTTGTTTTTTTTGGGTTTGTTTATTTGGATGAAGTGTGAAATAAATAGTGTAATTTGTGTTTGATGCTTAATTAGGTTTATTATGATAAATAAAATAGTTCTATTAAATTTACTTTTTTGTAATACATATATATATATATATATGTTTAATTACATTACTGTATGTTTAATATATATATATATATATATATATATATATATATATATGTTTAATTACAGTGTTGTTAAATTCATTTTTTCGCAATATATATAAATTTATTAGTATTATTAGTGAATATAAAATTTATGGTAAATAATTTAATCTTTAATTTAATTTGTAATGTATGTTGATTTGGATAAATGAAATAGTTCTAAGTAGGTAAACATGTATAGTATGTTTCGTTTTGGTAAATGATTTAAGTATGTTAAGTATGTTTATTTCTTGTTCGATTTATTGTGTATATTAATTTTTGGTATGTATGTGAAGTATATTCTTTTTTGACGTGTGGTTAATTTTCTGTATGATTTGTTAAGTATAATTATTTATGCGCTTCAACATTGTGGTAATATTCGTATATCTTTCAAATATTAAATTGGTTAAATAGATTTCTAAAAGATATTTATTGAAATTCATTGTAGTATACATAACAATTAAGGCAATCAGATTAGCAACATATGGATGGGCCGTTGCATTACCAATGGATGTATAAGAGAAGAAATCCTGATGGACATGGGCTTAGAAATGATTGGTTGATGGGAGTAAGTATGTTTGATGAATTTGCACGAAATCAGGAGGAGTATAGAGTTAATGGAGTTTATAGATGTCCATGTGTCAAGTGCAAGAATATGCAATATTTTACACCTGATGTTGTAAAGTCTCATTTGTATAGAAAGGGATTTAAGAATTATTGGTGTTGGATAAGTCATGGGGAAGAAGATAATTCAGAAGTAAGGGGTGCAAGTAGTTCACAATATATGAATTTTGATTACAATCACAATGATCATAATCATATGGAGAACATGCTTCATGCTGCCTTCCAAGCTAATGAAATGAACATGAGTAGCTCTCATGACGTAAATCCTGCGGCATTTTACGCTATGCTTGAATCTGCTGAAAGACCGTTGTATGAAGGTTGTAACATAACTGAACTAGAAACATCTGTGAGGCTACTTACTATTAATTCGGGGCACAATATGTCTCAATGTTGTTTCAATGAAGTTGTTGGTCTGATGAAAGATATGTGCCCTCCTGAAAGTCGTATTCCAAAAAATTATCATTAGCAACTGAAAAAAGTGAGAGATTTAGGCATGGATGTTCAGGAAATTGATTGTTGTCTGAATGGTTGCATGATTTATTATAAACATAATGAAAGTTTGTTTACATGCAAATTTTATAGACATGGAAGACAATTACCAAAGAACTCCAACCAACAAGGTCATAAGGAGGTTTCATGTGCTAGAGTGAACTACCTACCTTTAATCCCAAGATTGCAAAGACTGTATGTCTCAAAAAGTACTATCGTTCACATGAGATGGCACCATGAGCACCGTCAAGAACCGGGTGTTCTCCGGCATCTATCGAATGGATTAGCGTGGAAGCATTTTGACCAAAAGTATTCAAATTTTGCAGCAGAGCTTCGGAATGTAAGGTTAGATCTATGTGCTGATGGTTTCACACCATTTTCCACATCTAAAAGATCGTATTTTGTGTGGCCAATTGTTGTTACACCTTATAACTTGCCTCCAGATATGTGTATGACCACTCCATACATGTTTTTAAGTTGTATTATTCCGCGTCCAACAAATATGAAGAACAAAATTGATGTGTACTTGCAACCCTTAATTGATGAGTTGAAAATGCTATGGGATGTTGGGGTGGATACATTTGATGTTTCATGCAGGAAAGCTTTTAGATTGCATGCTGCATTAATGAGGACAATCAATGATTTTCCCGCCTATGGTATTTTGTTCGGTTGGAGTACTCATGGGTTGTTAGCATGTCCGGTTTGCATGCACCAAAATTGTGCATTTTAGTTACAGCATGGACGAAAGCCGTCTTGGTTTGATTGCCATCATCGGTTCTTGCCTCGGAATCATTGTTTTAGAGCTAATAAAGTTGCTTTTCGTAAAGGGAAGAGCATACACATTGGCCCTCGCCAAAGGATTTCTGGTGAAATATTGTCTAATGTAGCATCTACATTGCCTAAAGTGACTACAGATGTACAATTTCAAGTTCTCGAATTTCAAGAAAATGAACATAACTAGACAAAGCAAAGTATCTTTGGGAGTTGCGTTATTGGAAGCATCAACTTCTGAGGTATAACCTTGATGTTATGCATGTTGAGAAAAATTTCAGTAAAAATATTATAAACACAGTGATAGATGTTCCGGGAAAAACAAAGGACGATATAAAAGTAAGAATGGATATGTCTATTCTATGCAGTAGGCAAGAGTTGAACTTAGCTACAAGAGGGTCCATTGATAGATTGTGTAAGTCGAAAGCCAAGTTTGCACTATCGTTAGCTTAAAAAAGGGCTGTTTGCCAATGGTTGTGGAAGGTTCATGTGGCTGATGGTTATTGTTCTAATGTGAGAAATTGGGTTAATCCACCTAAAACAAAGTTTCAAAATATGAAAAGTCATGATCATCATGTCTTTTTGGAGAATCTTCTTCCAGTAGCTTTTGCTGCTCTTCCGGAAGATGTTTTGGGACCCTTGGTCGAGTTGAGTGAATTCTTCAGAAACCTATGCTCCAATGAGTTACATGTTAGCATGCTTGAAGAGATGAATAAGAACATTGCTATAATTCTTTGTAAATTGGAGACAGTTTTCCCTCTTGGTTTTTGGAATGTCATGGAACATTTGCGTATTCGTTTAGCAGAAGAAGCTTTGTTGGGTGGTCCTGTTCAATATCGATGAATGTATCATTTTGAGAGGTATTTTAGCTGGTTGAAGCCTACGGTAAAGAACAAAGCTCATGTCGAGGCATCCATGGTTTAGGCATACTTAGCATTTGAGATTAAACATTTTGCTGAGTATTATTTTCAGTTAAGCTTGCATTGTCCAAGAATTGGGCGTAATGAGGGAATGCGTCAATCCGAACCACAAATGTGAACTCTTTCGGTGTTCAATCGTAAGGGTACTCTATTTGGAAATCGAGAAAAAGATATCTTATTGAGCCGGAGTACCATGTTGCTCACCTTCACATCTTACTGAATTGTGATGAAGTGCAACCATATTTGGAGTTAGTTTATTAGTTATTGAAAGTTTCATTTGAATATTTAAATAGTTGAGTAATTAATTAACTTGGATCATGAAATATAGTTGGTTTAGACATCAATTTCACGGTCATAATCCAAACGCGAGTGATGTGGAAGTTGGCTTGTTTATTGAGGCAAATTTTGCACAGTGGTTTGAGTACAATATAAGTAATTTTTCATAACTAATCTTCAATTCCTATAAATATTTTTTTACTCTAAAATGAATTATCTGTTTTTTTCCTCATAGGTAAATTCTTACAAGGTGTTTGATGATGAGAGGCAAAATTGGTTGGTGAACTTATCTCATTGACCTATTATGGTAGTTGAATGTTCCTCGTGGGCTACGTTATCCTAAATTTACCCCTATCCCGAGGTTAATCATAATTGACGTACAGAAAGTTTAACCCATTCATATTTGCTGATACTTCAACCTAGGTGGTATACCTTAAGTACGCTAAGGGGATACCAGGAAAAGCGAATTGGTGGGTAGCTACACCGAACAAACTTCGCGGTGCCCCTAAAGATAAGGATAATTTAGAGCTTACCTATCAACAGTTAGGAATGACAACTATGAGTGTAGATAACGTAATAGCCACAACATTAGTCAATGAAACTGTACAAATTGATGATGTTGATGGACATGATTGGGGTGAAGATCATGATCAGATGATGAACATGATGATGACTATGAAGAGGACGAAGAAGGTGAATGAGAGAATGAAGCTGAAGACACTGATAATGATGATGAAGGAGATATGACCTTGCAAAGTAACAATGATGACGATGACGATGTGTCCCGCAATGGTTGATTTAATCAAACACACATATGGATCTTTATGTATGTCTGTGTACTTTATTTTTAATTGCAAGTTAGGAAAAGCAATTGTGTATGTGTTTGACACATTTAGTCCAATTTAGTTGCTGAAAGTTTTTTTGTGTACTGTAATTTTCTACTGACAATACTATCAATGTTTACGCTGCTGTATTTTGTGTCTATTTTGTTCTTATTTATTAGATGTCTGGAGCAAATGGTGGACGTAGTTGAGGTCGAACGGTTAGAAGTGGTGCAGGTAGAGGAGCACCACAACCAATCCTACAGAATGATCATGCTGAAAACTATGAAACAAATACCTTCAGTTGGATGTTTGGAGGTTTCCTTGACCCAACTCATCCATTCGAAAATTATTTTGGTAGCATGAATGAGCAACCATATATGCAACCACCTTTTTTTTTTGTGTGAGTATGCAGTCACTTATCCAACCCAATAATCCTTACATCGGTGGGACTTCAGCTACCCCGTTAGTTTATCAACAATTTGGCATTGTTAGTTCACATTACAACAGTAATCAGATTGTTGGTCAACCTAGAATGCCAATCCACTCAGTCCAGAATGAAGGGGCAGGAAGAGATAGACAAACTCCCACACCTGATAGTGAAGCTGCAAGCATAAATAATAAGATGTATTTGCAACCTGATGGTGATATGATCTATCTGATTCTGATTAATTTACATGATCTTCCTATAGATCCAAAACAATTGTGGATGTTATGAATAATTTTTAATTTAGCACATTTAATTTTCAAACATAAAAATTTGTATTTGGTAACCATTATGTATGTTGTTTGTGGTGATCGCGTTATATTTAAGTAGTATACAAATTTTTTTTTGGGACCCAAAAATCTTTTTTTGGAGGGAAGAGGGGATTTCCATTAGAAATTCTGACGGAAATCTCTTCTCCCTGCAAAAAAACTTACATGCGCCATAACTGACCGACGGAATTTTCGACGGGGTTATTCCGTCATAGTACTCGTTGGACGCCGTCGGAGAAAAATCTGCGACGAGGTAATTCCCGACGGGCGTGTTTCCGTTGTATTTTCCATCGGGAATGCAATTTTCCGTCGGAATATCCCACTTTTTCCGTCGGAGATTCCGTCTCAAATCTCGAGTATTTTTGTAGATCTCACGAAATCATTTCAAGATGTTACAGAATTAGTAGCCAAGCCATACATCCAACGTTTAGCTGAATCTTTCAAAGTAAAAGGAATCAATTTCATTCGCATAACATCAATAAGGATATTAGGGAAATGCATTATAGAGTAAACTTCTTCAAATTCCCTCAAAAATAAATAAGCATCCTCTAAACCCATGACTTTAGAGAGCATTTGAGTATAGTGAGGTCTTAATTCAAAAGTCACATTGGGTCCAAGGCTAAGTATTGTAATAACTTGACCATAACCCATATTTATTTATTTAAATTATATTTTTTTTGTTTAATTAATCATATTTATTGATTTAATCACTCATGGTTATTGGTTTAACGAAATCATGTTGATTAATTCAATTACACTCAATTTATATATTTACTGAATTACCTTATGTCATCTAAATTTTTCACTTTCATTTATCATATTTAAGCATCCCGGTTGAGGGATATTTTTTATTTGGGTCCCAATTTGCAATTCAAGTTTCATTGATCGGAAATTCAAGTTTCGTTGATTGATTAAATTTCAGGTGAATCGATAGTAGGCATCGATAATTATGATTGAGCGTTAAATTATTTTTCATAACGTCACAAAATTTTAAGTTTTAGCTACACAAAAACTTGGGCTTGAATTCATTTATTTTGGCCCAATTCATTGGGCCCAAATTATGGCCCAATTCCATTAGGCTCAAATTTTGGCCCGCAAATTTTGTTGCAGTTAAATTAAGTTAATTACTATCATTTGTGCCTAATTTTAATTAGCAAAAAGATATTTTTGGAGGCTTACAAAATCATCCAAGTAAATTGTTCTTTTATTCTTAGCCAAGTAAAAGATCCACATACACACACTTCTCTTCTCCTCTCTTTCTCTAGCCTCATGGCTGCCCCCTACTACTGTTTGCTACTATTCTGACCAACGGACAGCCCCCAACCGGCCACCTAGCTCCACCCCTAGTCGCCCCACCAGCCAAGGCAGCCTTCTCCACCCTCAAACAACCTCACACCCTCTCCTCCTAAGCTCTCAAAGAGGTAAAACCCTAAGTTGATCTTGATGTGTTTCTGGTTGTTATGATTGTTTTAGTTATGTTTTATGTTCTTGAGATCAAAATAGATGTTATCATGCAAATTTTATTGATTTTGGGGATAATGATCATGGTGGGGTTGAGCTTGAAGCATATTAAGGTTAGGGTTTTGTCATGATCAAGTTAGCTTAAGTCAAGTGATGAATTTGTATTGTTTTGTATATGATTTTGTAATCTTTAGTCTAATTGATGATTATGATGATGTTTTTTGGTGATTTGGAATGATTTCAAGTGAGGATTTTTGTGAAAAAAAGAGGAGACAACAAAAACAGTGAGAGCTGAAAATGGTAGAAAATATGGGTGACTTTGAGATTAAACTGGTACTGATTGACCCATTGAACAATTATGATTTTTGGTGGATAGATAGCACAGTGTGTTAACTTTCAAATGCCATTTGAATCACCTTAATCCGAGTTCTGTGGACAAAATTATGGTCGTTTTACGAGAACTATGCAGGTTAGACCAAAATTGTTATGCTTATGTTTTAGCCCCATTTTGGGAACCTTATGGTGGGAATCATGCTTGGTATTCAAAATGAAAGTTTTTTGGGACTTCTTAAGCTTTCGCTATTGGGTAGTGGGGCTCAATCAAAGATCGAAAGACTAAGTTACAAGTCATTCTTTGTAAGTCCCTATTATGCTCTTACTTTTCCTTTACTAAAATATTAGCTATGAAATAAATATTCATAGATTTTATTGGAATTTTCAGCTCGATTTATGAGAGAAAAGAAGATAAACATGCATTTTTGGGAGCTTAATTATGAGTTTTGAATCACTTATGGATATTAAAAAGAAAGTACCAAGTTTTGGGAGTTTAATAGCTTTCATTGGGATCAATAATCTATTTGGGGTGAAAAACTATATTTAATGGACTTGTGAATGAAATATGGAAAGTGGGGAGAATTTTTGACTCAAAAATCATATTTATCATACCAAGTTATTGCAGTTTATGCTATTTTGGACCAGGATAGATATATCTCTCTTGGCCTCAAACCTTTATTACTTACTCAATTCAGAATACATCAAATGTATTTATCAAGTCAATCTAGTGTACTCGTTGTTATCTTGAATCAAGCTATACATCAGCAAGCTTTAAACCCGTATCAGCAACCTATCTCAGAGAAGGCCACAACCACTCTCTCATTTGTCGCCATCAAGGCCTTTTCCTTTGTAATCTCGTTTATCTCATTGTGGTCTATTTTACTTTCATTTACTTTATATCGGATTTAATTATTTTTATTAATTCAGTTTTGAAGTTATATTGAAATACCTAAGTTATTTATATCATTTAATTACTCAATTTCTATTACACATACTTTTATTTACTCAATTATGTGAGTAAGGATCATTTACTAACTATACATACCTACAATGACATTAATGAAACATAATTGAGGCCTAGTTATCGTTCCCTATTATGCATAAGTGTTATCAAGTCAGAACATATTTATCAAGTCAGATTACATTTTTGAAGACTCAAGGTACGTCCATTGCCTGTCTCTTGAGAAAGCATAACATGTTTATCAAGTTACAACTCTTAATGAGTTTATTAATGAATCAGTGTATACAACAATTTGCCATTTAACTTGTGACCCCGTTAGTTATCATCTATACGGCGTCAGCCCATCATTTACCCGTGCGGCTTCAGGCTAACTCTTGATCAGATTGGTAGGTGTACACCTATGTATGGATCATATCATTACAACGGGTTCACATCCAGATAATAATGAGCAATTCAGTTTTATATTACTTTCATTTTTATTGTTATTGTGAACTAAATGAATTGCAAAGGCGGGTACCCATAAACAGTGTTTCTACGCTCATTTTATAATACAGGAATGTATGTAGTGAGTTTTAGCTTACATTTTCAAATTGTTTTTATGTTTTCTATTTTAGGCGATGAAGTATGACATGTTTCTCCATTTAGTAAGTCCTTTTGGAAGTCATCAGATGCTCACACTGGATTCAGCATAGTATGAATGTTGGGATCGAACTCAAGGTCAAGGTCTATCTTCAATATGCTTGTGTATTGTGGAGTGCTAGTTAGCACATGGTACGATTAAGTCAATTGTATTGAAGTTGAACTATTATGGACTTTAGAGTTAGAGTGTTTCAGTTTAATAGATATTATGATTGTGAACATGAGTTGTAAGATTAAATGGTTTTAGTGAACCTTGTCCTTATCAGGATGGCGGTAGCGCCTTCCATCACTAAGTCTTTGGTTGCGGTTATCTATGAATAAAGTAATTAGCAATTTTCGGGTGTTATAGGTATAGTGAAACATGATGGCAAAGTAGTCATAGGAGGATAGAAAATATCGCTCAAAGATCTTTCTTGTGTCATTTCTTCTAATTCAAGCTTGGGTTCAGGCTCGGGTTCTAAGTCATGGTCGGGTTCACTCCTAAAAAATCGATGATTTTCAAGGTTTCTAACCTAACCAGTCATATAAGTCCCACACCCTCATCAAAGGGTCTATTTTTGGTCTTCTTCTATTTCTAAGTTTTTTTTTTTAAATTTTTGATTTTTCTATTTTGTTTCTCTCTTCTTTTAAGCCACAAAAGAAAACAAGAAAGTGAATCAAACCAAAAAAAAAACAATATACAAACAAAAAATGAGCAAATCTAAAACAAAAACACAAACACAAATTAACTAAAAGAAAATTAGAAAATAAGCTACACCTAAACAACCTATTTCTAAAAACAAAAGTAAAATAGAAAATAGAACTCCTAAAATTGGAACTAAATATACAGAAAAGTCCACATAATCACAAAGGACATAAATATATTTTTTCTCGAATTTTGTTTGTGCCGGAACTATGTAGAAAATTACAAACAAATTATTAAGTCAAAAATTCACTGAAAAATTTAGACAGTCCCAAAAATTTCAGAAAAATTCATACAAACTATAAAAATTATGCTAAATCTAGATAAAATATCAGCAGAGCAAAGATGACACTAGAAGTGCTCCAGAAAATTCAAATAGATTCTATATCAGTAAAAAAATTTGCATTGTTCTGATTTTTTTCGGATCAGTTCTTGCTTGTTTCTTTTGCTGCACATAAACCAAATTCGTTAGTACTGTTTTTTCAACAATAAATAACCTCTAAATATTAAAATAAAACTAATCTCAATCTAAAATCAAAATGACAGTATTAACTTAATTTCAAAATCAAAAATAAACTAAACTACATGACTAAAACGAAATAATGAGTTAAGTAAAACTAAAACTCACAACTATAAAACTAAAATGAAAAAGACTCGAATAACTAAACTATGACTCGACGCAACCAAATTTCACAAATCTAACCCCGGCAACGACATCAAAAACTTGTTGTTGATTTTCACAAGTATACGGTTATTGGTGTAGGAATTATAAGTGTTGTCCTCAGATATGTTTGTGAAATTAAGTTACCACTGAGCTAAATTAAACTCGCTAGACAAACCCTTAATCTATAATCTAGTAATGTAGATTAACAAGTGATAAGAATACGAATTAACATCAGTTCACAACAAGTAAGAAAAGCACTCAAATGATAAAGATAGGGCATCCAACACTTCATGGTAGAGCAAGCCAATTGAGGTGCAAAGTGAACCAACGCAGACAAAGCAAACCACGCAGAACCGAGCAATCAAATGGAACAAGTGCCCGGGCTTGGCACCCGTTTGCGAACTTCCAGTCAAACAATCCCCAATTCTCAGAACCAGAATTTGGAGCCTAAAGTCAAACCAAAGAAGGTGTACTAGCCAATTGCTCAAATTAAACTCAAAACTCGATTTAGGATCTCTTTATTCAAGTTCAATTGCTCAACTCAAATTACATTCGTGGGGGAATTAAAATCCTAATCCTGAGAAAAGCAAAACCCAGAAAAACAAGAACCAAAAACTCGAAAAACTCCCGTCTCCTCTCTCCTACTCTCATTCTTTCCTTTGACCCCCCTTGAAGCGCCCAAAACGTCATCCTCCTCCTCTTCGGTTGCCCTTCAATCAATCCTTATAACCAACGGTTTAATGATGATGATGATGAATTAAATGATAAGGAAAGAGAGGGAGCAACAGATGAGGGGAAAGAGGCGAGGGGCCCTGTTCTATTTTTGTGTTCTTGAGCAGCGAACCATCAAGGAGAAGGAAGAAAAGGGGATGGGTAATGGATGAATATGATAATGAAGCAATGAGTGTTGATGAATGATGAAGGAGGAGAGAGAAGAAGAAACGGTGAAGTCATAGGAAAGATGAAGAGCCACCGTGCTCTGCTTCTTTCGGGTGTTCCTGGGCACGAAGGAGATGAGGGAAAGTTAGGGGGCGGAGAAGACAGACCATGCTCACGTGCAAGGCACATGGTTTTAAGTGAATAAGGAGTTGGGGTGGTTTAGGTGCTGCTTGGCCGACCCACAAAAGAAAGAAATGAGGGAAAAAGGAGGAAAGGGAAAAGAGAGGGGACAGGGTTGAGGACTGGGCATCCGAGATGGGCCCATTTAGCAAACCTGGGCTGGGTCATTTTTCCTTCTTTCTTGTATGCTTGAATCTGATCCAACTCTAGTATTTGTTTGAGTGAATTTATTTATTTTCTTCAAGGCATTCCCAATTCCTACAAAATAAATTAAACAATATTAAAATCCTAAATTAATAATTTATTTTGAGCAATTATTAGACCATAAAAGGAGATAAAATGTCGCAATTTATGGTTTAACAGTTCGCCTCCTAAAAGATGTGATTGATACTGAAGTGAATACTTTAGTTCAACCACGCGCGAACATCTTGAATAGCGTTGGATATTTGCCTAGGGATTTGAATGTTTCTTTTTATTGCTTGAACCACAATTTATTTTTCACCTTCAATGACAATTTCGTTGAATCTAGTGTGAATTGCTTAACTCACTCCATCTCTAAGAGCTCTAACTTCCTTGACGAGAATAGATGTATCTCCATAGTATGCGGCTCTTGCTTTGATTAGCTTGCCTATCCAATCACGCGGAATGAATCCACCTACTGCTGAAGAGTTATTAAGTGATCCGTCAAAGCTTATTTTGATGAATCCTAGAAGAAGGGGATGCCACCTCACAAAGCTGTTAGGGGTGGGAAGGGGAGAAAAGGACTTTCTATAATAATGATCAACTGACATACAAGTTTGGATTCTCCATTCGACACTTGCCTTTTTTGCTCGAATCAAACATGCTGAAGGGTTGAAAATTTTATTTCTGAAAATTGTAGCATTTCTAGATTTTCATATGCTCCGAAGAAGAAATGCAAACTTCTATAGTATCTTTCGATTACTAGAGCGTTTAGTCCTATTTAGACATTGATAAGCATTTTGGCTTCCACTAGGGGAAGCATCAATTAGAGTCACCCATGTTTTTTTGCTAGTTCCCAAAGTTTCTTAACCATTTGACATTCTCTAAATAATTAGTCTATTGATTCAATATCATCCAGTCAGAGTGGACATGTAGGGTTAATATCTAGGCCCCTTTTTATAAGGTTATATCTAATGGGAAGTGCTTTATGGCATATCTACAAAAGAAATTTTTTAATTTTTAGCATCGTATCAATTTTCGAACTCTATTTGGAAGGCCATTAAGGGATTTCTTAGGGGCAGGAGTCATAGGCTATCCAAGTAGCAGATTTAGTGTTAAATTCGCCAGAGTTATCTAATCCCCAACAAAATAAGTCATTAGTGTTGTGGATCATAATACTAATCCCTTGTCTTTTCTTTATGATTCGGTGATTAAGCTTAGGAATAATCCACCTTGCATTTTTATGAATTCGTTGACTTCAACCTCTAGATTAGGAATATTTTCTTCATACATATTCAATATGTCAACTAGATTATCGTTTTCTATCCAATTATCATACCAAAAGGAGATATGATCCCCCTTCCCTACTTTCCGAACAATACATTGTCTTAGTAAATCTCTACAATTGAGGTCCCGATTGGTGAGTCAGTATTTTTATGTTTGTAACTAAGAAAGTCAGTATTTTGTAGATATTTAGCTATAATGGATTGTATCCATAAGTTGAGATCACTTGAAAGTAGTTTCCAAGCTAGTTTACATTGGAATGCTTTATTAACGTTGTCTTGCGAATACCTAAATGCCCTTTGCTTTTTGGCATACGTACCTTATCCCACCCTATAAGCAGTAATCCTTTTTCTATGTTGTCTTTTTTCCAGAAAAATTCTCTGTTGAACTATCTATATAGTGGTGGTATTTTTTGGTGGTTGAAAACACTACATCATATGTGCTAGCTAGTGATTCTATTTCTAACTGTATTAATATTGCTCTTTGCACTTTCGCTAAACAGTTAGATTTCTAACCTTCTAGTTTGGAGGTGGCTTTCTAACTATTTCTTGAAAGGTAGTCTTGGAAGGACTTCCTTGAAATACAGGGCACCCTAACTAGTTACCTAAGGAGTCTTTATGTGGAATGTTAAATATTCCATTACTAGTTGTTTTTGTGCATTAGACGCGCTGCGTGAGAATGTAAGTACTAACTTATGAAAATTGACTTATTGACTTGAATTAGTACACAATTTGTCCAAGACATTCTTAAGTCTAGCCAACTATATGAGTTTGTTTTATAAAATAGTAGACAGTTATATGCAAAAAGTAGACAAGGAATAGTTATAATTCTGGATAAATCTTAATGCCTATACCTGATTCGAAAATCATAACTTCTTTGTGAAGTGATTGATTGAGGGCTTCCATACATAGGATAAAGATCTACGGAGATAGAGGATCTCCTTATCTAATCTCCCTTGTTAGGTTGAATAGTTCACTAGGTTCATCATTGGCCATAATAGAGTAAGATACTGAGGATATGCATTTCATAATCCATTTATTCTAGTTTGTGTGAAACCCCATCTCCTGTGAACATTTTAGTATGAAATCTCACTCCAATCTATAATATGATTTTTTCATATTGAGTTTAATGGCCAAGTAGAGGATTTACCTTTTAAGTTCTTAAACTTGTATATAATTTCATGCGTTAGAAGAACATTGCCATGGATAGATCTCCCTAGAATAAATGCACTTTGAAATGGCAATATTAGTTTGTCTAGTAGAGGTCTCACTCTGTTAAGTAGTGTTAGAAATGATGTTATAGATCGTTGAACAAAGGCTGATAGGTTTAAATCCGTTGGTCTTTGAAGGACTTTTAACTGTAGGGATCAAACTAATAAAGGTGTGATTGATTTCTTTAAGGATTTTTCCATTCGTAAAGAATTCTAGAACATAATTAAACAAATCTTTCTTTATGATGTGCAAATAATGCTTGAAAAACCCCGCCCCAAAACCATCAAGGCCCTGAGTCTTATTAGAATCAATGTAAAAATAGCCTGTTTAACTTCTAAGTTTGGAAGCTAGCCGTATAGGGTATGAGTTATCAACATCTGAAATTAGTTTAGGTAACCCTAGACTAAGTAGGTTTCTATTGGCATTATGAGCATACTTAAATCTCTGTGTATGGTCAGAGACAAATTTATCTGCTATATCTTTATGATCATGAATCCAAACACGACACTTGTCTTTAAGCTTAATAACTAGTTTCCTTTTCCATCTAGCGTTTGCTCTAAGTTGGAAAAATTTTGAGTTTCTGTCACCTTTAACTAACCATTCTTTGCTACTAAGTTTACCCTGATATTTTTGGTTGAAATGCATCATTTTGTTTCTTCATTTAAGGGGTTGTTTCATCTAAGAGTCAAGTCTGTAACATTGGGATCAAAAAGATTTCTTTCCTTAATATATTTAATTTTTTTATCATTCTTAGTAAGTTTATCATGGAGGTTATCAAACTACTTTTTTTACCAATTTTGAATCTCATCTTAACAGTTTTTAGTTTTTTGCAAAACTTGGACATATGAGTTCCTTTGATACCAGTTTTCCAATTTCTTGTAGTAATATTATATTTACACCAAAAATTTTAAAAACAGAAAGAGAATGCTTTGTACCTCTCTTATTGAGGGCTCATTGATAGAATAATCGAGCAGTGGTCTGAACAAGTAAAATTACCATGAGTCTCAAAAGCATTAGGATAAATCATAGACTAGTCTTACCTAGGAATTTTCTATCTAGTCTTTCATAAATAAGGTGCATATGAATTCTCCTTTACTAGGTATATAATTTACCGTTCTAAGTATACGATTAGTTATGCATTAATTGTAGATAAAAATGTATTTAGTCTCTCATATTTACTGCCAGATAAAACTAGCCCCCCCCCCCCCCCCCCCCGCCTTTTTTTCTCGTTGGGGTAGCTAGTTTGTTAAAATCACCCATTAAGCACCATCGCAAATCATAACATTATTAAGCTTCACCCATTAAGCACCATGGCAAATCATAACATTATTAAGCTCCACAAGGTGATCCCAGAAGCTATTATTTTCTCTACTTTGAGCTGTGACTTAAACCCGAAAGGAAACAAAATTTTGTGTTTTTCCTAGATCTTAGATTAGCCTAAAAATTGCTCTTGATTCCTTAACTTAAATCGGAGCATGAATATTTTCATTATTCCATAATACTACCAGCCCCCCCGGAGTGATTGGTTGGAAGAACACAATCAAAGTGGTCAAAACCCATTAAAGGCAGTATAGTCGTAACATTCTTCTCATTTACCATAATTTCAAGTAAAAAAATCATATTGAGCTCATGAGTTCTTGTCAGGAATTTGAGTTCTTGAAGCTTGAGATTTTTTTGTGCCCTGTACATTCCAATTAATTATATTCTGAATAGATGATTTGATAAGCTATAGCTAGCTACATAATTTCTTATTATATCAAATGACCATAAACCTATGACAATTGTATACCATGCCTCTTTAGTACTCAGCATAGGTAAACAATGCTTAAACCAAGACATAGAGTAAGTCGTTAAGACGATGAGTGTACATATAAAGAGCTCTTGGAGGGTATGGGACCGTGTGCCAAGACATAAATAGCCAGGCCCAACATAGGTGTAACTATCATAGCCTATAATACATTGGTTCTGATTATACACCCCAACTAAAACCAAAATTAGATTGAGCACACAATAACAGGAAGTCCTAAATCTACGTATCCTAGAGCCTTGGATGGGCTAAGGAAGTTGTCTTTCACATGTCCCTGTTTATGGCATTTGAAAGTGCACAACTGTGGCAAGGGCATAAGACTAATGAAATGGATCATAGGATAATGTAGCAAGTACAAAATAGAAGCTGAAATTTGAATAGGCCCGTAGGAAGTCTATAAACAGGCCTTCGAACAGCAAGGGGGAATCCAATCACTTGCTCCTCTATCACCATAGTAGAGTCATAGTTAGCAGGGGAAAGCAAAATACCACACTGTTTGCACTCGCTCTTTCTAATGACTTTTGGTTCTATGCATAACATGTTGAACTTTCTGCAATTCAACAAAGTCTACCTATATAGAGACCTCTTCAATTGGTAACTAGGCATGTTAGGATCTATATTACCCTGTAAAATATTGACGAAGTGTGAAGTATCACTTTGACATTGCAAACTAGCATAAGAAACAATTTTGTAGTACTCGAGAGGGATAAAGAATTACGGGTCTGATAAACTCTAACTTGTGATGAAATTACTAAAGAAAAGGAATTCAATATATTCAGTTGGTTTGGCTCCATAACAAACTTGAGTACATATCACTCACAGAGGTAACTTAGTATCTATAAAAGCATAGAATTCGAAGCTTGGTTCTTTATTGCAGTCAGTAATACCACATCTGAACAACAAGAAACAATTCAAATATTCATAGCTAAAGTTTATCAAGGAATCCAAAGTGACAGCTAAAATTTGTCAGGACCCAAATGCGTACATGAAATAGGGCTTAAAGGAACAAGAAGAATTAATCTCAACTGGTTCATCTATCACCAGTGCAGTTTCATAAGAAACAAACAAGAAAATATTACCAATCACATAATGACTTTTTTTACAGACTTTGACTTGTAAAATAATAACTTATAAGTCAGAAAGTTACTTCCTAACATAGATATAGGCGCTTGAGCTGAAAGCATTAAATCCAAATCATAACAAATAAAATACAATTGCTTTTATCAGAGAAAGGACACTATATATACAACAAGACATACACTTTCCTTTAGGAAAGAAAGTTGTGACCATCAATTACCAAAATTGAGGCCAACCTACATTTAGCTGGCATTGTAATGAGAAAACACATCACGAAGTATCAAAATATCCTAGTAGAGTTAGTATGAAATAATGAAATATCCCCTCGTAACTAGAATATTTCAAAAGCAACATAGAAAGGTGCATTCACATTCAAGCTTAAGAAGAAGTCTATAATGGCTATAATCTAAGCCAATAGGTACACAACCATAGATAAAAATACGAGCACAATTCTATCAAACTAGGCATAATAGTGCATATGATAGATCTCACCATCCAAAAGGTAACATCAATTTGAATCCAAATTAGGAAATACCTCAAACATAAATTACCTAGGCATGAAAGTTGGGACATAAAAGTTTATCAAATAACCAAAAAGGGTCGAATTCACCTGCCTTCCCTTTCTTTGAAATCAATATAGTCAAAACATTACATATGCAAGGGATTTGTGTCAATTCCACAGAGATTTGCAACATCACCATGGGCCAACCCTGCATCTGTAAGTTGTGAGGCATTCCCTTTAAGCCAAAATGGTTCTTCTTCCATTACAATTTTCACCCAGGATGGTGAAACTACAAAACTTGTTTCTGATTTTGATTAGATCATAAGATCCAAACCCTAGAAGAGTAGGGTAGTAAAAGGGGGTGGGTAAAGGTTGTAGAATGCTACAAGTGCCATTAAAAGATGGGTTAATGGAGGGTTTTGCTTCAAAGGAGTAGACAACAATTTACCCTGAGAATGAACATGGAGCTATTTTTGGGTCAATATCATTGAAACATTGGCCAAGATATGGCCCAATAATGTCAAACCCAAAAAGATTTTGCAAACTGAGATAAAAAGTTGTTATAGATGTAGGAAGCTCTAAGGAACGGTGGATATGAATTTGCCACAAGGTGATGAGAGCAGAATTAGAGAAAGCCAGGAAGTTCAATAGAATGCCACAATGGACTTTGGAGATTGAAGATATGAAGGGAGGGGAGGAGGGGCTCCATTGAGGTATAATTTTTGACAGCTAAGGAGGTAATGAAGGAGAAGGGAGGCTACGAAAGGTAGAAGGAAGGGTCAGAGAGTTTTTAATTTTGAGTTGGGTCACATCTCCTACTAGAAAGGCTTACTCTCTCTAAAGATTTTTCTCTCTCACTAGAGAAAACTATTGTATATGTTTATCTTGTGTATTAGTTTGTACATATGAATATGATGTTGACTTGTAGGTAACTAATATATATTAATATGCAAATGCGTAGAAGACTTAATGATGATGATTGATATATTTACTAGTAGATCATGTGAAGGGCTTACGTGATATAGACCAAATTCTAATAGATTGTCTACATATCCCTATGTGTAGGAATCAGGTCAAGTACAGTTCACAATGCTAAGAAGACGATGATGATGGATGCATGACTATCCAAGTGAGGAAGTTATGCACACTTAGAAAGGCATGTTTTTGTGTAGGGAAGATGAAATGGGACTATGAAAGTGATGGACACTCGACATTTGCACATAAGATGGACAACCTATGACAGAATGATTGATGAAGATTACACATGTGTGTGTTAGTACAAAAGGCGATAATGGAAGGAGAGTAGGTAACATGTCATCACTATATCGATGAAGAGATCATCTACACGGGAAGAGATTACACTTATGTACAGAGGAAGAGAAGCACAATGGTGGGAGGCAGACACATGTAGTGGATGGACTACATGGGAAATATCACGAGTACTATGCAAGAGTGATTAAGGTATAGAAGACACTGGTGGAACAAGACTAACGTAAGGAATATGGGGGAAGACATTAAATGCATAGGAAAAGAGTACGTTTATACACAAATGAAGACATACATGGGAGGTAGCCGACTGAGACAAATTAAACCGTGGTAAAGGCTAAGGAACAAGGATTGACAGAAGTGACACAAGGATAGATAAGGAACTGGAGATGAAGATTGTGGACGACTAGTCAAGCATGTGTTGGTCTATGTGATCCTAAGGGGCTGACTAAAAACTGACTCATTGACATTTCTTTATGTTCAATGCATTGTGACCAGGGGCGAAGCCAGGAAATTAGGAGAGGGGGGTCGGAATTAATCCGACTTCTTTGAGACGACAGAATGGAATTGATATTTAAAGTTGGGAAAAAATATGGGAATGAGGAGGTTTGAACCCACGACCTCAAGCACACCAAGCCAAGGCACTAACCACTGAGCCATTGCAGATTTCAAGTTTATTTTCAACAAATATAGTACATATACTTAACGTTAAATTTTTTTAATTTTCTGACATATATATAATTATTTTTAGAGGGGGGTCGGGTGACCCCACTGACCCCCCTTGGCTACGCCCCTGATTGTGACTAGTGTCGATGTATAACCAAGTTCTAATTAGGAAGTGGAGTACATGAAGGTACCCTTAGTATTAATTATCATCTATTTATGGTCTTCACTATGTAAGATTAGAACCATGCCTAAAATAAGGCTCAGAAGTGAGACGCGTGTGGACCGACTTCACATATGCACTCTATATACATATAAGGCACATCTATACAAATTATACAAAAATATGTATGATGAACATTCGGACGCCTAAAGGAAGGAAAAATCATATCTTCAAGTTAAGACCACTAAGTAGTACATCAAATCTATCATTATCCCTAGCGTAGTCACCAATCTGTGGGTCTTAGATCACGTCGAGAGAAAACTGTGGTTCCCCTTCATAGATCCTACGTGGGATGAATACATTTCTGTAAACAAATGCCCCCAATATGGGAAGAGATTGCTCTAAGTTGAGATTGGTCTTGATGGTGGAAAATGAGATGACTAGAGTTGCCACTTTGTCGTAACCCAAACACAGAGGGAGATTCATAAAACAGTTTAAAGACCATTTTCGAAAACATAGACAAAGGAGAAAAAATTAGAGAAAACTGGTCTAGGAACATAAGATAGTGGGTCCGAGGTCTAGGTTAGGAAGCGCAAATGTTAAGGACTTTCCACCACCTCTCTTCTAAAGATGGATTGCTACTAATATGTTGTGTCCTTTTAGATGTCTTGAATATTAGTCAATTGCTTATTTAAAGTGAATTGCTAAATAATGAAAACAAGAGAAGCACACAAATAAAGACTTAGGACTGACATATTGCTTAGCGTATGGTGGCTTTGCATTCACATAAGAGCCATGCTCTATGCATTTGTTATTGCATGACCAGAATCTACTCTCTTATTAGAACTTTATGTGGTTTTGGTGAGGACTCGGTCATAGTCTATAAGTTCTATTAGGAATGGTTAAGGATCTTTTTCCCTATCTAATGGTCATGATAAAAGACTTTCGAGTCCTCACTTATGGTATGTCATAAAACAAGAGGATACAATCAGCTATTTAGTTATATTTGATCTAAAAATAGCCTACTAGGGATAATGAAAGAGTTGCGAAGGCTGTTTTGAATGCAGATGGACATAGATCATCCTAAAGATTAGACATGAATGAATATCTTCCTATGGCCTTGGACTTGATGAAAATCCATAACCACACACTAAAAAATATGTCGGCCATAAGCACAAGCATACGAATATGCACAAATTTATACTAGCAAGATTGAATCTAGGGCCCTGTTCGGAAAAATTAGTGGTTCAAGTAGCAGATAGCGGTTCAGGTAGCGAATAGCTATTTAGGTAGCAGATAGCGTTTCTAATTTAGCTGTTAGAGGATAGCTGTTTGGATGAGCAGTTGAAATAAATATGTTTGATAAATTTAATTATTGGCTTAGCTGATTAATGTAAATTTATGTAAAAGGTTATACATAATTTCCAAAGATAGAATTTCCAAAGGATATTTTTTCACAAAAAAATATAAAATGCTACTTTTGAATGCTAAATGTTAATACTATTAGTTTTTCAGAAACACTACTTAAAACGCTACATGCTACTTGAAAAGTTAGTCAAAACACTATGTTACCGAACACCCGAAGTTACCTAATGAGTGTATTGACTTAGTTAAAACACCAAACGCTACCCAAAACGCTGTTGCCGAACATGCCCTAGATTCCATTATTCAACGTTTGACCAAAACATTTATGACGTGTGATTAAGGTCAAGATGATCACAAAGCGACAGTTGCGATCACCGTCATCCGTTAAATCACTTTCATGGGCTTAGGTTGACTATCTTTTATGGGCTCAGATTAAGATAAGTTTGAAATTGTTAAGCTATCATCATGACCGAGGCACCACACCTAGGTCTATTCATCATAGATCGGTTTTGATTAGATATTGATTAATGGTTCTCGAAGGCTCATTTTGTTATTTGGTCGGATTGATTTATTGCAAATAGACTAAGTCATTCTTGAAGATAAAAAGTCTTATTATTTGGACTTTGGAGTCAAGGATTTTACAAGGATGGGATTATTACAAGGTCATGAATAAATGAATAAATGAAATGCATGTACATTGCTTTTTCTTCCCTATATACAAGAAATTCTAAGAAAGATAAATAAATGTCCTAATCTGTACACAATTCTAGCTCCATTTGTTCCTTTGAGGACTACTGGCTTCTATTTGTGGTAAAACACTAGTCTCAAAGATCGAGAAATGACCCAAGCACCCAATATTAAAAGATATTTGATTAACTTAAAAAATGATTCACGTATAGTTTCAAAAAAAAAATAAAATGGAACATGGGTAAAGTGGACTCCCCAAAAATTCCATAAAAATTAGTAAAGTTAGAAGACTCTACGAAGAGCTCAACTACGCAATTTTATTATTTTTGAAGATCATTGAGTAAAAGTGATTTTTAAATTTGACTGTTTTGTATCTCAAGAAAAATTATGAATGCCAACTTGAAAAAGTGATATCTTTTTGAAGGAAGATCTGAATGAGGTGATTCTAGAGCTTAAATGCTCCTTCATAATTCTAATTTTATTGATAAAATTTTTAAAATTAAATTCAGAGACGCAGTACTCTCGTAAAGCAAAAACTCAGCGGTTGAAGCTGAGTTTGTTGTTCTGGATAGTGTGTCCTTATTACATTTATCAAAAATTATGGAAATGGAGTTTTGGAGTAAAATACATAGAGCAAGAAACATGCGAAATTTTGCTTAAATTTTTGTACACTTTAGCATATGCATTTTGAATTTTTTTTAAATGAACTATCTGATATGAATTATGCAAATATTTAAGTTTTGAAGCTTCAAATTTGAAATTCCATACCTCATAAAGTATGAAGAGTTAGGAAACATAGAATATCAATTCGGAAAGCTCTTGAAGTCTAGTTTATTTTACATGAAAAAGGTATCTTGAGCAAAAATAATAAGTAGAATGAGAAAAACATAAAGCTGTCTGATTTCATACTAACTTAGCAATTTGTAGAAAAATGGGCGCTACAACTATGCTCGAACTTCAATTTGGAACGATGAACACTTGTTGGAAAGCCCTTTCATAGGTATATCTAGTTACATAAGAAAAAGTTTTGGATTCCAAATGGACATAAAACAATGAGCCCTAACCTTGACCTGAAAAAATTACACAAATCTTCCAGTTTCAACCTCTAGACTCCAATTTGTTGTTTAATGACTTTAAGTATAACTGAGCACATTTAAGCCATTTTCCTTGAAGAGGAAAAATGGGCCCCTTGCTGGGAGCCATAAGTTTATATTTATAGATAAATGAGTGATGAACCTAAAATTCTAGAAAAAATTCAGTTGTAATAATTAAAAAACAAATAATAAAAAGTTGGAGGAACTAACCAAGAATAAAGAGATGAGGCTTGATACTTGGTCAAGATGTGAAAGGGACACAACAATGAAAAAAAAAAAAAAAGAAAACAAAACAAAACTATTTTTTTTTCTTAATGAAAATATTTGGGGAGAGGGGCAGATGCTCACGTGAGGTGAACTATTAGGTTCAGTTAAAAAAAATTTCAATTTCTCTTTTTTAGCTTTTTTTCTTTTTTTCTTTTTTGGCTTTGTCGTTTGTTATTGTTCCTTTTTGAGCTTCATCTTTTCTTATTTTTTCATATTTTTGGAGTTTGCTTGGATGATAGGACTAGGATTATTATTTGCGCTTTTTGAGTTTGGTTATTTTTTTGTATTCATTTGAACCTAGATTGATTTTTAAATTTTTTATTTTTTGTATTTTGTAAAAACTCATGCTTATAAAAGGCGAGTCAAAATTCGGTGTCTGCATATTGTCCCACATTAATCAAGCTCGTAAAAACAAATGTTAATGTTGTAAAAGACACAAGGATTTTGATTCACAATATGTAGATTGTGCATTATCATATGTATGATATGTGCGAGTCAGGGGATAAATTTTGACAAGTTAAGGCTAAAAGGCTTTGGTTTGGAAGAATTGGCATCAAGCAACTCAAGATCAAATATTTAGGATTGCAGAAAAGACCATCGACTATTGACCAGAGCATTTGGGAAGCTTTGGTGGTCATCAACTTTGGATAGATAATGAATTAGGGTCAGATAAGTCAAGGGATTCAACAACTTAGGATCAAACAAGTTGAGGTTCATATGACTGAGGTCAAATGGTCTAGGATTAGAATGACTTGTGGTCAAATGATTTCAAGTCATATTTAAGCGATTTGGGGTCAAGTAACTCAAAATTCGAATGACTTAGGGTCAAATAACTCATGGTGAACCCAAATGACTCAGGGTCAACTAACTTAATGGTGGGGATAACTCAGGGGCAAATATTTCTATGTTAATGGTGACTCAGGTTCATACAGCTTAGGGTTTCTAAGGACTCATCATTAGAAAATGTGGACTTTGGTTTACTCAGGGTCAAGAAACTCAGAGTTTGGATGATTTAGGGTTAACTAACTCATGGTGAACCCAAACGACTCAAGTTGAACTAACTTAGTGGTGGGGACGACTCAGGATAGGTTAAGGATGACTCAAGTCATGCAACTTAGGGTTTCTGATGACTCAGTGTCAAAAAACTTGGACTTTTGGTTGACTCAGGATCAAGCAACTTAGGGTTTAGATGATTTATGATCAACTAACTCATGGTGAAATCAAATGACTTAGGGACAAGTAAACTAATGGCAGGAACAAATCAGGGTCTAATATTATGATGTTAAGGGCAACTTGGGGTCATACAATATAGAGTTTCTAACGATCTAGTGTTAAAAAAACTAGGACTTTAGGCAACTCGGGATCAATTAACTTGGTTTTGGTGACAATTGCATTTTAGTTAACTTAAATAACCAATGACTCATGGATAGATGATTCTAGATTTAGACATATTAGGGTCTAGCAACATCGGATCAAATATTTAGGATAGTAATGATTCACGATTAGGGCGACTCAAGATTAGGAGAATTAAGGTAAGGTGACTCAGGGTCAAACAACTTGGTGCGGGTGATGACTCAAGGTTAGGTAACTCAAAGTTTGGGTGGCTCAATGTTAGGGTACTCAGAGTCAAATAACTCAGTATCGGTGATAATTAATGATTAGGTAACTCAAGGTTTGGGCAACTTAGGGTCAGGCAACTAGCTGCCAAATAACTTGGGCACGGATGACTTGAGGTTAGGTGACGTAGGTCAATACTAAGAATTGGAATGACTCGCAGTCAAATAGCTTAAGTTTAGAGCGAATAGGGTCAATATGACTGAGGCTAAGAGAGATTCGAAGTCAATAGGCTTAGTATTGATGACGACTATGGTCAAATGCCTTCAGTGTTGGTGACTTAAGGGCAGGTCGCTTCAATTTAGAGATGATTCAGGGCCAGGTAGTTAAGGTCTTGTACTTAAGATTTAGGCAAACAAGGTGAATACCTCAAGTCAATGGGGTGAAGAGAGCAAATGATGATGCCCTAGGCAAATATGGGATGCATGAAAGGAGATATTCCGAAGCTAATGTAACTAGAATGCAAGTAAATGCCTCTACTGAATGTATAACGAATGCAAAGAGATGCCCTTAGGTACATGTACAATGAATGAAGGGACATGCCCCTAGAAAATGACTGATGAATGTATACAAAATGGCCCTACCAAATGTATGATGAATGTATACAGATGCCCATAGCAAATATGTGATGGGATGTGAACCAATGCTCCTAAACTAGTGGATGATCAATGTAGGTAGATGCCCATAGCAAATCAATGATAAATATAGGGAGATGCCCCTAGACAAATATGTGATAAATATAAGGGATACCTCTAGATAGATGTATGACAAATATTTGAATGCTTTAGACCACTAGGATGGAGAGCGCAAGAAGTGATGGCCTAGATAAATTTTGTATTATACATAATGGGCATGTCCATATGTATAAAAAAGTATCAAGACTTAGTGGTGGTCACTTTATAAAAGGGACTCTTCATGAGCTAATACAAAAGATCAAGTCAGGTTTAAGATGCAATAAATTTCTCACTAGAAAGGATGAAGGTGTCATTTATTGTGACCTTGAAGAATGTTATCCATAAATCCTTAAGAAAGTTTCCCTTTTAAATGTCACATAACTGAACTATGTAGAATAATGAGTTGCACAAATCTTAATTCTGGAGTTCATGAACCATCAGAAAAACAAATCCTTATTTGATATGTGTGTAACTTGCCTAAGAATTGGATGGTTTATGGCCAAGTTTCGGATTTACTTCAGGCGGAATATGAATATTTAGGAAAGAGGTTGATCTTGTAAATGTTTTTTCCTAATTTTTTGTAGGATATTTATATGAAAATGGAGGATCCATTTCGTAGTACTAGATATAGTTTGCATAGATGCTTATGAGCACTACATTATTGGTGCCTTCTGTAGACTCAACACGAGAACAAATGGGAAAGTGCATGAAGGGCGCAAGAAGAGAGCAAGGAAAATTGATTCTGGATGTGGTAGTTGTGAGAGATACGTGGTCGAAAAGCTTGAGAAAAGATGGCTAAAGAGTAAGAATCAATTTTCGGCATGGCCACTATGCTCTGACCATGAAAGATTAAGTCACAAGGCATGCAAAGGAGAAGAATAACTTTTCTTTCGTTGTTTTAAGAATTCAATCACACTACTTATGAATGACTCTTAATTACTTTTCAATTCTTGATCATAGATGCTGGTGTGCTTGACTCTTCGATGGTGTGAATTTAGCTTGATCTTGATAGTTATCATTGTTACCTTTTATGCTCCTTGTTGCCTAATGTGCCTTCTAAGAATATGCAACAAATGTCCATTGAATAGGTGAATGAAGACGAATGAATAATAGATAAAAATTACAAATGAGTGGAGGGTGCCTCCACAGCAAATATGTGCAAAAATGAAAGCTATAAATGAGAAAAAAAAATGGATTGTCTGTTTTATAATGACATGACAAGCGAAGCACAAAAAAATCTATAGAGTTAACCAAGTCCCTTTTTTGTTGTGAAATGTGCCCTAATTTTACAAGAATCTCCTATTGGGCCAAATGTATAACATGCTATTACCTCAAGTAACATACGAGTAGGGATGCAAACGTATCCTATAGACTATATGGTCTTGTCTATAAAATTTTCATGTTATTACCTCTAGTAAGATATGAGTGGGGGAACCAGGACAAATTCAATTCAAGATACCCAAACTAGTGACTCTATCTTTTGCCTTTCTTTGGCTTGATGATACAATAAAACGTGAAGATAGAGATGGTCGATCCCAAAATTGGGTTGCCTATGTACCCCAATAGAGACATAGTTTTTGCTAGAGAAGAAAAAAGAAGGAGAAAAAGCAAAAAGATGAAGGTGACAAAGGACTGAATGCCACCAAAGAGATTGCCTTATGCTTCTCTTGGCATGATAGTTGCAAAACTTATCCTACCAAGGACAAATGCCTTCAATGACGTAGTGACATAAAGCAGTAAGGGTAATAAGGTATGAGGTCTTGTTCTCTTCTTGGATTATGATCTGTTGATAAAGACTATGGCATGTGTTCGCAATTATGCTTGCAAAAGTACGAAATGGATGAGAGAAATTATTACTCAAATTGAGAGGTGGGACTGAATATTAAATGTCCGTTAGGTAAAAGTTGAAGTCATAAGGAAGATTATATGAGAAGGTGTAGGAAATAAATACAGGACTAACCTGAATGCGGAGGTATACTGTTGGTGATAGTCCACAATAATAAGAATACCAGTTCGTCAGTAATAATAGGAATCCCAGCGGCTACTAGAGTCGCCTTATAACGTCCATGTCCTAAACCCGAATACCGACAAGGATGGTAGGGTAACCGTGAGGAGAGAGAGAGGAGTGTTCTATTCATCACACTTGAGGCTAACCCCCTAAAACCCCTTTATATAGGTTAGGGGGTAGCTAGGGTCGTCGCTCTAGGCGACTTAAGTGGCCGTCGGGCCTAATCTAATTAGGCCCGTCCAACAGCTCCCACTCGGCCACTTAGGCCGTAAAACACGTATTATCTACGTATCACAACTCCTTACGTTTCATACCAGGAATAGAACGTGCGACCAAAAATAACAAGTAGTGTTATATTAAGTTACCATCCAACTAACATAACACTTTCATGAAATGCGATACCCCAAAAATATCCCAAGACATCACCAGTGGCATCTTCAGTCCCTTATGCCTGATATATCATATGATTATGTTCTTAACATAATCGCCCGGGCTGATATGGTGATGGTGGATAAATTTTCCTTAAACACTCATGAAATCTCATCTTAGCTTAATTGCTTTCCTAACGTGTTCTCGCTGAACCGTATACATCATGGCTTTTGAGAATCACATTAAAGTAGCATCATTAAGCTTTGACTTAATATCATAGCTTTAAGTCAAAGGGTCATCGTCCATAGGGTCACACAGTGACAAGTGAAAGGGAATTCAATTGTCACCCCCACATATGGGTCGTCTTACAAGCACACACAGTATGAGATGTGTGTCACGGCATAGCTCCCACTTAGCTGGGTTCGTCACTCTTTATGCCATGCGAATCGTCAGTCTAGATTTTCACTCAAAAATCTAACCTGAGCCACTAGATCAACATACTGAATGTTGGTCTTGACACTCAAGATTCGGCTTTTAAGGCCTCAATATGAAAACTTATTTCATACTCGACTCCCTTGAGTCTCATCTTAGTCTTACTAAGGCGACTATTTCTCATTCATACACTTCTAGTATGAGTTATCGATATTGCACACCTAGTGCCAATATGATTACATCTCATCCTGCTCTCTACTCAAGCGTCAGGGCGATTGCCTGTGTGACTAGACCAATCAGAAGCCTGTGACATTTCAGTATGCGTAACGTACGACAATGAGCATCACGCTCATAGAAGAAAACATGTCCATCATGTAACAGAACATGTCTAGATGCCAAACCTTATGACATCCAAGACTCAACCAACGAGTTTTAGACACATCACTAGGAATGGGTTTAGTTAAGTGAACATAATCACCTTATTAGTCTATATATATATACCCAATGGCAATGCTTTTTGTCTCTATGGTACAAGATACACAATCTACCTCCATAGCCGACATTGTTGTGCAGTTATGCTTCTTTGCCGCACCATGACATGGCTCTCCCACTCAGGGTGAAGACATGTCCTGAGGTTAACTTAGACTTATCCGAGTTACTACCCCAATCAAAATTTGAGCATCCTCTCAATTTGAGGTTTGGTCCTTGATAGCAAAACGCTGAGTTATCAATGCCACGAAGGTAACATTTGATTCTCCTGATGACTTGTCAATCAGGAAGCCTTGGGTTACTTTGATAACGACTTATCAAACTATCCGCAAAGCAATATCAGGTCATGTACATAACATAACTTTAATTAAGCTTACTATGATACTAGGGTTAAGGACATTTGTTCACTATCTCTATTTTTGTCATCTGTTTTAGAGCATTGAGCAAGACTCAGGGCTGGACCCTTCTCAATTGGAGTATCTATGGGGTAGGAATTATAGACCCAAAAGTTGTTCCAAGCCACTTTGACACATGCTTCTTGGAACAGTTTTGGATTATTTCCACTCCTAGGACATACTTAGCTTCACCCGTGTCCTTTGTCTCAAAGACATGGGATAACTACCTTTTAGTAGCTTGGATCATTTCCAAGTTGTTCCCTAGTTAATAGTATGTTATCAACATAAGGAACGTAATCCCCATGTTGATCTTTCAACATGCACAATGGTCACATGTGGACCTTTTAAGATGACACACATTGTCTTCTTATCCCTTTGATACAAAATCAATGGGTTGGTCCATATAAATCTCTTTCTCAAGGTCACCATTGGGAAAGACAACCTTTACGTCCATTCCGAACAACTCAAAGTCCGAATGGGCAACCAGGGCTAGGGATATCTGGGCCTGAACTTATTAATTGAACTATCCACCTGTTGTTTTATCTTGAAGACTTACATCGGGGTGGAGTTTCAATGAGTTCTTAAACCCTGTCGGTGAGTCCATCTCATCCCTTATTGCATTCAATCACTATTTGTAATTTGGTGAACCAACCGTCTCTTGACAGGAGGTAGATCCCTCAATTCCCAAGGGATGTTCATAGGAATATTTCCTCTTCGATTTGAAAATATCGTCGAGGAATTTATCCATGCTCAATTCTTGGGATCCTGGGACCTTCATTATTTGTCTGCCTATGTGGAAAATCCCTCCCCCTTTTCTCTAAGAGGTATGGGATCAAGGGTTTCTCCCCCTTTCTCTAAGAGGTATGGAACCCTGATTAGGGAAAGAAGATTACTCCCACTATCCATTGGAGGTGGGATCCTGAACGTGAGGACTAACTACATGTTCAGGAATGACTCTCCTCAACATTTGGAGATTGAGGACGAATCTCATTCTCCTTAACAGACAAACCTTCACCATTCCTATCGAATGAGGAAGGTGTGGTGTACCACCCTCGGTGCCTTAGTGAGAATTCAAATCCTTCCCCTCACCGAGAGGTGGTTGAAGGTCTTATTGTAACGTATACAAATTGAGGCCCTTTTAAATTTCACCAAATGCTAAGAAACTCATCCTTAAGAAAATCAACATTGCAGGATTTTGTTTCACAAAGAAATTATTCATGATCTCAATTGGTTCGAAGAGTTTTAATATTTCGTCCCAATTGAATCCTACTACCGTTGTAAAGTATACGAACACATCGAGTACTTAATAACGGTGAGGTAGTAGGTGCACTTACCTATATCATGAATATATATGGCTCCATGATGTGCTTTCATATCATGAAGGTCTAAAGTGAACGAACGCTAAGGGATTCGATGCCCTTGAAACCTTACAAAAGGATTTTCTATTGCTTTAGTAGCTAGACATAACTCACATTTTGCACCTTAAGCCTAGTGAGTTGGTCTTAAAAGGTCATCTTTAGCTAGTTATGTCTATCTTAACCCTTATGGTCAAAATGAGCACGTCTAAGACAGATTCAGAAATGAGACAAGGATGGAAAAAGCTCTATTTCGTCCATTGAAAACACCTTTCAATGTGGTATGGCCAAACAAAATCACCATGTCATATGACGCCTAAGACATCTAGACGAAAATTAAAGAAAACTAAACTTAGGGACAGAAGACACAAGGAAGCATCGCACCCCAGGTGCATAAAGAGTATTTGGGAAAAGACAACGTAGTCCCTTCAAGGGGCCTCAAATGATTCGTCTTTAATTCAAGGACATCTTTTTCATCGTTGTTATCTAAAACGACAATTTGTGAATCCACCAGGTAGTAGTGAAAATTCACAAAGATCAATTCAATCCCGAACTATGTACTTTATTTCTCCCATATCTATAATCCACTAAGGATCATAGTTAGCAACAAATGTTTGAGAGCGCACACATTATCCAGGAGGGGCTGTGGAAGGAAGTACCTTAATCGACTTAGGACAATCCTAAGTATAAGATGTCTAATTTCCACAATAATAGTACTCACACGTGTTATATGCTTCTCTTTATTTCCTTATCCTTTTTCCCTTTTGCAATACCAATCTTGAGTCCAGAATCTTTTGAGGGAATGGATCCGGACGAACCTGATGTTAAGCTAATCCCACGCGTACTCAACAGTGGGATGACTTTTAATTCCCCCACTAGATCGACATTGATGCAATACGACAAAGTATGATATCTTGATCGATCTATTTTCGAACCACTTTTGGTATGCTTTTAAGTTTTCTAGATACTGTTCACTAACAGTACCATCTTTGCCATCCTATGAGACCTAGAACCTAATGAGTGTCCTAACATTTCACGTTCATTCAGAAGAAACTGAATCTTCTAACATTATGTATCATAGTCAGCGCTTTTAAGTTCTCTTATTGGTAAACAAATTACCAAACTTATTTTAATTGCCATAGCTAAAGGTATATATTTTGTAAAGTAGACATTAGGCATATTTTCAAATAAATAAATTATCAAAAACTCCATTATCCATGTTGCATGATCGAAAATTTCGCTAAGCTCATAATCATCTCATACAAACATGAATTAGAAGTTTTTATAACTTATTTATCACAATCTTCCATAAAACAAAAAATTTGTGGAGGACATTATGGTTGAACAAATTAACGTTTTAGAAATATCACAAAGATATCTAACTTTATGTAAATCAAATTCACATTAAGTTATCTCATTATATAACTACTAATATGTCATCTAGAACTTTATAAATGACATATCAAACGTGAAATTCAGATTATTATATAAAATGCATCTATATAATAAAATGAATCTATATTGCCAAACATATTCGAATAATAACATGTTACAAAAGAATTTCATAAAATGCCCAAATAGCAATATATAAAACACATTTATATATAATCATATGAAACTTATTCAAATGTAAATCGCAAAATATAAACACATTTATAATATTACGAATTTAATTTCATGAAACTAATTCATAAAATACCGCTAAGTTACATAATTAGCAGGTAACATGAAAACAAATCCATATCCATTAATTTGGGCAAGGAGCAAGTGCTAAAACAATTTAGCAAAGTTTACTACAACCTATGTAGTTCGTATATATAATACGCATTTATATAATACTACTAATTGGTGGCTGACATGAAACCTATTCATGCATCGAATGCAACATACTTTGTAACATAAAATATATCCAAATATTAATCGCAATTAATCATACATAGAACAGATCTATATGATATTAAAATTTGGATGAAACAAGTTCATAATAAAGTTCGCAAATTATATAAAACGCATTCATATAATTTTGCAAATTTAAATTTCATGAAACAAACTCATAGAATAATCAAATACCCTATATATCCAAATAATCGCATGAAACTTGTTCATGTAGAACTTAATGAATCATTTTTGTTAACTTCAACAATGACTGAACAATTAACTGATTTATAATTGCTCATGTTTTGCATAAAATTATTAAATCATGAAACATATTCATATGACGAGATATTATATAAAGCATATTTATATAATATAACTTATGAAACATACTCATTTACAGAGCATGAAGGATCTTTATACCACATAGATATTTATCGAATTCAAGTAAAACGAATTTACGTCTTACGTACTAATCATATATATGAAACGAATTCATATAACTTCAACCCAATTGTTTGATGTCAAGCTACTTAACATGAAAATTTTAAATCGTCACATATATAAAACGAGTTTATATATGACATTAAATATATTAATGTAACTTATGAAACATATTCATTCATTGACCAAGAGGATCCTCATATTTATCGAGTTTGAGTAAAACAAATTTACGTCATACATACTAATTTCATATATGAAACAAATTCATATAACTTTAATTCCAAGGAATTGATAACAAGTTACTTAGTCAAGCAAATGTCAAGTTGATGCATATATAAAACGAATTTGTATATGGCTTTAAACATATTAATGCTTTTATAACGAAATCATGCATTCAGGATTAAAACTAATTCGAAATCTTAATTCAACGAATGAATTAATATGCATGAAACTTTATCAACTTGAATATCATTATAATTCAATTAAAATCATGCCATGACTAATGATAACAATTAAACAATAATGACTGAAAAAATAATTCGGCCTATAACAATTGAAAATAGCCTGACCCATATTATTGAAATAAGGTAAGAAACAAAATGGCCCAAATAAAAAACTACCCGAAACAAAAACGGGCCAAACAAATCGGCCCATCAGAACCAAAATAAAATCGGGTCTCCCCCTCTCCCTTTTACATGATGATTCAGCCCAAAAAAAAAAGGGAGGGGGGTGTTTTAAAGGCTTGACCGAGCCCCCTCTCTCTCCTCTGTGCCAGCCGAGCCTTCCCTTTCTTCTTGGTCTGCTACCCCAAGCTCTCCTCCCTGACTCTCTTCTCCTCTCGACCCTGAAAGCAAATCCCTCAGTTTTCCGGCGTAACAGCCGGAGAAATGGAGCACTGAGCTCCTTTCTGACACCACCACGATTGCAGCTACAACCGCCGTTCCTGTTCCCGAAAACCCAGATGAGGAAGGAACCCCGACTCGCCGCCGAAAGCCCCCAAATAACCCACCAACGTGTAGATCGGCTGCAACCGAGTCAGAAAACACCAACTGTGCATCAGATGCGCCTCTCACGTGGTGGCACGTGACTCACACGCGCCGCCAATTTGGTGCATTTTACGGTTTCTTTGAGGGATTTGGGTAGATCGGCGATCAAGGGTGCGGTTGGAGGAAGAAAGAGAGCCAAAATCTCCTTCGTTGGCGGCGCGTGACTCACACGCGCCACCCCTCCACGGTGGTTCTGATGGGTATGGTTCGGCTCGCTTAATTCCATTTTCTACACCCCCCCTTTTTTTTGGTTTAATTGTCTGTTATAGTGCCAGGGAGGGGAGCACCGAGGCCCTGTCGCCATAACCGCCACAAAGGCGTGAGTGGTGGGGACTGTTTGGTGGCAGACCACTAAGGTCTTTACTGCCACCATCGTCTTGTCGGGTTAGGGTTTCAAAGTCAAAAGGGACAGGGAGACTGTTAGGGTTAGGGTTAGAGTTTCGTGTTCTCCCTCTAGTTCACTATTTTTATTTTTATTTTAGGAATTAGGGCAAATTAATTTATGCCACCGATTTATTAATAACACACAGCTTGAACGTGATAGTAGAACAATTTAATCGGATCTGCCAGTCGGATTTATACTGAATACATTCTTTGTATATTATTGCAAAACCGAACTATCAGAAAAAAAATTCAATCTTTGGTTATTGAAGCATGCTTGGCAGAATTAGTATCATGCGTATCTAATCTGGGCATAGTTTAATGCACGTATAGTGGGTCTGTTTTATCAATAAAGATACAGATTGACAAAACAGAAATATTCAACCAAAGATGCAATTTTTTAACTTAGTTTTGGGCATTTCAATTGTAAAAACATGCTGAAT
>JACYFF010031955.1:94776308-94830944 GCA_017589665.1 Selenicereus undatus
ATATATATATACATTCATACATACATACATACATACATACATACATACATACATACATTTTATTGAAGGTACTCTTGCTTAGTTGGACTAAAGTACTAATTTCGTCATTAATCACGTCTTCTAGAAGGCAATTATGGCAACAAATTGGTAGTCAAAATTTGAACATTCCATTATAATCTCTCTCTGATCAAATTTTTTATTTTTCACTATTCGTTTGGATAATCCAAGGCGGTGATGTGGTTGGACATATTCTTGTCAGAAGAAATTCACAACATTTATTGCTTACCATTTACCATTGTTAGTTATTTTTGTTTGCTTAAAAAGAAGGGACACACAGCTATCTAATCTTTTTTTTGCCAAAAAAAATGGGGTATGTTCTTTTTGACTTATAAGATGTACATTTTGGTGCTTATTGCTGAAACATACTCAATGGTTTAAGAAAATATAACTTGATAATTTCAACAAGCACTTAATAGTGTTGAATCATGTTGAATTGTATTAAACAATGCTGAAGTGTGTTGAAAGTTGTTGAATGGTAATGATATGTACTTATGATAAACCGAAGAGAACATGCCAATAAGGTGATGGACTTTGATAATAGTAATAGAAGACTAGTGGTTGGTTGTTTTTCTAACTAATGTTTAATGATTGAGCAATTGTTACATAGAACACCTTGGAGTACTATGCAACATACTTAAGCACGTGGGTCCTAATAAAAAAATAAAATAAAGTCAGAAAAAAAGCATTGCATCATGCCTACATAAAGCCACAAAAAAAAAAGATGTGACAGAACAATTCATTTGGACACACATAAAAACTAGAGCACACACTTTCTCCCTCCCTCTCTCTCTCTCTATCTCTCTCTTTGTTAAATCGAATTCAGCTCGTATTGGACCATTCAATGTTTGTAGCATAATTTTCAGCATTAAATACAACATCAATTGTAATATTTTGTGATATTTTACAAAAAATCAGAGAGAATTAGCATAGATATGTGAAAAATTAAAGAATCAACAAATGATTCAAGCTGGGAATTTGTGGTTAAAACATAGGTCATAGTTGTTGAATTATGAGAGATTTCGAAGTGAATACATGAATACATGAATTGATTGATTCTTCCACTTTGAAATTATTGGTATAATTGTTCTAACGTCTAATTTCGTGGGGAATTCGGAAATCAGAAAGGTTTTATTCAACTAACCCTTATCAAGATTTTTTCATATGTTTTCTCTCTAGATCTATTGAATTGCAATAAAATTTGTGTCCATTTCTAGTGCTTAGTTGATCAAAGAGGGATTGAATAGACTTTAATGGGGAATGCATCGCAAGTAGAATAAGAAATTTTTGGTGAATTTTTAAAATTTAACAATGAATATTTGTTTTGATGAATGTTTAAGTTTTAGTGATGAATAATATTTTGTGATTTATTTGGAATATTTCATATTGAATATGCATTTTTTGAAAATATACTAAGAATAATTCATTTTAGCAGTTAGCAACATCTACTCCCTAATGCTTCACACCATTAATCATGCAATTTTAAGCACTGCTAACTTCTAGTAAATGTTGATAATCGCTCACTACCACTATCTACTATCTTCAAATAGTACTATGCAGTTAGTAACAGTTCTTAACCTCTAACATCTATTTCTAGCCACTAGTAAGCGCTAGTAACCATGGGTGATTGATAATTGCTAATTCTAAAAGCTGAAATGAACATGCCCTAAGTTCAGTGATGAATATACTTCTTTTTTTTTTTTAGTGAATACTTCCTCAATCCCTAAAGGAATATCCCTTATTCTCTTGTGAGATATTCCAAAATAATGTCCACTTTGAAAATGGAAGTATCAAATTTATCAATATTCTCAAATTGCCCTTATTTTGAATTTGAAAACACAATTAGCAAAGGAGGAAAAGATAGAATAATATTTTTGAATCGAAATAGCAAGGATAATATTGATATTTCATCTTTGAAAGAGAATGTTAATATCCCTAACAATGCATGGAAAGTCAAACGAGATAACATTTTCGAGATGGATGAATTTATGAAGAGAGCTTAACAACAAAAGTCGGTGCAAGTTTCTAATAAATTGGCTGATGCATACGCAAAGAAAAATCAATAATATTTACAGAAGGATGTTGAATATTGATAAGCATGGACATATTTACCAAGATTCGTCAGGATTTTCTGAAATTCATCAGTATTGTTATGAAATTCGTTAGTTATTTCAAAAATTCATCCATAAAATATTTTATATATTTTATTCCTTTTCTGTAGACTTTTTACATGAATAAAAAAGATACTCATACTCATTAGTGCTTTTTTGGAAAAATTGAAGAAATATCAATTAAAGTCAAAATCATTAGTGTAGATTCATCACTATGCATTGATAATTTTGAGTGTAATGCAAGTGAATTTGATAGAAAGATGAAAGTAATTAAATTTTAGTTCGTATAAAAAAGTGTATATAAAAACATAAATTTATCAAAAATTTTAAAATATTCATCAAAACCTAAAGTTCATCAATTTGTTATAAAATTTATTGGTTCCAAAAAATTCATCAATTTATTACAAAATAAGTTTGTACTCATTGATTTATTAAAAAATTCATCAATTTATTACAAAAAAAGTTATGAATGCTAAAAAATTCATCAAAACCATCATTTACAAAGAAAGTAATTGAGTAAATTGAGTAAATTTCTATGATTTTCATTATCTTCATTGAAAATGTATCACGGGGCCTAGTGTAACGCCTCAAAATAAGTTTGTACTCATTGATTTTTTTTATTCTATGATAATTATTTTCTAAGGAAATAACGTCCCAAGAACAAGTCTCCAGCAAGCAACACCAAAATTCTTATTGATGTCAAATAAACTATATAGCAAAGCTCATCACTATGTTTTTATGTAGTTTTCTTTTGATAGAAAATTTATGTAAGTATCACATGTATCTTTTAAAGATACTCAAAAGACAAAAATGGCAATTGGTTTTGAAACATGTATCTAAATTACTTAATTATTAACGTAATCAAGTCTTGTAGGTAGATTAAAGTCATATCTTAGGAATGCCGAAGCTTAGAATTTTGTTGTTCGGGAATCGCACACGAATTGATACAAACGATCAAGTGATGACTTCTAGAGTTACGGTCGATTTCTACGTCCCAAACTTAAATCTCGAGTGATGGTAAGGCAATCATGAGAGAGGGAGAGATGGAAGGTACTGTTTTGGGGTTGATATAACTTATCCTAATTAATTCCCTAAACTACCATTTATATAGGTTTAGATTATATTAGCCGGCACCACTTAGGTGGCATAAGTGGCCACCTATCCCTAGATTTAAGGCCGACCAATAGCTCAAACTCGATCGCGTAAGCCATAAATCACATGTATCTCCATGAATTATAACTCTTTATGCTTCATATCAGGAATGGAATGTATGACCAGAAAGTAATCAATAGTGTTATATTAAGTCACCATCTAACTAACATAACACTTTCACAAAATACGATACCCCTAAATCATCCAATTATCATTGGGGGCATACCTAGTCCCTTTATGCCATACGATATATAATATGATTATATGCTTAATATAATCACTGGGGTTGATATGGTGATGATGGATAGATGTTCTTTAAACACTCAAGACATTTCATCTTAGCTTAACTTCTTTCCTAACTTGTACTCACTAAACCGTATACATTATGGCTCTTAAGAAACACATTAAGCTATCATCATCAAGCTTTGACTTCATGTCATAGCTTTAAATCAAAGGGTCATTATTCATAGGGGCACACAATGACAAGAGACAGGGAAGCCAATTCTCACTCTATGGATACCTTGTCTTATAAGTACACACAGTATGAAATGTGTGTTAAAGAATAGCTCCCACTCAGTCCCTATTCTTTTCGTGGGTATATCTATGGTCTCCATTCCTTTCCCTCATTTCCACTATTTCCTACTCCTTAAATATAAATACCACTCCTTCCCATTCCATTCCATTTTCTCCTACTCCTTTCCAAACTCTTCTATTCTCTCCCACTCGAGCTCACTTCTTCCCACACTTCTGAAACTTTCCACACTCTTCCATTCCTTCCCACTCCCACTCAATTCTACTCTTTCCCAGTCCATTCCACTCTTTTCCACTCCGTTTCATTCCTTCCGACTCTTTCCCACTTTATTTCATTCCTTCGTACTCTTTCCCACTCCATTCCATTCCTTCCTACTCCTGTATACAGCAAACTACTTATACCCGCTCTATTCCACTCCTTCCCACTTTATTTCATAACTTTCCATTCCATACCTATAAGATACCCACAAAAAGAATTGGACCTTAACTTTTCATGTCATTCTATATGGCATGCAAATTGCCAGTCTAGATTTTCACCCGAAAATCTAACTGAGCCACTAGATCAACACACTAAATATTAATCTTGACACTCAAGATTCATCTCCTAAGGCTTCAATATTAAATCTAATATTTCATATTCGACTCACTCAAGTCTCAACTTAGACTTACTAAGGCAGTTGTATTTCTTACTTATACACTTCTAGTATGAGTAATCACTATTGCATATCCAGTGCTAATATGATTTAGGTGCTGTTTGGCCTAGTTTATAGAAAACTGTTTTTATTTTGTAAAAGTAGTTTCTTTAAAAGTTGTTTTTAGAGAAATTATAAAGTGTTTGGCCTAATTTATATGAAAATAGTTTTGAACAATTTGAGTTGTTTGGCCTAACTTCTTTTAAAGTACTTCTCAATTAATATATCATTTAGATTATTTTTCCTTTTTACATTATAATTATTTATCTCTTCTTATTTCTTTACTAAATTAAGAGATTGATTTTTTTGTACCTTGTTTATAGCTATTAACTTCTATGTATTTCTAAGAGATAATACATAGATGAAATTTTATTCCTTGGTAAGCATGAAATTGAAAAAAAAAAACAACCAAAAGTGAAGCATTGAACAATACAAAAATATTATAAAACTTGGCACTTTTGCTCTCTTTCTACCTACACCTAAATAAATCAATTATTACCTACTCATTAAAGATATAACAATTTTATTGCGAAGAGAAAACATATCATTGTCATCCAATGCTCTGCTATGCTCTATTGAATAATCATATCGATTGGTATGCTGTTCTCCCTCATCGTCTTCTACTAGGGGCATGTAATTGGGACCTTGATCACATCTATTGAACTCTTCATCTTCAATTGCATATTTCCTGAAATAATTATGAAGGGTCATGGTTATCACCACAATTTTGCATTGTGTAGAGAGTTCGTAACTTGGCATATCAAGTAATATTCTCCATCTATTCTTACACACCCCAAATGTTCTTTTAATCACATTTCTAAGAGATGCATGTGCAAAATTAAACACTTCATAGTATCCTGTAGGAGGTTGGCTTGAACGTCTAAAATCAAGAAGATCGGGAAGGTCAAGTCGCAGTGAAATGAGGAATAAAACTTTCTGTAGCCTCCACAATGCGATCCAACCTACTTTGCATACTTGCAATAGTACCTACTTTTGACTTAATCCTCTTCATTGGTTTTTCTTTTCCTTCCTTAGAACTAGATGCCTTTTTGGCCTTGTTACCCTCTTGCTCAACAAAAACATCATTATGAACCTCAATGTTCTCCAAACTAATATTCGGAACCCCACATTCATCATATCCACTATCTTCAGTTCTTACAGTCAATAACTTCTATGTTCTCCTCTTCCTCTACTACCTTATATTCCGCCTCTCCTTCCCTCCCCCCATTTTCATGAACTTCTAGTGTATACGAATCCCATGAATGCTCACCGGTTGCAAATGTATTAGAAAACATTATCTCCATTTTTGTTAAATTAGCCAACCTCTCTTTGCAAAAATTAGCGTATTTATGATTAGCTTGTAAGTAAAATGGACAAAACATGTTAGAATGATATTCAAATTAAAAGGTAAGAACATATCCAAAGTACTAGAAAGGTATACTAGCCTTGATTTTTTCCTCCCACCGAGAGTCATTAGCAAGAACTGTGTTTTTATTGGGATCCCATCATAAACCAGTCTCCATTAGCAACTTCTTCCATGCTTTATATTGAGCTTTTAGAGCTTCCCACCTATTTTTGAATTGCCTATAATCATAATTCCATCCACTCCTTAGCCGGAACTTTATTGAAAAGTGTATTTGGTCTATTATCCCATCATATCTTATTGAAATGTGTATGTGGTCCATTTCTCGCATGAACCTCTTGAGCACAAACTTGACAGAAAGTCTCGGTTGCCTTTAGATCACAATTTGCCTTTTCTTTCTTCACAATTTGGCGAGAGGGGCCAAAATAAGTTTGAGAATGTCATTTCGTAATGAGTTTTTGACTAGCAATCTAATAAGAGTTAGGTACAAGTATAAGTGAAAACCCCCAAATAAACAAAGGAGACGACATATGTCAAATAGAAATAATATGTTGCCATTACACATCAGCATGACCTTATAAAGTCTAGAAGTTGGCTAATTCATTATGATAGTCGCTAATTGAAGGTTAATGTTTACTATTATATTAAATGATAATAGCAAGGTCGTAACTAACAAATAAATTAAGCTAATATTGAAATATTTTATCAAAAAATATAAGAAGATGACACTAAAGTTACTTACTTGATCATGCATAGATGGATTAGATTGCATATGAAATTGTCTGGATGAGAACTCATTAGCAACATTGAGATTTACTGGTTGTCTACCCTAGAATGTTACGAATAGGAAAATTTTAGATAGGATTTCCATCTTTAAAACACCAATTAAATAAAGAAATGTACTAGTTATTATAAGAATACATTTAACCTTGTTCGTAGCTGAAGAAGCATTGTTTGAGGAAGTTGCTCTATTTTCGGATGGTGTCAAACATATCTTATGATCAAGATTTGATGTCTTACTCTAACAAAAATAATATTGAAAACATTATCGGAAAAAAAAACTATAAATATTACATGAACATGAAAACAAAAAAGTAACTATTGTTAGATTGGGCCAACCTAAATGGACAAAATTCAACAATTATAAAATAAAAAGAGAACATAGAAATCTATAGATGAGCCACCTAGCCAAGTATCTTTAAAGTTTAATGACTAAAAATTAATACGCATAAATATATCACACTAGCCATACAACATAAGAAAGTAACAATATACAATAATGTAACATAACCACAAAATCACACTATCAAAATGAGAATACAAGACTTTGCTCTAAAACTAAAGTCCTAACAAGATACTTGGCTAATACATTTCCCTAGCATTGAGAATACAAGCATAATAATAAATTACAAATTAACCATACTAGCATCAGAATACAAGCCCTTCCATAGCATTGAATTACATTAATTTTGTCATTTTAACAAATTATCCAATGAGATGAGAAGTCCCTTTCATCACTGCTAATGTTCAGAAAGCATAATAATTTATTATGTTATTATTCAACTTTATTCAATGGTAGATGTCCCTTTCACTGTTCATTAGCCATATATAATAATTAGAAAACATTGTCTCCGTCTTCCCCTTCGTTCCGCCATATGCTCTGTAGTTTTAGTTCAACTTGACTTTCTCTCTCTTTCTCCTTCTCTTTCTCTCTCTTCCTGAATCTTTCCCAGTCATCTAACCTCTATTCGTTACCCCACTTTAGTCCATCACCGTGACTCACCACCATCTCAATACCTTTGCATAACAATTTAGATCATACATTACAGATCAGATGGAAGAATCATGCCTAGAACAACGTAAACATAATGTTTAAAAAAAATATTACCATGGATTGACATATACCATTTCAAATTCCATTATTTACCTAAGTAGTATGAATTATATACAATATATCTATTCTACTCTTCCCCCACCAAAAACAGAGACTATAAATTATGAATTTTAAAAGTATAAAATTATTAGATTAGCATGGATCAATAGCACTTACCTCCTTCTTTGGGTATGGAGTTGTCTGACATTGATGAGGTGGAGTCGTGTTGATCTAAGCAAAGTTGTAGAGAAGGCCAATATTGAAGAAGATGGAGAGGCGTTGACTCTGAATTGAAAGAATAAGGGGGAAGGCAGTGGGTGTTTATAGGTGTTAATTAGAGGGTTTTTTTAGTTCTTCAGGGGAAATTGTGCCCACATTTAAAATACAAAATCCTTTCCACATTACTCAGTCGAGATTCCTGGGATTTACAGACGTAGAAGCAGCAAAATGCTGCTTCTGTTTCTAGAGGAAGTTACCCCAAAAAATAATTTTTAAAAACAGTTTTTAGTTTTTGAAAATAGTGATGTTTGGCTTAGTTTGTATTTTTCAAGTTAAAAGCTAACATTTAAGTTAGGCCAAACACCCACTTAGCCTTATCCTGCTTGCTATTCAAGTGTCAGTGCGATTTCTTGTGTGAATAGGCTAATCAGAAGCTTGTGATATTTCAATAAGCCTAATATACGATAATAAATCATGAGCAATATGCTCATCACAAATGCAATGTGTCACATAAAATGATATATCATAGAACTAAACCTTATGAATCCCTAGACTCAAAATATGAGCTTGGAACATATCACAAGGAATAGGTCTAGTCAAGGGAACACAATCAACTTGTTAGTGTGTATATATACCTAATGGCAATGCCCTTTGTCTCTATGGTAACAAGCAACATAATCTACTTTCATAGTTGACAACGATGTTCAGTTTTGCTTCTTATTGCATTATGATATGGCTCCCCATTCAAGGTGAAAAAATATCCTGAGGTTGACCTAGAGTTGTTCGAGTAAACACCCCAATCGACATGCAAGTATCCCCTAAACCTTAGGTAAGTACCCTGATAGCAAAGGACCGGGTCAATAATACCATGAGGGTATAGCTCCTTTTGATGGCTTCTTAGTGAGCAAGTCCTAGGTTAGTTTGGTAACAATTTACCGCACTAACCACAAAGCAATATTAGGTCATGTACATAACATGACATATACTGAACTTTATATAGCACTGGGAGCATTGCTCATTTTCTCTTTTCATCATTTGTTTTAAGGCATTAATCAAGAGTAAAGGTCATACCCATCACAGCTAGAATATCTTTGGGTTAGGAATTAATATCTTTGGGTTAGGAATTAAGTATCTTAAAACATTCCAAGACATTTTTAATGTACGCTTCCTGTCATATACCCAAGAGCTTCATTCAATGGTTTTTGACTATCTCCACAACTAGGACATGCCTAGTTTCACCCTTGTCTTTTATCTCAAAGGTAGAAGATATCCACTTATTAATGACTTTGATCATTTCCAACTTGTTCCCAACTAGAAATATGTCATCAACTTAAAGGGAAGAAACATAATCCCCCTAGCTATTTTATTAACATACATGTAACGGTTATCTAAAACCATGGATAAGCCAAACAAAGTTATTACTTCATGGAGTCTAAAGTACCATTATTTGGAAGATTGCTTAAGATCTTACATAGAACTTTCAAGGTGACATGCATTGCCCTCTTGACATTTTGACACAAAACCAGTCGGTTCGCTGATATGTCATTGCACTCTATTTTGAGGTCATTTTGTGCCATTTTAAGGGAGAATTATGTGCTTTATGCTATATTATGCAGTCCTGTTTTGATTTTACGCTCGGGTATGGTTCTTTTCTGTGTTTTGCAAGCTTTTTGACCATTTCACCCCAAAATTGACCATAATTGAGTGCATCTTGACTCCCCATGGTGACCCTCAAGTCACTTTACCCGTGAAAGGAAGAAAGAACAGAAGATTATTGAGACAGCTCACCACGAATGGTCTGTGGTGAGGCTATAACTGCAAGCCTGTTCGTTTTTCTTCATTGTGTGGCTGAGGTTGATTGTGCTCTTCTTTAAATAGGGCCATTTTCATAGCAGACAAGACACACACAACACAAAAGAGAATGCCTTCTCTCTAGTTTTTCCATTCTTTTCAATTTTTCTAAGTTTAGTTTAGATTTTTATTAGTTTTGAGTATAAGTGTTGAAGAAGTGCTTGCTATTTTGGAAGCCTTTCATAAGTTGGGAAACCCAGTTTTCTTCTCTCAAACTTTGTTTAGTTTTGCTAATTTAAACATGTGTGAGTAGTTTTCTTAATCTAGGGATTGTTAGCCAACTATTGATGTTGGAATCTCTCATCTTTATTTAGTTGTACTTGTTCTTGATTGGGATTGGTTGAATTCTATCTTGTGTGTGAAATTATCGTGATTGAATTTTGGCCAAATTCATTTACTAATTCTAAATAGTTAAGTGAAGGACGAAAAGGTGAAACTTGTATTTGATTGATAAGATAGGACTTGACTTAGCAATACTTGAAAGAGATTTGCTTGTTAGGAGGGCCCTTTAGCGATCAAAAATCTATAACTTAGACTAAACAAGGACATTTGAAAGACTAACTAGTTAGTATAGGCAATTCAGTTTATTTTACAAGAAGATTGAATTCTAAATGCGATGACACCCCTTTCAATCTCCCATTGTAGATCAAGTATATGATATATTTTATTAATCCATATCTCTACAAGGTGAAACAAATCCCTAGATGTTTTTAATTGATTTAATTTTTGAACTACGTTATAGTGTCATTCAAATTCTCTATTTGAAATTGCTTGCTTAGCACTTTTATAGGACAAAACTCAATAGATTACAATCGGTCTTCGTGGGAATAATATCTTTACTAAACTACAACACCCATATGCTTGCAGGCTTACGTCAAGTTTTTGGCACCGTTGCTGGTGACCAAATTTGTAGATATTGAGTTAGCCCTTAGAAATTGACCAAGCATTTTATCATTATTTTCTCTTTCTTTATATTTTTTATTTGGGTTCGTAGTTTTGTTGCTATTTTGTAGATTTATCCTTTTTATGTGAAGTCCCTTTTCGTTTGAATTCAATCCAGAAATCGAAAGGACTTTTTGCTATAGGAGGAAGAAATTAAGGGTGGAAGAGCAAAGACTCAATGCTCAAGCAGTTTCTTCATCGATGGTAGGAATAGGAGGTGACCAAAGAAGGACACTCAGGGATTTTATTACCCCGGGAGTCCAAGGCATTTCCTCAAGTATCGCTTGACCAACCGTAGAAGCGAACAATTTTGAGCTCAAACCAGCCCTTATATTAATGGTACGACAATGCCAGTTCGATGGCACCCTGTTAGAAGATCCAAACTTACAGCTCTCAGTCTTTTTAAAGGTGTGTCTCATGTTAAAGCTCAACGAAGTTTCTACTAATGCGATCCGCTTGTGCCTATTTCCCTTTTCACATAGGGATAAGACGACGTCGTGGCTTCGCTTGTTACTTTCAAGATGTATAATGACATAGGCCGAGCTTACAAAAGTCTTTCTTGCCAAGTTCTTTCGTCCGAGTAAGATGGCAAGCCTACACAATCAAATCACTACTTTCTCTCAAAAGAAAGATGAGACACTCTATGAAGCCTAGGAGCAATTCAAGGATGTTTTAAAATTATGCCCTCACCATGGTCTTCAAAGATAGATGATTGTGCAAGCATTGTATAATGGAGTCACCCAACCATTGAGGTATGCTATTAAAGCTGCAGGATGTACTCTTATGAACAAAACTGTAGATGAAGCATACAATCTTATAAAAGAGATGGCCCTTAACAATTTCCAATGGTCGTCTGCAAGAGCCCAACCTAAGCGGGTTGGAGGTAAGCTAGAATTAGATGCTATTTCTATGCTTTCTTCTAAAGTTAATGCTATGTCCTTGAATGTTAATTATGTTAATTCAAGTACCCCTTCCCCATCATGTGATATATGTGGATTAATTGGTCATTTGACTATGCATTGTCAAGTGAGTAGTCCTTTTGCCTAATATATAAGTGATCATGTCAACTATGTGAACAACTATTATCCTAGACCAACAAATAACCCTTTCGCTAGCACATATAATCCAGGTTGGAGAAATCACCGCAATTTCTCTTATAAGTCTGCCCCACTTGTGCACTAAATGAATTTCATACCATCTCCTGGATTTTAAAGACCATCCTATCCTCAACAAGCACCTCAAAAATTCAACTTAGAGTCTATGACGGAAAATATGCTTTTGGCACAACAAAATCAAGATGAATACATTAAGCAATTGGCCTCCAAGGTTGATGTACTTACTACTCACAATAAGACGTTGGAAGCTCAATAAGCTACATCTACATCTACACCTCCGGGTAGACTGCCTAGCAAACCCGAATCTAATCCTCGCGCGCAGTGTAACGATGTTACCTTGAAAGAAGGGGTAGAGGATTCTAAGGAGACAACATTGAAGGAGGCTAGAGAAGTGATCATGGTTCAGAGTAACGAGAGAAATGATGCGGGTGAGCCCATGACTTTTTGAGAAAATGATAGCTTTAAGATTCCCAAAGTCTTTCCCCCTAAGCTTCCTGACCCCGGTAACGTTTCTATCCTTTGTGTCGTAGGAAAAGTGAAGATTGAAATAGCCCTATGTGACCTTGGCACAAGTATCAGTTTGATGCCATACTCTATGTTCCATAAGCTTTATTTGGGACTAGTGCAACCTGCACCCTTTTCACTCCAATTAGCAGATGGTTCTGAAACACAACCTTTGGGTACGTTGGAGGATGTACCCGTAAAAATAGGAGATTTTTGGGTACTAGAAGATTTTATCATTGCTGATACAATTGAGACTGACGATGCCCAAATTATTCTTAGGAGACCCTTTTTGGCTACTTCAGGCAGCACTATTGATGTGAAAGGGGGCGGATAACATTTGCAGTAGGGGGTGTTACGCTAAGTTTTATTTTATGGACGAGAAAATTGTTTCCCCTAATTCTTTTCTATCTGATATACTTCTCCTTTCTCCAGAAATTGAGATGGATGATGGTTGGAGTTATCCTGATCCTTTTGATTCTGATTGGATTACTACCGAGGATCCCGACCAAGGTTATGTTAAGGTGGAGTTTGCTGCTCCTATGCCACCAAGCATATCCGAGGTTGAGACATATGCTTCTAATGAGTCTTCCATGAATGATTATTACAGGTTTGCTCAGGTAATTCTCTCTTTGCTTGCTATAGAAGGAGTCGATTTGGATTTTAATCTTGTGATTGAATATGATAATAGTGGTTTGTTTGATGAAGCCCACTATTGATTTGTTTTCGGCAGAATTTGATGATAAAGGACCTCCAACCTGAATATCTGAGGTGGTACTTTCAGACGAAAGACTTGAATTTTGTGGTTCATGACAAAAACAATGCATATGTTGTGGGGAAGTCCGATACCCACTTTTTCATTGAACCCGAACCCGAGTAAAAAAAGGTCGAGCTCCCAACCTTAAACGAGCGCTTCTTGGGAGGCAATCGAAGTGTTTGTTTTTCTTTTTTCCTTTTTATGTACCCTTTTTTCTATTTTGTGTTTTTGCTATTTAGAATCTCCACTAGAAATTAATAAAACTATTAAAAAGCATAATAAGAGGTTTTTTTTAGAACCTCCACGGACACCACCACTGTTCGTGAAGGCTCTAACACAAAAGAACAAAAGAAAAAAAAAAAAGAGAGAAAAGAACAAAAAATTTGGGACCAGAGTTGACAATGGAGAGTCTGTGGCCAACATCATGGTCTGTGGTGAGCCCCACGTCTGTGGTCAAGGGTTTTCAAGGCCCTTTAATCCCCATTCTTTTCATCTTCTTCCTCAAACTCGACTCTTTCTTTCTCTCTAAACACTTCATTCTCTCTCTAAAACCTCCATAACCACTTCACTTAAAATCTTCAATTTTTCACCGAAATCCATCAAATTACTTCCCTTTTCACTTACTTTCTTCACCTTAACCCCTTATCTCCCTTTATTTTTTTTCACTTTCAAGTCTTCTTTCTCTCCCATTTTTCCCATCTCCATACCCAAAACTTTCACAGCTCCATTTTTAACTGTTAGCCTTACAATTTCCGTTTTTCTTCGGTATTTATTCACCATTTACTTCCCCTTTCTCAATTTTTTTATTTTCTAGCTTTTTTTATTCTCATTTTCTTTTAGTTTGATTTTTTTAGTTTTCCCCATCCACATTACACTACTATGGCACCAAAGAAGAAGGCAAGAATCACACAAGAAGCTACGACTTCAAGTTAAGCTGCACAAAGAGCTCCCAAAACATCGATCACCGTACGAAATCGAGGTAACATTCCACACCCCCTTGGTTTAACTAATCCTGAACACAATGCTAGATATAATGCTTTGAGTAGTTTGCTAGTAGGAGCTACTCGATATTATGATGAGGAAGTGTTGAATCGTTTGCGATTGTCTGGTGATATTCGTTGGTTGTTTGCTCGAGTCAAGATGGGTCAATTTTTAGAAACTAGGGATTGCACTTATCGTGACCTCACACTTGAATTCTTTAGCACATTGCATGTTGAAGTCACGAATGGCCCTTGATGTCAAGAGGACTCCATTTCATTTTATCTTAATAGGGAGTTTTATGAGCTTAATTTGAGTGCCTTTAATGGTATATTTGGTGTTCCACCAAGTGTGGACCTCCCATACCACCATGTCCCTGAGGAACTCAATCCAAATGCTTTTTGGTATGAACTTTTTGGGGATTATCGGTATGACACTAGTAATTCCAAAGGCAAGATTATTCAAAACCCCTATATTCACGTGGCCAATGGTTATTAGCTTGTGGTTTGTTTCCCAGGGAGGGTAGTTTAAATGTGCCTCGCCTGTCTGAATTATATTTTTTGTATAGCATGCTTGAAGGTGACCGGATTGACCTTGGATCATTGTTGGTCAATCAGTCATATAGTGCAGCCACTAGTTCTGCACATAGGATTGTCATTGGGGGCCTCATTACCCCCATTGCTAGGTTGGTTGGAGTTGAACTTAACCCTAATGATAGCGTCACAAGTTTGGAGCAGTTGAACTTGGCCGCTTTTGAACATATGAAATTTTGTAAGGTTAATGGTGGGCTTTATCTTGGGAATCAGCTTATGCCTCTTCCAAATGTTGATCGCACCTCTCTCTTGAACCGGGCTAATCTCTACTTTTTACTCAGTGATGAAGAGTTGGCATGGCCTGCCCCATCTCCTCCACCTCCTCACCCCGGGGCTTCTAGTTCCTCCAAACCATCCTCATCTCATGACTATCCTGACTTGCATGCTACCCTTCAGTCAATACAAGAGCTGTAAGCTTCTTTACGATTTTATGTAGAAACGAAGCATGCCTCACTCCGAGGTTTTGTTTAGGAGCACCATGATGAGCTCTGCGGGATCATTGCCTCATAGAACCAATATTTCCAAGACTATAAGGTCTGCTTATAGACGGGACTGACACATTTCTCAACCTCACCATCCTTCTTCTGCTACACCCTCTCGCCTCCCTTTTAGAGTTTTCTGCTCAAGTTGAGGACAATGCTTTGTCCAAGCATGGGGGAGTTGTTGTCATTGTTTGTGGTTATATATATGTGTGTTGCGGATATGTGAAAGTTTTTGTTTTTTTAAGTCATGCATTTAGGCTTACTTTGCATTTTTAGTTGATTATTTAGTTTTTCTAGGTTTCTTTCTTCGTTTTAGTTTTGTTTTGACACTTTTTAGTTTTTAGTTGCATTTTAGGCTTAGTAAAACCCAAAAAAAAAAACCAAAAGGAAAAAGAAAATAGCCTATAAATCCTCTGATGATGAGTTTTGAGACTAAATGGCTTTCTTTTGCCTATTTTGACCCTTTTTATTAGGCCTATTTACGAATAAAATGTTTTTTTTTTGCTTTTTTGAACTATGTTTCATGATTTGACCTTCACATTAGATGTGAGTTGTTTGCTTAATGATTCTTGACATGAGTATTTAGCATATGAAATTCAAAGAGTTAGATGAGCTTTGTCTTATGAGATTTTGAGTTGAATGGACTAATTCATCATTTTAGTCTCATACTTCCTTTCATGTGTGACGCTTCCTAGATTTCAAGTCTCTAGAGCTTGCTTTGACTCTTTTTCAAGATCACATTTAGCATGCACATTTATGAAACATGATTGAGGCATTCTTTGACTTTTTGAGCTACATTGACCAAATAGCCACCCTTATGTGAATGATTTATCCCCTGCTATCCCTTTGAGCCTTTAGCAGGCTTATTGATGAGAACCTATATTAGTATCTTTGGCCACACACATATGTCTTACCCTTTTAGCCAAGGCTATAGAGTTTTCATGGTTGATTAGGAATAGTTTGTGGATAATAACCCTTTATGGATATTGTGGTTTGGTTGGATATGATGAGGGATTCATGCTTTATTTTTCCTTTCAAAGTCAATTGGATTATGTTTTGTGAGTTGCAAGAAAAGTGTTGAAAATGCATAGTTTTCCTTGCCATTATCCTCCTCTTTAGGCAATAAAACGATTTGGCATTGGTTTTATATTTTTAGGCACTTTTTCTTATGACATCACTTGGGGATGTTGTTGATATTTTGAGGAATATGTTTTAGTTGGGAGATGTTGGTTTAAGCTCATAGTCTTTGGCTTTTAGCTCCACAAATACTAAAATATTTGTTCACTCCTTACCTTTACCCATTTGGCCTGTTACAATCCTTAAAAGTCCTCATGATTGCCTTGTATGTTTTGTATTATAGTAGTAGCAAATTAGAGAGTCTTATCAATCTTGTGGTTGATTTGGTTCTATGGAATGGGATTTGAGAGAACCGCATTTAATTTTAAACATATGAGTGATGAGTGTCTTATCCCTAAAGTAATGTTCTATTAGTTCTTATAAGCTCTACTTATTATAATACGCCGATATGATTATTCAAGTTGATTTGAGTGATTGCTTTAATATTTTGATGTGATGGTTCTTACTTTTTTGAAAATTTCCTTGTCTTACCTGTTTGTAAAAGTTTTTCATCACTTTTAGGCTAAAATTCTTGGGTTGATTTGGTTATTGATATTGCTACCGAGGTCTTCCTGAGGATGCTAATCATTTTTAGCCTCAATTTCACAATTGCTTGGAGAGAAGCAATGGTTTAAGTATGAGAGAATTTGATAAGTTCTTAAAGTACACTTTATTTTGATGTCATTTTGGGCCATTTTTAGAGAGAATTATGTGCTTTATGCTATATTATGCACTTCTTTTCGATTTTATGCTTGGGTATGGTTATTTTCTGTGTTGTACAAGTTTTTGGGCCATTTTACCCCAAAATTGACCATAATTGAGTGTATCTTGACTCCCTACGGATACCCCCAAGTCACTATACCCGTGGAAGGAAGAAAGAATAGAAAATTATCGAGACAGAGCTCACCACGGATGGTCCGCGGTGAAGGCCACGGTTTCTAGTGAGGCCATAATTGCAAGCTTGTTCATTTTCTTTCATCATATGGCTGAGGTTGATCCTGTTCTTCTTTAAATAGGGTCATTTTCATAGCAGAGAAGACACACACAGCAGAAAAGAGAACTCCTTCTCTCTAGTTTTTCCATTCTTTTCCATTTATCTAAGTTTGGTTTAGATTTTTAGTAGTTTTGAGTGTGAGTGTTGAAGAAGTGTCGGATGTTTCGGAAGCCCTTGCAAAGTTGGGAAACCCTTGAAGGATCTCCAATTGTGCTAAGTTTTCTTCTCTCAGGCTCTATGTTTAGTTTTGTTAATTTAAACATGTATGAGTAGTTTTCTCAATCTAGGGATTGTTAGCCAAGTATTGATGTTGGAATCTCTCATCTTTATTTAGTTGTACTTGATCTTGATTGGGATTGATTGAATTCTATCTAGTGTGTGAAATTTTTGTGATTAAATTTTGTCCAAATTTATTTGCTCATTCTAAATAGTTAAGTGAAGGACTGAAAGGTCAAACTTGCTATTTGATTGACAAGATAGGACTTGAGTTAGTAATACTTGAAATAGATTTGCTTGTTAAGAGGACCCTTTAGCGATCAAAAATCTATATCTTAGACTAAACAAGGACTTAAAAGAATGATTGGTTAGTTTAGATAATTCAGTTTATTTTGAAAGAAGATTGAATTCTAAATGCGATTGCACACCTTTTACTCTCTCATTATAGATCAAGTACATGATATATTTCGTTGATCCACATCTCTACAAGTGAAACAAATCCCTAGATGTTTTTAATTGATTGAATTTTTTAATTAGGTTATAAATTTATAGTGTAATTCAAATTCTCTATTGACCTTGCTTGCTTAACACTTTTATAGGACAAAACTTAATAGATTATAATTGACCTCCGTGGGAACGATATCTTTACTAATCTACAACACCCGTGCACCTATAGGCTTAGGTCATTAACCTATGTAGATCTCTTCCCTAAGGTTACCATTAGGGAAATCAGTCTTTACGTCCATCTGAGACAACTAGGGCTAGAAAGCCAATGGAAGCAAATCTCACCACATAGGAAAATGTCTCTTTCTGGTATATACCTCATTTTGGGTACAACCTTTGGTCACTGGATAGGCCTTAAACTTGTCAATTGATCCATCTGTCAAACATTTTATCATGAAAACCCACTTGTTTTCAATAGACTTACATTGACATGGAAGGCAAACAAGTGTCCAAACCTTGTTTCTTGCCATCAAGTCCATATCATCCATTATGGCATCTATCCACTCTTTGTGATTTAGTGAATCAACTGCCTCTTGAAAAAGGATAGGCTCTTAACTTTCAAGGTAGTGCATATGAATATTTCCTCTTTGATTTGAAAATAACGTTGAGAAATTCTTCCATATTCACTCCTTCGAATCTTAAGATCTTCATTTTTTGTCCGTCTCATTGTGGAATCCCTCATCCATTGTCTAAGAGCTGTGAGACTCTTTGCACATTGAGAATCACTCTCATTATCCCTTTGAAGGCATGAGATCTTAAATATATAGACTAACCATATGTTCAAAATTTGGAGATTGGGGATGAACTTCATCCTCATGTTGATTCTCTTGAGAAATTGGAGATTGAGGACGAATCTTATTCTCCTAAATAAATAAATCTTTATCGTTCCTATTAGATAAGGAAGGTATGCCATCCTCGGTGACTTAGTGAGATATCAAATCCTCTCCCTCATTGAGAGATGGTTAAAAGTCCTGCTGTAACTCATACAGTTCGAGGTCCTTCTTTATTTCACCAATGCTTGGGAATTCATTCTCAATAAAATCGATATTACAGGACTCGATTTCCATTATGCCACCATTTAGATGCTCCTCGTATATTGCATTCCCTTTGAAATATTCAAGATACCCCATGAACACCATCTTGGTAGCTATTGGATCGAGTTTCCTATGTTCGTGGGTTGGGTTATCCACATAGCTGTCGAATCCCATCAGTGTAAGTGATCCAAAACGCTTTCTACCAAAGCATAGCTCATATGGAGTGGCAGGCACACTTGTGCTTGGCACACAGCTAAGGACATATACCGCGATAAGCAACACATTGCCCAAAAACTAATTGGGAGTTTAACATGTACCATCGTTGAGCTGAATATGTCAAGCAATGTAGGATTTCTATGTTCTCCAGCACCATTTTGTTGCGAAGTATATGGAATCATTAGCTATTTTTGTAGACACTTTTTCCTTACAAAATGCTTTGAATATATTAGAGAAATATTCATGATGCTCTCGAACCCTTGCCAAAAGGCTTTATGGTTGCTTTTCTAGCTAGGCATGACATACATCTAAGCAAATTAACCCTAGTGAGTCGATCTCGAAGTCCATTTTTAGCTAGCCTGTTCACTTTATCTTGGTGCTCATGGCCAAGTCGTGCATCCCTAAAAAATATAGTAAAAAGTGATTCAAAAACAAAAGATGTATTATACCGTCCAAAACAGCAGAACCTTTCAATGTTGCATGGCCAAACAAGTTGCCATTATACAAGATGTCCAAAACATATAGACGAAAATCAAAAGAGAAAATTAATCTCATAAACCAAAGAAAAAAGGGAACAACACACCCCAGGTGCATAGAGGGCATTGTGAAAAAGCAACATGTTCCCTTTACAGAGTTTGATATGTCCCTATGTGAAGGACATCTTCTTCACTGTTGTTCCCTAGAACGTCAGTTTGTGAACCCACGAATAGCGATGAAAATTTACAAAACCTTCTCAGTGCTAAATTATATTTTTGTTAGCTCCTCTACAATCGGCTTAGGAAAAGAGTTGGCAAGTAATGTTTGGGAGCACACATACTGGCCATGTTTGGCAAATAGTTATTAGCTCTTGGCTGTTTCTATTGGTTGTTTGTTGTTAATAATTTTAATTAGCTGTTTGAGTCTGCCATTTCTTTAAAAAAGTGTTTGATAAAATTAGCTATTTCTAAAAAATATATTTGACAAAATTTCATTTATGCCTATATCTCTCATTTACTAGTGAAGATGAATTTTTTTAATTAGTTGGTCACTTGTTTCTTTTTCAATATGAATTAAAGTTATGTGATATTAGCAAATTACCTCGCTCATGTAATCCCATTTTATTACTAGTTATTAAATCTTCTTATTGATTTATATATGTCTTATTTTTCAATCTGTTTTTCTTTTCAATCTAAATTAAAATTTATGTGATGTTTAAGGTCCATAACACAACCTGGTTTTGTTGTTTAGTTAGAAGAATTTCTATTTGTTATTAGCTTAACTTTCTTTCAATATGAATTGATTTTCTTGAAGTGGGGATAAATAGAGTATTAAAATTTGCATTAAATTTAATATTACTATATGAAATTAGGAAGAATTTTTTTGAACCACTAAAATAAATTATGAATGTATGGGTACTATGGATCATTATTTTATTTGAATTTGAAAAAGCAAGTAAAACTTAGAAGAGAGAGTGCAAGAAATATATGGATTTTGTTTACGGTATTTAAACAATGACAATTTAGTCTTTTACATTAAAAGCCCAAACAACCAATCTTAAAAAGCTACAAATGTTAGTTTTTTGAAAATAGTTTTTTGGGGGTGAAAAGCTATTCTAAAAAGCCTCACCAAATAACCCAAATAGCTGCTTGACTTAGTCAAACAACCAAAACCATCCAAAAAAACTATTTTTGTCGAAAAAAATCGTCCACCAAACACCTCCATTATTCAATAGTCACTATGGAAGAAGGTATTTTAGTCAGCTCAGGACAATGTCGAGTGTCAGGTTCCCTTTTTCTATAGTTATAGCACTTAACACATGCTATATTTTTCTCTCTACTGCCCTTGGCCTTTTTCCTTTTAGCAATACCACCCTTAGATCTGAAGCATCAAGGGGAAATGAATCTAGTTGAACTTGATGCTAAGCTAATCCAACATGTACTTTGCAATGGGATAGCTTTCAAGTTCCCCCACCAGATCATCGTGCATGTAAGACAACATAGTATAACATGTTGATTGATCCTTCCCAAAGCGTTTTTTGATATGCCTTTAGGCTCTATCTCGATACTGCTTACTAGCAGTTAATTCTTTCCCATCCTCATATTTTTATGACCTAACAAACATATAAGCCTTGAAGTGTCTTAACACTTTACACTCATTCAGAAGAAACCGAATCTTTCGATACTAGATGTCATAGCTTGTATCATCCAACCATTTATTGGTGAACAAATCACCAATCATGTTTTTAATTGTCACCTTAAAGTATACATTAAAAGATGGACTTTAGGTGTATTTTTTAATAACTAGATTATCATAAACTTCATCATCCATGTCATATGATCGAAAATTTCTTTAAACTCATAATCATCACATACAAATATGAATTAGACATTTCTATAATTTAATTACCACATTTTTCCATAAAAACAAACTTATGGAGTTCATAATTGTTAAACAAATTAGCACATTTAGAAATATTAGAAAGATATTCAACTTAATCATGTAAAACAAATTTACATGAAGTTATATTAAATAAAACGAATTTATATAATCATAATAACATGTTACATATTTGTCATTTTAAAACTCAATTTAGTGACTTGTAATACACAATTATATCCAACCAAAAATTCATCATATTATATGAAACACATTTATATAATGACATGAAATTGCCTTGCGAAACATATTCACAAAAATATAAAATAAATTTATATATACAATAACATGTTACAAACGAAGTTCATAAAAGTCCAAATAGCATAACATCTGTAAAAATATTTGTACAATTATAATTTACATGAAAAATATTCAAATGTTACTGGCAAATTAGGAAACACATTCATCACAAATTTAAAATTCATGAAAGGAAATCGTAAAATGCTGCTTAATTAAATCATAAAACACATTTATAAGATAACATGAAGTGAATTCATATGCATTATTTTAGTAAGGGTAGAATGCTAAAACAATCAACAACTCATGTAATTTATATAGAACGTATTATGTCATTAACTGATAATTGACATGAAACATCTTCATGTAACAAACTATTATATAAAAGACATTGTATAACATAATTTGTAAATTGTACCATGAAACATATTCAAATATTACTCACATGTAATTATATATAGCACATCCATATAATACTACAATAATATCAAATAAATTCGAATAAAACTTGTCAATATAATACAAAACCTAAAACGAATTTACATATTACCTGCAAATTATTATATAAAGCACCAAATCTAAATCCAAACCTAAATCCAAATCCAAATCCAACACCCCTTCATATAATTGCTGTGAATTTGAATACTATGAAATGAATTCATGTAATGCTACTCAATATCACATTTTACATGATTTTATATATTGCGTTTGTATGAAACATATTCATGTAATTACTATAATATAAGTAGGATCTCAATCATGGCACAAAGAAAAAAGAACAATCAAGCATATCAACTCATGGATTACTTAAAACAGTAGCAGCATAGTACAAAGAACAACAAAATCAAGGAAAGAAAAATGTGGGACTCTGTCGATCCACAAAACCTAGTGCCAACTCATTTTTCTAGCAACTTGCATTTTGTCTCCCTCTAACCCTCTGCACTTTCTAACTTTACTCCCAAAAAACAAGTAAAATGGAGCTTTTAAAGCCCCTCCTGTTCTCTCGATCTCGACTCCAGGACCACCTCCTCCCTGTTTTCATAGCCCTATCCACCAAGACACCGAGAAGCGTTATGGTATCAAGGCCCTAACTACCGTCCTCTCTTTAGAAACCCAAAAGATGAGGCCATCGCTCTCTACTACCATGGAAAACCCACTGGGCCATGCATTAGCCACTACTTCGACTCAAACCGCTACCACCAATGGGTAGATCGGCCATTAAAAAGTTGGAAGAAGTGGTCCACATGCCACACAAGCCACTCAGGCGGTAGAGCGTGGCTCACACATGCCTCTTCATAAGTGTTTTCCTGCCTTTTTTTACACGAAATCATGCAGATCGTCGTGGAGGTGTTGGAGAAAGAAGGCAACCAAAAACGTCTTTGTTGGTGGCACTTGACATACTTACCCCACCCTTCACGGCGGTTCTCATGGGAATGTAGTGGCACCTTTGCCTTCTTCTACCCCTCCTCGAAGTTCTAATTTTTACTTAAATTTTTATTTTTATTTATGGGTTTGAGAGGGGACCGAGGCGCATATCACTAAGGCCTTGCTAGTAGGGGTGAGCAAAAAAACCGAAACCGAGAAACCGAACATCAAAACTGGAAAATCGAACTGAAAAACCGGTTAATCGGTTTGATTTTTCTAAAAAATTCGGTTTGGTTAACTGAACTGAAAAAAAATTTCCGTCTCGGTTTTGGTTTCGGTTCGGTCATTTGAGAGGTTAGTCGACGGTTAACATAAACCAAAACTTACACTTTTATTTTAAAAAAAATTAAATTTCATATTGGTCAAGTGTAGATTTTATAATTGTTAAAGATAAGACTTACCATACAATAATGTGTAAATTAATATTTGGTGCCTTAAATGGTTAAGTTAATTAAAAAAAAGTGAAAATTGGAAATTAACAATTTAAATTAACGGTTAACCAGTAACTGAACCGAAACTCCGATTAACCGAGTTTTTCGATTTGGTTACAATTCACATTTTTGTCGAACCAGACAAATATGTTAACCGAAAGTTTCGGTTTGGTTTTAGATTAACAATTTTGGCGAAATGACTTTCCAGTTAACTTATTTTCGATGAACCGAATTTTCAATTAATTAGTTTTGATCACCCCTACTTGCTGGAGGGATGTTGTCGTTACAGCTAAGGAGGCAATGCCAGATGGTAGGCCAGAACCTAGTTGAGGGCATAAGAACTTTGTGTGAGGGTCAGAGGCTTTAGGTCTACGATTGAGAGATTTGGGTTTAGGAGATTTTAGAGTTATGGGATGAGAACACCACATAGCTACAATAAAAAGAAATGATTTCTTGAAATTCATAAGCATAAGTAACAAAAATAAACAAACTAATCACATATGCTAATCTCAATCGAATTAGCCAGGGTCAAAACCAAGCAACGTGGCTTTGATGCCACTGTAGGTTGATTAAAGTCATACCTTAGCTATGTGGAAGCTTAGGATTCTGTTAATTAGGAATCGCCCACGATTTGATACGAATGATCAAGCGGTGGCTACTAGAGTCATTGTCAATTTCCACATCCCAAAACCAAACCTCGAGTGATGGTGAGGCAGCCGTGAGAGAGGGAGAGGCGGAAGGTATTGTTTTATGGTTAATGTAATTCCTCCCAATTAATTTGCTATACCCCTCTTTATATAAGTTTAGGTTATAATAACTGCCACTACTTAGAGGCATAAGTGGCCGCCTGACCCCAGATTACTAGGGCCGAGGAACAGGTCTTATGACAGAAAAACTAATAATATGATGCTAGGTATTTTATTTTAAAAAATTGATTGTCATTAGATTGTCTGCATATTTAGCTCATTAGATTGTCTGCGTGTATGTTTATAAATTAGGTAGCCCTATTCCCTCTAAAACAAAAAGACTTACATTCCAAAAAGGCATCAAATGCACATAATGCTAAAGATCCCAAACGTGTGTCGATGGATGCTGCCTTTGATATTATGGGCAACTAGATATGTATTTGTAGTTATATATTGTGCAAGATACAGAGAACGCATGATATAAAGATTACAGTGCACCCAAAGAAAAGTATATTGCAATATCATCGATGCATTGGCTTATATCAAAGCTTTTCAGGTAATTTCCAAACACATTGTCAGGACACTATTGGTGTAAGAGATGTACACTTCTATTTATAACCCATTGCATAAGGTTTTCCACCATACTTAATGGGCATGTATATAAAATAATAAGTTACTTCCCTGCTTACCAACTTGTTTTAAAATAGAATTTAACTAGGACTTATAAGAACCTAGTTGATTAAGACGCACTAATTAATGAAAAATGTAGATAACTATATGCAATAATTAATGAAAAATGTAGTACATGGTACTATATTTGATTGTTGGTATGCCACTGGCACTTATATATAAGGTTATATATATTGTGTTGAGTCTTGTTAGTATTCCATGTGTATGTGAGGGGATAGTTGGAAGATTAAGTGGATTCTTTTCCCTTTGGTAAAAATAAGAGTGGCTACTAATAGTGTACAGAGGATAAATATGTAATTTTTGTATTCCATTATTAATATATATACACTGCCAGACTCTCCAATTTGGGTACAGCCTTGAGTTACTCTCACGTGGTATCAGAGCCACAAACCTAAAGCCTGATTTTTTTCTTTCCTTCTTGTCCAAGCAATCCCCTCTTCGTGTCTCTCTCCCTCTCAGAACCCTAAAGCCTCCCCGTCGGCCGCCGCAACCATGTTGGATCCATCTTCGCCTTCTTTCCCTCTGCCACCGCTGACGTCGCTTCATCGTTTTTCATCTGGTGCTTTTCAGCCACCTACGTTTGGTTCTGTACCTTCCCTTGGAATGCCTCCTCCGACCATCCCCTGGACGGTCCCGCTGCTCTCTTCTGGCGATGACGTCTCCTACAGCTGGCCAGGCTGCTTCTTCTCTTCGTAACCAACTTCCAGCGTCGTTCCGCTGCCTGCCGCTGACCCTTCCGCCCGCCCCTTGCTGTAACTTGGCAATAACCTCCATCCTCTCCATCCGAGTCTTTTTTCCTTGAATGTCAAGAATTTTGTTACTACAGTTCTTAGTGCTGTGGAAGACTTTTTTTCCTGGCGAACATAGTTCATCGCCTTTCTTGTCACACAGCAACTAAGTGGGTTTTTTGATGGTACTATTAAAACTCCTTTAACCTATATTCTTGATGTTCATGGTATTCAACACCTAAATCCCACGTATTCTGTTTAGCTTCGTCTTGACCAACTCATACATTCCTGGCTATTTGCTACTATTTCACCTGAATTGTTGACTGAGTATGTTATTCATTCCAAACAAATTTGGGATAGGCTTTCTCAGCGGTTTAACACTACTAGTCTTGCTCAGGTTGTGGATCTTCGTCTGACTTTAACCAATCTTTTGAAAGACCCTAAACAATCTATGGAGGATTATCTCTGGTAGATTAAGCAGATTGCATATTCCTTGGCTTCTATTAGAACCCCTATTGCTAACATTGAACTGGTTCAGCTTACTTTGAATGGATTAGATGAGGATTATCACACCTTAGTGACTACTCTTTCTTATGGGTCAAATTTGATTGCTTTTGATGACTGTTGTTCCAAGTTAATTCATTATGAGCAGCGTCTTAAGTTTCTAAAGTCAAAGGAAGCTCTCCCTGTGCAACATCAAGGTTTTGCTACGTCTACTGAATCCGATACCTTTACCCGCAACAACAATCGTGGACAAGGTGGCAACGGGAAAGGTGCCACAACAACAATCTGAAGGGGAATAAGAATTCAGGGGTGGCAATCGTACTTCTAATTCCGTTCAGCAACATGCAGTTTCCAGGAGCTTGCCTACAGGAACTGCATCTGGTAACAATTCATTTGAAGGGGTTCTAGGTTCTGACCCTAATACTGTATGCCGGATTTGTTTCACCCCTAGGCATAGTGCTGTTGGTTGCCCCTAATGTTATACTCCCTGCCAACCCCCCTTTATTCCCATTTTTGCTACCTTTAATGCCGTTGATGCACATGACTCAGTCGGGTATCCTGATTCAGCTGCTGCTTCTCACATGACGCCAGATGAAGGTAATTTACTTTCTAAATTTGTTTACATTGGTCCTGATTGTGTTCGGGTTGGGAATGGATCTCTTCTTCCCATTAAACATGTTGGGTCTCGTTATGTTTCTACAATCGCACAACCTCTTGTACTCAAGAACATCCTTCATAATTTTTTGTATGTCAAACAACTTTGTTAAGAGAACAATTGCATAGTTGTGCTTGACGATTCTTCTGTTTGTGTCAAGGACAAAACCACGGGTAAGACCCTGCTGCATGCTCCTTCCACTAGCAATGTTTGTCCTTTAGCTGTTCCTTAGCCTTCTACTTCAGTCTTTGTTGCTATTCTAGATCCTGCGACTTCTTAGCATTGTCGTCTTGGACACCGTGGAGCTAGGATTTATCTTCTCTTCGGCATAGGAATTTAGTTTCTTTTCCAAATAAGTTTCATGATCTTTGTAATTCATGTCGTTTGGCAAAGTCACACCGTTTACCTTTTAAATTAGTCAAACATCATTGTCAAACACCTTTGGAATTATTACATTCTGATATTTGGCAATCTCCTATCTCTTCTAATTCTAGATATCGGTATCACATTTGCTTTGTGGATGATTTTTCTCGTTTCACTTGGGTTTATCCATTAAAGCCAAAACAGAAGTTCTAACTGTTTTCTGTGCCTTTCAGAAATTAGTAGAAAATCTGTTTAATACCAAAATTAAAATGTTCCAAAGTGACGGTGGGCGTGAATTTGATAATACTTCGCTTAGTGCTTATTTTGTGGAAAATTGTATTTATTTTTGAAAATCTTGCCCTCACATGCAGGCACAAAATGGTGTTGCTGAGCGCAAATGTCGTCATCTTAATGAGATTGCTCGTGCTTTTCTCATTGAGGCCTACATGTTTGCTAGTTTCTGGGTTGAGGCAGTTCAATTTGCCGTATTTGTGGTCAATTGTCTTCCCTCTCCCAACTAATAAGGTTATTCTCCTTTTGAAAAATTGTTTTAGCACTGTCCTGATTATAATTTTTTTAAAACCTTTGGTTGTGTGTGTTACCTGAATTTTTCTGCCAACTCTTCTAATAAATTAAAACTGCGGTCCAAGCATTGTATTTTCCTTGGTTATGCCCCCCATTACAAAGGATACATGTGTTTTGATCCTCAAACGGGTCGTACTTATATTAGTCGGCATGTTATGTTTCATGAACATAATTTTCCCTATTCCCATTTAGTACAAAATTCTTCTTCCGTGTCAATTCCCAGTCCAGATTTCCTGGTTGCTTATTTTCGTTTCAGCCTACCCCCACGGTTACCTCCAGTGGCTCTGATGCTATTTCGTTGCCTGACTCCACCGCCCCAGCCCAACCTCCCTTGGCCCAATCGCTTCCGCCTTCCTGTAATGAGTCATCCCCTACCATGTCTTCCTTGGCTTAAAATTCTTCCCCAAGTCCGACCTACACACTCTTGGCCCGCCCCACGTTCACGCCTACCCATCCAACACCCTCGGCCCAGCCCACTCTAATGCCTCACCAACCCATCCACCCTTCCTCGCCCAATCTTTATTCAGTCCAGCCACAACCCCCTTCTTCGGTCCAACCTCCCGAGCCTTCTTCATCTTCCCTTTCGCCTATTCCTGTTCCTACTTCTAGTGTCCCACCTCCTAATCATCATCCGATGATTAATTGTGCTAAAATTGGAATTAGGAAGCCTAAGCTTCTTTTGTCTCTTAACACAGATATTGTAGGTCTTGAACCTACTTCTTTTAAATAGGCATCAAAGGATCCTAAATGGCAAGAGGCTATGAGTAAGGAATATAATGCTTTACTCACTAATGATACTTGGGAGTTGGTTCCTTCTCACTCGGGACACAATTTGATGCGTTGTAAATGGGTTTATAGAGAAAAATTTAATTCAAATGGGTCTGTGGAATGGTAGAAGGCCTGACTGGTTGCCTTAGGCAATCATGAGCAGGCTGGCATTAATTACCATGAGATTTTCAGTCTTGTTGTCAAGCCTCCCACAATCCATCTTGTCTTATCCTTAGCTCCTACATTTAGTTAGCCTATTCGGCAACTAGATCTCAAGAATGCTTTTTTTTTCACGGTAATTTAACTGAAGAGAACCACCAGGGTTTGTTCATTCTTCTTATCCTACTCATGTGTGCAAACTCAATAAGGCCATTTATGGATTGAAACAAGCACCTGAGACTTGGTTCCATAAATTCAGCAGTTTCCTTCTGTCTCATGGTTTCACTTGTTCTCCTTCTAACACCTCTATGTTTGTCTATCATAATGGTTCTACCTCTATCATTTTGCTTCTTTATGTTGATGATATCATTGTCACTGGTAGTTCTATGTCTGTCCTTCATAATTTCATTTTAGTTCTCTCTAGTTAGTTTGCTATGAAGGACTTGGGTGACCTACATTATTTCTTGGGTGTTCAGGTGCTCCGCAATTCTCAAGGCATATTTTTGACCCAGCAAAAGTATGTTCATGATCTCATTTGCAAATTTCATATGCATGCTGCTAAACCTGTTCGTACCCCTTCTCTATCTAGAACCACCTTGACCCTAACAGATGGAGAGTTGCTTATAGACCCCACTGAGTACAGAAGTATGGTAAGTGCATTGCAATATTTGACTATGATGAGACCTGATATTGCCTATGCTGCTCATGTAGTTTCTCAATATATGCCTGCTCCCCGTACTACTCATACGCACAATGTCAAGCGTATTTTTCATTATTTACAGGGCACTTTGAGTCACGCGTTGTAACTTCATCCTGCAGCTACTCCTTCTATTATTGTTACCTATTCTGATGCAAACTGGGCAGGTTCCAAGGATTCTTATCATTCTACAATCGGTTATGCAGTGTTCTTTGCCCCCAATCTTATCTCCTAGTGTTCTAAGAAGCAACCTACTGTTTCCAAGTCTTCCACCAAAGTGGAATATCGTGTGGTTGCCTACACTGTTGCTGAAGCCATCTAGATCATAAAGCTTCTGCATGATTTATCTATCTATATCTCTACTCCTACTAGAGTCTATTGTGACAATATCAGCGCTTCCTACATGGCAGTTAATCTAGTGCAACATGATCGCAGCAAGCATACATCGGTTGATTATCATTTTGTTCGTGAGGGTGTTGCTCATGGTGATCTTGTCATCCGTTGTATTCCTACTAAGCTTTAGTTAGCAGACATTTTTACAAAAAGGTTGTCTTCTAAGTTGTTTGATTTTTTCAGGGACAATCTGTCAGTACGTTCCTCCCCAACAAATTGAGGGGGCGTAATAGTGTACAGAGGACAAATATGTAATTTTTGTATTCCCTGATTAATATATATACACTCCCAGGCTCTCCAATTGGGGTAGAGCCTTGAGTTACTCTCACAACTACAAATATGCATGTGCATACTGCGTTGCATGTTACCACCTGTATCGTTGACTAAATATAGAATAGTGCCTCACTTAAACTTATATGGGCTTCGCTAATTGTAGCCAAATTAATACAAGACTTAACAAAACAAAAGATCAAGGGAATGATTTTTGGTACAGTAATTATAATATTATTAAAAGTATTAATATAACGATTTTGTTTGGTAATAGAGGTGAAAGTAGATGTTACCGGTTTGTAGTGGTTAAAATGTTATGGACTACTACTTAACGGTAAAGTAGTGGATGGGGTTGTGGTTAGAGGTTTATGTAGTGTTTTTCAAAAGCTAATAAAAGTAGTTTTTAAGAACCTCTACCTAGTGGTTACATTACAAATTATAAATTCTTCTTTTTATTCATTAAAAGTCTTTTTTATTATGCCTTTTTAGTCATTTTAAATAAATCTGCTAATTCAACATCTACATTTACCAAACGCATTTATTTTAAATCACTAATTGAATAGCTATCCACTAACCACTAGTGGGTCATAGTTAATCGCTAATAAAACCACTAACAACTAGTAAAACAACTGGCCATTACTAAAGCAGCTAATTTTACCGAACATGCCCAACAGCTAACATTTTGTTCACCGTTCCATTGGTGTTAGAGATGTAGTGGGGAGAAAATATTAATAGTTCAAATACCAATTTATTGCATATTGTTTATATATACATTAATCATATGATCTCGCATGAGGATATTGTGAGATATGATGCAAATTGTTGGCCATCAAGGGCAGAGGGAGCGTGGTGTCAACTGACACCTTTCCCCCTCCCAAAACAAAAAATGAGTATGCTTCAGACTTTTAAAACACTAGTAAATAGTGTTTCCACATGCGTGCATAGAGACGTTTGTGGAGTGGTGGTTGGGTCGCATGCATCAGTGCTCTTTGTTATTGGGGTTGAGGGTTCAATTCTAGGTATTGCCAACTTTAATTTTTTTGAATTTTTTTAAATTTATTTTCCCAAGTATTAGCCGTCTACATTGTGTCATTGCCCATAGCTTTGTTATCTCTCCAAATTTGTATGTTCACAATTTAATAATTCTATTTTATTACTTTAATTGCCTTCAATTTGTTGTTTAATCCCTTAGTTTGTAGACCAATTTCCTTTTTTAGTTTAATTTAAAATTTTAATTTATCATTTTCCATTCTAAATTTGCTTAATTTTTGGGGTTTAATTTCAATTTTAGATCAAAATGTATAGATATCCCAAAAAAAAGGCACTTTAATTGACCTCAAGAGTTCAATTTGTTGCTTAATCCTTTGATTTGTAGGTTAATTTTCTTTTTTTTTATAAAAAATTATGAGTTGAATTTGCAAATTTTGATTCTAAAGTTATTTAATTTGTAGGTTTAATTTGTAAGTTTAATTCCAATTCTAGGTAAAAAAATGTATAGACATTTCAAAATGATGGCACTTTAATTGATCTCAATAGTTTAATTTGTTCCGTAATCCTTTAACTTGTAGGTTAATTTGCTATTTTTAGCTTAATTTATGAGTTCAATTTGCCAATTTCAATTCTAAAGTTGCTTAATTTGTGAATCAATTTGAATTCTAGGTTATTAAATTTTAGTTTTATGACTACAGTTAAATATTATAGTGTGTACTATTATTTTCAACACCTCTTCCGTAAATTCATGGCTTCACCGCTGTTGGCCATATAACAATGTTGTATGTATATTTTTATGGTTATTGAATTTAATAATCTAGACTTTGGGGTTTAGAAACCAATAATCTGAGTTGAAGAAATAAGTCATTATCCGGAGAAAACAAGGACCAAGGATGGGCCGTACGTATAAACTTGTCATTCCTGGGCCCAGTATAGAAAATCGTCCGATGTCTCGCTAGGGAAGTATCCCATGCGAAGTTACAATTTTTCCCTTAGCAAAGGGGACCATAAATACCCACCTCGAAAAGGAGGAAGGGGACACATTATTTGACACAAAGAAGCACTTTTTCCTCTGCTTTGTCTTTTCCTGGGACCCGGCACTTACTTGACTATCGAAGAGACGTTCCCCGGATCTCAATCCAGTGTGTTCCCTTTTTGCAGGTTCAACACTCGCAGATCAAATCAACAGGCATACAGCCCGTAATCACGTAAGGCCCCTCTCATCCCATGTCATCCTTACAGAAAACAGAATCTCCCGGAACATATTTGACGCCGTCGGTGGAGAGAAAATGGTGAACGATGGTTGTCAGCGATACCACACGAGCACGTTCTAGGAGAGACAAGGCCCCGATGGGCGACGTCCCGGTGACTCCCGAGGTGGAAGATGCTTCGGAGAGGTTCCGAGCAAACCTTCACTCGGTCAGGCAACGTCAGCCCAAGCGGGAAGCCTTATCATAATAGAAGCACTAAAGAATCTCATAACCACTATAACTAACACCATCCTTAAGCAAGTAACCGAGCATGTGAAGAAGACTATGGAAGCTGTAAACTCCACGAGACCCCCACCTGCCTATGACTACATGGCTACTGCGGGATGTAAGCCATCCCATAGGAACGCCTCGCTAGCTCGCTGCGTCGAAGTGACGAAGTAAGAGAGATCATCCAACCAGAGAGGAACGGGCAGTCTGGGGATGGGAATTGCTACCATTCTATTGGGGTAGACACCTGACAGGCTCGTTAGGTGAAATCAGATAGACTCGTTAATTCTGCCACTGCCTCCACGTCGTACACAACTCACTCCCTACGCACGATCTGGTTTAAGGAACAGGAACAAACCGCAAAAAGCCTCAAGAAAGAGCCTCTTCGAGAAAGCGCACTCCAAGTGCCCTTCCGCATGGGGCGTACCCACAGTCCTTTCATGCGAGGTACTCGCAACCATAGTCCCCGCCATCCCGGCCGCTCCTAGCACAGTCCCCCGAGGGTCGGGCTGCCTCGAAGGAGGCCCTCGGTAGTTGAGGTGGAGCGACACATAGAGACTCCTATCAAGGTGTCCGGACTGGCTGCCTGGATGGGGCCAATCACCTTCTTCACGTCTTTTAGTGCGGAGATAATCAATGCTCCCCGATTTCGAAAAGACAAGATGCCTATCGTTCAATTGTATGACGGAACCACGGACTCAGAAGAACATCTTGAGGTGTACAAGGCTCAAATGTACGTCCAAGACGTGGACGATCATGCATACATTCTAAAAGAGGTAGCATTGTTCTGGTTCAACGGCCTGACCCCAGAAGTGTTTCCTATTTCTAGGACCTAGTCGACCGGTTTGCCACCCAGTTCATCGCTAGTCACAAGGAGAGGCAGACTAGCATTCACTTGTCCAAAATCTAGCAGGGATTGCAAGTGTCCCTAGCGGAATTTGTGAAACGTTTCCATTAGGAGGTGGTCCTGATCCCTGATCTGGAGGATGGGGTGGCGTACACCTCTTCTGAACGGACTGAGGAATAGGTGGTTCAATTCTCCTTGGCCAAACAGAAGGAAACCTCCTTGTCTGAAGCTTTGAGAAAGGCTGTGGATTTCATGTAAGCAACTAAAATATACGCTGAAAACACGAACACCTCAAAGAAGGCTAAAACCCAAGTAGACAGGAATGTTGGATGAGGAGACAGAAGACTAAGATTCAACATCAGGGACTCCGCCTTCACTGTAGATCCGAGAAGCATACTGATGGAAGTAAGGGGACATGCAATGCTGAGAAAGTCACAGCCTATGACCACGGTGCCAAAACCACACAATGTGCGGAAGTGTTGTGAGTTCCATGAACAAAACGATACTACTGTGTAGTGTAGGGAGCTAAAGAAAGCCCTTCATGAGCTTGCTGACAAAGGGCAGATAGGTTGTTTCTTGAAGAGAGGCCTCGATTCCCTTGCAAAGAACGCAACCGCATGCGCAGAACCTTGAGAGGAGGAGTGCTCCATGGAGACAATAGCCACTATCGCAGGAGAATATGCGGGAGGCGTTACCCGGTTGGTATGAAAGGCCCAAATGTGGGGGACACAGCAGGTCCTGACGACAGAGCGGGGGACCATGTTATGGTCCCCACCATGGTGTTTGATAGTCGTGAAGGTTCACATTTTACTTCACCTCATAATGATCCTTTAGTGCTCGAGCTGAAAGTGACCTGTGCCCTCGTCCTTCAGATTCTAGTTGATACAGGGAGCTCAGTAGACATTATCACAAAGGACTGCTTAAAGAGGTTCAAGCATCCAGGAAGGGAAATTATTCCCCTCGTACACCCCATTGTAGGCTTTGGAGGACAGGAGGTGAACCCTATAGGCATAATCCGGCTCCCACTGGGGTTCAGGGACAAGTCCAAAGTGTAAAATCTAGAGGTAGACTTCTTGGTTGTTGATGTCCCCATAGCCTATAATGTCATTTTGGGTCGGCTAACTATGCACAAAGTGGAGGCCATCACTAGTTCACTACGTCATACTTATTCCAGCTCTAGTACGAAGCGAATGATGCAATGCTAGAAAACTCCAAGGGGAATAGCGCACAGCCAGGGCGTAATACCTTATCAAGCATTTGGCCACTGGTGGAACATTCAAACAGGTGTGAACCTGCTAAGCTGTCGCCCCTGGACAAAAGGCCGCATTTTGTGCTTCCTCCTCCCGTCGAAACCTTGGCTATCTACACCTTAACCTTGGCCGACCCTGGACGCCCACACCTGGAACCTGCTGACAGTCTAGAAGGGGTTCCCCTCGATGAGGGACAGCTCGACTACACAGTCTAGTTGGGCCGAGAGATGGAGGGGGACACCAAACAAGCTTTAGCTAGTCTCATGCGAGAATATTAGGATGTTTTCGCCTTCAGTACCGAAGAGATGGCGGGCATCAGACCCCATGGTAATGGAGCATCAACTGAATGTGGATCCTGCCCATAGGCGAATGGTCCAAAAGAAAACACATATGGGAATAGAGCAGGCTGCTGCGGCGACAATGGAAGTACAAAAATTATTGGAAGCTAGCTTCATCAGGGAATGCCAATATCCTGAATGGATCTCGAATGAAGTACTCTTCAAAAACCTAACGGGACATGGCAGATGTACATCGATTTCACGGACCTGAACAAGGCGTCCCCAAAGGATAGTTACCCTCTGCCAAAGATAGATAAACTGGTGGACGCCACCATAGGGCACATGCTAAGCTTTATAGACAAGTTCTCAGGGTATAACTAGATCCCGCTATGCGTCAAAGATCAGAAGAAGACTGCTTTCATGATGGACCGGGGATTGTATTGCTATAAGGTTATACCCTTCGGGCTAAAGAACGTCAGAGCCACTTACCAGCGCTTGGTAAACAAACTCTTCGAGTCTCTCCTTGGAAAGACCATGGAGCTATACGTGGATGATATGATAGTCAAGAGCAAGCAGGATGTGAAGCATGATAGAGACTTGCGGGAGAGTTCGAAATCCTTTGAAGATACGACATGAAACTTAACTCTAAAAAGTGTGCATTCGGGGTCCAGTCAGGAAAGTTACTAGGCTTTATGATCAGCATTTGAGGAATAGAGGCGAACCCGGACAAAGTCAAGGCAGTGTTAGACATGAAGCCCCTGCGGAACATCAGTGCTTAACTAAATGCACTACGGCCCTTGGTCGTTTCATGTCAAAATCTACCGACAACTGCCAGCATTTCTTCTGCATCCTTCGGAAGCGCGCAAACTTTGTATGGGATAAAGAGGTAAACGACGCCTTCTAGTCACTGAAGGCATACCTCGCCACTTGCCCAAGATAGCCAGCCAAGTGCCGGGCGAAAAGCTCTTTCTCTACCTAGCCGTCTTGGAACAGACGGTAAGCGCGATCCTAGTGCTGGAGAGGACTAAGGAGCAAATCCCTGTATACTACGTGAGCCATGCCCTAGCAGGGGCTGAGGTAAACTACCCCCTGATCAAGAAGTTCACTTACACCTTGTTGTTAACAAGCCGAAAACTTCGCCCCTACTTTGAGGCACACAAAGTGGTTGTCCTCACTGATCAACCATTAAAGAATTTTCTACAAAGACTGGACGCCTTTGGAAGGCTCTAAAAGTGGGTAGAGGAGCTATCCCAATAAGACCACACCTTGGAGGAACGGCAAGCGATCAAGGCCCAGGCCTAATCATCGAGACTCCTCAGGGTGGTATGTAGGAACACACTTTGAAACTCATGTTCAAAGCATCAAACAATGAATCCAAGTATAAGGCTCTGATATTAGGGATAAAATTATGTTACACAGCTAGGGCAAACTCAATCAAAGCGTACTCGGGTTCACAACTGGTAGTCAGTCAGCTCAACGGCGAGTATGAGGTGAAAGATAACACCATGGCAGCATACTGTATGATAATTTTGGCTGTAAATATATATGCAGCAAGTATACAACTATCGTTGTAGTACTTGAATGTCATTTTCTCAGGGACGAGGATGAGATTAGAGCCACAATCAACAAATTACTAAACTAATTAATCTAAAATTAACTACATGAGTCCAAATAAAGCAACTTAAAGAGAACTAATGAACCCAAATTGAGAATCTAATACTAGGAGCCTAATTCAACTTAGCACAAATAAGAACAAATCCAATGAACAGCACCCTAAAAAGTGAGTAAACTATTATCAACACTCTACTCTAAAATCAAAGATCATAACCAAAATAGAAATTAGGATGCATAAGAAGAAAGAACAAAGATCAATAGAGCTTAATTTGATAAACTTAAACTAGAACAAGGGAGGAGGAGCAACAGAACCGGAATAGATTCAAAACAAAATAAGAGCACAAAACTAAAAGTTAGGAAAAACAGAAACAAAAAAACCAAACCAACAAATCCAGATTTTGTGGCCATAGAGGAGATGGAGCCGAGCTCCATCAATGGCGACGAACACTGTTCAAGCGAGAGCAACGCAGAACCAGTCGTGCCACCTTCATTGCAATTACAAGTCAAAAATCACGGTTATCTACTCAAGATTATTGGATTGAAGTTCAATTACACGAAATTAAAGCCAAAAAAAAAAACGAATCTAAAATCGAGTCCAAGACAATTGAAACAGGAATCAAACTCTAAATTGCTAAAACTGGAATTAAAACTAGAAATATCCTAAAATTAAACCTAAAGACCTAAAACTGAAACCTAACTCTCGAATTACCTAGCCCAATCACCGCTGCCTTCGATTTATACCCGAATCGACTCAATCTTAACCCTTGATGTGGAATGACATGGACGGTGGATGGATGTTGATGTGTTGGCTAATACTGCACTGGCAATGAAGGAGGTGATGATTCTGTGATGCCTAGTGCTTTGTGATGGTGGGGACGGATGAATGAGATAGTGGTGATGCATGGAGTGGCAGAGGAGAGAGAAAATGCAAGTCGAGAAGAGAGAGAGTGTGAGGATATAAGTGAGGGGAGGGGGTATGTAAGGGGCGGCTAGGTAGATTTAGGATTCATTTTATTTTATTTTCTTTTTTCCCTTGCTTTTTCCAATTTATTCAACACCTAAAAAATCAAATAAAATCAAATAAAAGTCTAAAAATAACAATTATTTCAAGTATAAATTGAGCGTAAGGGTATTTTATAAATAGTATATTTTTGGCTTAAACAAATACCCCCACACCAAGATTTTGCTCTTTCTCGAGTAAAACAAACTAAATTACCTAAAATAAATGAAAAATAAGATAAAGAAAATCCTAACTCACTTTCATAGGAATCACGGTTGTATTTAGTACACGCAATAAGCCCTTTAAACTCATCGATTTTCCAAGTTGACGAGTGAGGGTTTTCAAGTGAAATACCTGCTAAAATCATTTTACAAACAAAGGAAAATCTTTTTGATTTTTTAAAACATGAAAATATATACAAGTAATGGGGAAATCATGTACACAACCTGGCAATTACATCGCCCTAGTAACTAAGTCACAAAGTATATACAAATAGAATGTACAATAAAAAAACATCCAAGTTAAAAGAAGCATCCCGACTCTTATTTTTCACCCCACACACAACATGCAATGATATGTACACCGAGGTGCATGTGCTAATGAGTATCAACTCGTATGAATCAAGTTGCTAACATTGACACAATCCCTATTTTCTTGCCTAATTGCCTTCTTTGCTCCATCTTCCCCATTTTTCTTCCATTTTTATTTTTTTCTTCTTTTTTTTCCAAGAATAAAACCCACTTGACTTACAATTATTTGGGTCTTCCCTAAAAATGAGTCTTATTAGATTGTGCAAAGCACTTATTTCATTGCCCAAATGGATATGCAATTAAAGTAAAAAAGGACATATTCAAACCAATTAAATATATGAAATAAAGATAGTGGCTATAAACATTGGTACACGGGTACTATATTCACTTTTTAGACTCTTTTTTTCACATTTTTCAAGAGCTTAAGGAAACTTCGAGAAACAAATAGTTCACATATCAACTCAACAACAAGACCCTAAGAATTGACGGAAAAATGAGCAAGGTAGCACAAAATCACACATATGAGATGGGATTATTATGAAAAATCGAATATACATCATCGGCTAGACATCTCATAATGTAAACTTTATTTACATATAACCCAATGAACTAGCACATGGGATCAGAATCACCTAAGAAAGCACACAGAACCCCAAAGATTTTTTTTTTTTTTTTGAATTTTTCAAAATTTTTGAAAAATATGTACAGATTGGGACCTCACCTTTACACCAAAACTCCACAATGTTCTTATTGTGGGAACCAAGGTGCCAAAAAGCAATCACATAAGCTATACAACCGGAAAACCCTATAAAGTCACAAGTATATACAAAACTAGGACACGATGAAAATCAAAAACAAAACCAAAAACTAAATAACCAAAATCAAAATCACAAAAGAAAGCAAAATAAAACCAACTCTAAACCAAAACCAAAACCCAACAAAAATAGACCAAAACTCATGTAATCACCAAAATGAACACAAAACAAGACTAAGGAGCTACTAAATTCCAAACTTAACCAAAAGAAACCCAAAACAAAACAAAAGACAAAAGAAGAGAAAAATAAAATACAAGACAAAAACAAAACCACTAAAACACCTAAAAGGGAACAAAAAGAAACTATTAAACAAACAAAAAACAAAGAAAACCAAAACTCACTAAACTAAATAAACAAAACACAAACCCAATGAAACAGAACCATGAAACTAAAACATACACAAGAACAATCCTAGATGTCCACAACTATTCACAATCCTAAACATCCACAACAAACAAATAATCATAAAATCATAACATAATCAAGGGTGTTCATAGCCAACATAGCCAAACAAATCCCAAATTGCTCCTCAAGATCAATCACCCATACAATCACAGTCCTAAATATCCACAACTTTGTACAAAAAGAAAAGAAAGCAATCCTAAATATCCACAACTATGTACAAAAACAAAGAAAGAAACGAAAAATGAGAGTAGGGAAGGGGTGGAACGATCATACCAGGTTGGATACAGATTGTACCAAACCTAAATGCCTCCCATAGGTGGTGTTGAGGAGGTCCATGGAGCATCATCTGCTCCATCACAACCACAAACTGCTACTCATATCAAAACCAACCAATGATCAAAGCAGTTTGTCAAATAATCGAGCATAATCCTTGCATAAACGCAAATACTTAGAAACAAAAGGAATGGCCCAAGTAAATTGCATAAATGCACTGCAACTTAGGTCTCTTTTGAGCTTATCAAAGCTCTCAACCCAAACAAAAGAGAGATCTATATTTGCAAAATCAAATGCATAAGTCAATAGTCTAACAAAGATATGGCTATATGAATGCATAAACCATCGAGAGTGATCTAAATGACTGAAATGAAATCCAACATCTCTAAAAGGGAAGGGAAGAGGACCAAGACCAAGCCAATCGAGTGAAATATGAAAATCAAAGCTCATAGGACGGCCTAAAGTCAAGTCCTGCATCTCAAAGTGATCCTCGAGTCTATCTATGTCAATATCATCAAGCATCTGATCTAAACAAGGACTAACAAGTACAGAAGTCTCAAACTCTACAAAAGTAGACTCGGGAGGGTCTAGAGAAGGAAGAAAATGGGGGATCGCTGAAGAAAGGGGTGAAATAGGAGGAGTGAGACCTAAGTTAGGGGAAGACTCATCAGAAAAGGGATCACTAAGCTTATCAGGAGGTGTAACCTCACTAAAATCAACAACATAAGGCTCATCGAGAGAATGCTCCTCAGAAAAGGTATCCTCTAACTCAACTAATGTGCCACACTGGTTAACAAAGCTAGCTTTAATAACAAAATCATCTCCCTCCTCAAACTTTCTTAAGGGAGCCAAAGGAAGAGAGGGGTTGGGGATAAAAGGGACATCCTCAAAGGTGTGCTATTCTCAAGGGGAGATACAAAAGGTGATGAGGGATCACTCGAAACCTCAAGGTCATTAGAATGTGTATCATTATAGCAATCATACTCTAAAAGAATCGGTGTCTGACTCCTAACATTAGAGTCATCTAAAGACATAACCTCCAGTATAGGAGAACCTAAACTAAGGTTAGTCTAGAGTAAACTCTATAAGTAAATATTCCTATTAAAGACAACCAATGCCTCTAATCTGTGCAGTCTACCAAGCAATGGACAAGTATCAACATCATGGTCAAAGGCATCACAATAATCACATGAAACAAAAGCACATGGAGCATGAGAGTGCTTATAAGATATACCCTCAATCTGACTCTCAAATAAAGGTGTAGTATGCATTGTATAAGGGTTAGGAGAGGGGCAACTAAAGGTCTCTCTAGCATTGTCATACCCCCATGTATCATGAGCCAAATACCCAAAGAAATCTCAAATTTCATAGGAGTCCTAGTGAATAAATCATCCAAACCCCCGGGGTACATAGTCCCAACATGACCCTCGTATTCATCATTAAGAGCCTCAAAGATCACTTGGCAAATGTCCCATTTATCAAAACAATAGTCAACATATTAAGTGCAAAATTCATTCAGTCTACTCAAGTATTGCCAAAATATTTCATGCTCAAACTGAGGGAAATAAAAACTTGCCATTTTGTTTTTAAATTTTTCAAGTTTTTTTTCCAATTTTTTTAGTCGTCCCCAGCCATGGCAATTTTTTTCAATGTTTTACAATATCGCCAAAAACATTTCATGCTCAAACTTGGCAATTTTTTAAAAATTTCAAGTTTTTAAATGAGCAAATCTAATCTAGTCAATACTCATAATGAAATAAATAAAAGAAAATAGATGCAACTAATAAGAAAATATCAAGAAAAAGAAAATGCAACATAATCTCGTGTCGTCGTCCCCAGTAACGGCGCCTTATTGTTAGTAGTATTTCTGGTTGAGCAGGTGGAAGAATTTTGTCGCCCTCTAGGATGGTGTGAAAATCAAGTCACTAGTTATTTTCGGCCCACTAAGTATAATTAACAAAACTAATTACTCATAAATTTTAATTTAGACATGATTAATTAAACTAAACTAAAATGAAGCATAATTAACAAAATCAACCCCCAAACATCATATTAACTAACAATAACTAGCAAAGCATCTAATTCACTAAGAAAGTATTAAATTTACTAATTAAGAGAGAGAAAGTGGAGTACCTCAAAAGCTTGAAAATCCAACAATGGAGGTTGGCCTCCATTGTTGGAGCAAGTGGATGATGATTGGAGGTGAATTTTCTACTTATTCTCACTAATCTAACTCAACTACTCCTAATCTAACCCACTGGGAGCTAAAAACTCAAACTTGTGAAAATAGCTTTTCAAACCCTAAGATGGAGGAGAGACAAACAGCTTGAAATTTGCATTCTTAAAGAAAGAGAAAGAGAGATTATGAGTAAATAAGATAATAGAAAGATAATTAGCAAAGCAGGACACTAAGTTCAATCCATTAACAAACAAAAGCATGTAAATTTAGGCATTAAACTAGTAAATCAAACCCAACAAAGTAAGAACTTGAATGAAAATCAAGATTAAAGAGAGAGAAAGAAAGCTAATTGCATCAAAATTTTCCTACTCTTCAAATGTGGCTACAGAATTAAAGTAAATCTACATTATTCTCTCCTGAAACCTTGGCTAAACTCTATTCATAAAACCTAAAATTAGATTCTTACACAAATAAGGGTTGGGGCTTTAAATAGATCCCGACACAATAGGTTTTGCACTGTTGTGCCAAATCTCTAGAAGCCAACAATAAAAGCAAGGCACGACAGCAAGCGGCATAGTAGTGCCACATGGCACAGGCAGCCTGTGCGAAGTTGCTGGAATTCTGCAAACAAAATAGAGCAAAAATAGGTAATGGGAGATATTCTCAGGATATAAATGTAAATTTATTTTGTACATATTTTATAAATACAAGGCATCGACCCCCGAGTTGGGTGAGCGATTATTCCATCTATTCACACATGGTATCAAAGCCAAAGTGCCTAACCTAAATAATTTTTTAAAATTTTTTTTAGTCTTTCTTTCTTTTGCCTCATGAAACTCTAGCCGCAGACCTAGGGTTCAGCTGTTCTTTTGTCTCCTTCTCGTCGGAACCCTAGCAGCACTCCTTTCCTCTCGTCGTGGTCAATAGAACCCACGTGGTTGTCCGATCACTAATTCGTGTTTTTCATGGTAGTCGAGTGATCTTCCCCTCTCCACGACGCACTTCTCAACACTGCTCTCTCTCTCTTTCTCTCCCCCCATTTATGTTGCATCCTTTTCTCGTCATGGCTGGCGCTGGCTCTGACGCCATCATCGTTTCTTCACCATCCCCTCCTCCTGCCACACTATCGTCTTCTGCTCAGCCGTTCTCTCATCCGCAACCTGCATGTAGCACTGTTCTCTCTGTTGTGGCTGACCAGACGACTGTTTCTGGTGTTGGCGGCTCGTATCTGTTTCCACCACCACCCCCGCCACCTGTCCTGCCGCTGCAACTACCTTCTGCCGGTTTCTTCGCACCCACAGTCCCGAGATTAACGATTGCCTTCTCACCGTAGGCTTTCACAATCCCTATCTCCTTGTTTGGTGTAACTTCGGGTGCCTTGCCGCACACCACTATGGATCCGGTCCCCCTATCTTGCTTCGATTTTGACTCAGTTTATTGTCTCCTCATACTAGTGGTTTGCCACTTCTACCGTCAAATATTTGGACGGTTAATATCACCACCTATGTCACAGTTGTTCTCACCACAGTTGATGACTACTTCTCTTCGCGCACTCAATTCTCTTCTTTTGTTATTATGCATCAACTTAGTAGCATTCTTGATGGTACGGTTCCTTCTCCTTCTCCTATTTTACCCTATACTCATGGTCTGCAACAAGCTAATCCTGGCTATCATTATTGGGTGGGTTTCATCTATTAGTTCGTTCTTTGCTTTTTACTACTATTTTTAAGGACTTGTTGTGTGAAGTGCGTGATTTGCTTCATACTTTTGATATTTGGAAGCATTTAGAGTATCAGTTTAACACTACTAGTCTTGCTCGTGTACCGATTTGAAACACATGCTTACCAATTTGTTTAAAGATGACCATCAATCCATGGACAATTATTTACAGACCATTAAAACCATTGCTGATTCATTAGCTACTATTCAGTCACCTGTCCCCGATTTAGAGTTGATTCAGTACACTACTGCCGAGTTGCAACGTTCTCCTGAGTATGAGGGATTTCTCCCTACTTATTCCATGCTACCCGATGCTTTTTCTTTTGATGACCTCCATTCTAAATTGTTGTTTTGGAGCAACGGATGAAGTTCACCAAAAAGCGTGATGTACCCAGTCATCAGGCCTTTGCTACTACTATTGGCTCTGCTACATCCGAGTCAGGGGGCACTCATAATCATAAGCAAGCTACATCCACATCTCACAGGAAGAACAATAGAAGTCACATCTTCCACAAAAGGGGTTAGGGACGTTCTAGCAAGAACTACAACTGAAACCACAATCATCAGACTCAGCACCACTCTGGCAGTCCTAGAAGCATACCTGCAAGTTTTGCTTTATGTGATTGGATTTCATTGTCACATACTTACTACCCTGTCATCTCTTGTGCTGACTCTCTATTTGCAAGTACTAATCAGCATGAAGGGATTTTAGGGTCTCGTCCTAACCTCATTTCTCAGATTTATCATTCCCCAAGGCACGCCGCTAACACATGCCCTAATCGCTATCATCCCCGTCAACAGTCTGTGCTTCCTGCCTGTGCTACCTTTAATGCTGCTAATGTTGGTGAACAAGTCTGTACCCTGATTCTGCTGCGGCATCCCATATGACACCTGACGAAGATAATTTATACTCTAAATCCTCTTATTTGAGCTCAAGCCTTGTTAAGGTTGGTAATGCTAAACTTTTGCCTATTTCTAGTGTTGGTAATGTTAAGCTCCGTACTCGTCCCATCCTCTCAACCTTACCTATGTCTTACATGTCCCTTAACTTCATTATAACCTCATGTTTGTCAAACATATGTGTCAGGATAATAATTGTAGTGTCATATTTAATGACTCTTGTGTTCGTTTTAAGGACAACACCACAGGTGAAGTCCTTTTGCAGGCACCCAGTGTGGGTAATGTCTATCCCATTCATGTTGAGTCCGATCACTTTCCTGCCCACATTGCTATTAGGGAATCCGGGGATCTTTGGCATCAACATCTTGGACACTGTGGCACTTCCGCACTTTCTTCTCTTCGTAGATTTAATGTTATTACATTAAACGCTAAATTTGAGAATAATTGTAGGACTTCTCATTTGGCCAAGTCACGTCGGCTTCCTTTTGAGTTAGTTGAGCATAGTACTGTTTCACCTTTGGAATTAATTCTTTTTGACGTTTGGCAATCGCCTATTTTATCGCATCAACGATTTACATACTATGTCTCCTTTATTGATGATTCTTCTCGCTTTACTTGGATTAATCCTATGAAACAGAAATCAGAAGACTTTACTCACTTTTATAATTTTCAAGTGTTGGTTGAAAACATGTTTAACTGTAAGATTAAAATGTTTCAAAGTTATGGGGGTCTCAAATTTAATAACTCGCCCATGAAAACTCACTTCTTAAAACATGGCATGTATTTTCGAAAATCTTGCCTTGATACACAACAGCAAAATGGGGTTGTTGAACGTAAAAACCGGCATCTTTTGGAAATCACACGTGGTTTTCTCATAGGTGCATCCATCCTTGTATCTTATTGGGTCGATGTAGTCTATGCTACTATCTATACCATAAAACGGTTACCTACACCCATCTTGCAAAACAAATCTCCTTTTGAAGTCTTATTTAAGAAGATGCCTGACTATAATTTTCTCAAACCTTTTGGGTGTGCTTGTTTTCCAAATTTTGCGACTTCTTCTTCAAATAAGCTCAAACCGAGATCAATAGAATGTGTTTTATTAGGGTATGCACCTCACTATAGAGGTTATCATTGTTTGGACCCAACCTGATTGTCTCACACTCCAAGAAACAACCCACGGTATCCAAATCCTCCACCGAAGCTGAATACCGTGCTCTTAGCTACACAGTTGCTGAAACAATTTGGTTATGTAAGCTTTTATTGGATGTTGGCATCTCCATTGCCACACCCACTCGTCTATATTGTGATAATGTAAGTGCTACCTACATGACTGTCAATCCTGTTCAACATGATCGGAGTAAACATATAGCTGTGGACTATCATTTTATTCATGAATAGGTTACTCATGGAGATCTTATAGTTCGTTATATCCCTACTAGTTTTCAAATTGCTGATATTTTTACTAAGGGTTTGTCTTCCCAGCAATTTTTGTATTTAAAATCCGAGCTGTCCATGTATTCCCCTGAACAGCTTGAGGGGACGTAATAGGAGATATACGAGGGATATAAATGTAAATTTATTTTGTACATATTTTATAAATACGAGGCATCGGCTTCCGGGTTGGGTGAGCGATTATTCCATCCATTAACACAACCGGATTTGGCACGGGCACCCGATGCCACCTAGCCCTGGTAGCCATTGCCATCCGGCGCTAGCAGCCTTACCGAATTTTTGCAGTTTTTTTCTTCCTTATTTCTCTCACAATTTTTGTGCTTGTTGACCCGGCTTTGCTTCGTAGTTATCATGGATTATCGTCCATGGTTTTTCGGGTTAACGTGCCTAACTTTTGGCATGCTTTGCACGAATTATCTTCCATTTGCGCAATTTTATTGATTACCTACAAAGCCAACAAAACACAAATAAATAACCTAATTTATCAATTATTTGTGCTAAATCTAAGTAGAATGAGGTGTAAAATTCACGCACATCAAGCTCGAACACATAGGTCCGCCGAGTCTAAGAGGCTACTGAACTATTACGGTATTTTACGAAAATGCATATACCACGGTCAGAAAACCGCCAGGCAGACGCTCTATCCAAGCTAGCCGCAGGAAGCTAAAGCACATCTAATGGGAAACCCTGACAGAAAGAAGCATCGAAACTCACCAAGTCCTTTGGTTGGATAGGAGTTCCACTTGGATGGATCCGATTTGAGAATATTTGGTGCATGGTACGTTGCCACCGAATGCCAAGGAGGCAAATCGAATGAAGAAGCGGTGAACTGGTTCATTCTATATGATAGGATCCTACACAAACACTCCTACGCCTGTCTGTTACTATGTTGTGTAACCCCAGAGATAGGACAAAAAATTCTCAAGGAACTGTATGAGGGAGTATATAGTTCACATGTTGGAGGACAGGCCCTTGCAGTCGCCACCATATGTACCGATTATTATTGGCCCCCTTTATGTGAAGACGCCATGAGCTTAGTCCTCAAATGCAATAAGTGCCAGAAGTTCGCCCCCATACAGCGAAAGCCCACCACCCCGCTAACGCCAATAATCATTCCCCTACCGTTCGCCACCTAAAGGATGGACATCCTGGTGCCTTTCCCTAAGGCCACAGGCCAGCGCAAGTATTGGTTCGTTGTTGTTGACTATTTCACAAAATTGATAGAGGTTGAAGCAGTCGCTTCAATAACCGCGACCGAAGTCCGAAAATTCATTTGGGAAAACATCATTACCCGCTTAAAAGTCCCTTAGGGAGTGATGTTCGATAACGGTCACCAACTCGGTACGACTAAGGTCACAGACTACCTCAATGACTTGGCATGTCATGTGACATTCACCGCAGTCACGCACCCACAAATAAACAGGCAGGCTAAAGCTGCAAACAAAGTTATTCTCCAGGGTCTATAGAAGAAATTGGACGATGCCAAGGGCGACTGGCTTGATGAACTGCATGAAGTCTTATGGTCTATACGGACCACCGAAAAAGCAACTAGTGGGGAAACTCCCCTTGTGTTGACTTACGAGTCTGAAGCCGTACTCCTTGTTGAGGCAGCGCTCCACACACATCGCCTTACCATGTTCCAAGAAGCACTCAACAATGCAGCTCTTGAGGAGGCCCTCAATTTACTCCCTTCTGTCCAGGGGGACGCCTTTCTTCGGGAGGAACTTCACAAGCTCCGAGTAGCGCAGCTCCACGACCGAGCGGTAAAGTCCCATCCTATCAGTGTAGGCGGCCTGGTGCTCCATAAAACTAAGGTCGTGGCTCAATCAGGCGAGCACATTAAGCTTATGGCCAACTAGGAAGGCCCCTATAAGGTTACACAACAGATAAGACCAAGCACATGTAGACTCACGACCCCTCAAGGCACTCAAATCCCAAGGACTTGGCACAGTAGCAATTTACGCAAGTATTATCACTAGCGACTTTCTCTCTCTTCAAGACTTTTAATGCATTGTATCGAACGCAGTTTGAAATAAAATATCTATATGGACGCGGTTCACCATGCTGCATTTATTTCTTACCACACTTACTACGCTGTTAGCCCAAAGGGGGCTACGGACGCTATGAAACGGCCTAGGGGTCGGTTGCTATAACTCCCAAGGGTCTCACAGCACAGCCTAGGGGCCGATCGCTACACCTTTATCACCCAAGGGGCTAAAGGTCTTACAGCACGGCCTAGGGGCTGATCATTATACTTTTAGCCCCCAAGGGTATCACAGCACGACCCCGAGGGGTTAGGGGTCTTACAGCGTGGCCTAAGGGTCAGTAGCAATACCTTTAGCCCCTAAGGGGTCAAGGGTCTCACAGTACGACCTAGAGGTTGGTCGCTACATCTGTAGCCCCCAATGGGCTAAGGGTCTCACAGCACGACCTAGGGGTCAGTCGCTACACCGTTAGCCCCCAAGGGGCTAAGGGTCTTACAGCAAGGCCCAGGGGTCGTCGCTACATCTTTAACCCCAAGGGGCTATAAGTCTTATAGCATGGCCTAGGTGCCGGTCACTACGTCTTTAGCCCCAAGAGGTTAAGGGGTTTCGCACTCAAGTAACGTCATTTCCTCCATACTCTCCTGACTTGTTGTTTCACTTTAGGGCCAAATAACCATAAGTCCCAATGATGGCGTAATGTGCACGAAGGTAAGAAGAAGGAAAAGTAAAACAACACATTAGAAGGAAGGCAAAGTTGTCCAAAAGGGAATCTTTTTCATTAATAGTTTGATTCAAATACATCCGGTAATAAATAAGGCAGAATAGAGAAACTTAAATAAGGGAAAGAAAGGAAGTGGCCACGGTCCTAAGCAATAGGATCCTCATCATCGCTGCCCTCTTCGCTGTGACTGTCGCGGGAACCAGTACTCCCAGGAGCTCACAGAATAACTCAATCTGTTCTCTGTGGCCTTGTTGAAACCCGACCTCCTTAGCCTTGGTCGTAGCTTCTCAATGGGCAATTTGGTTGCCATCTAGCTAGATATGAGCATCTTCCAGCTAGGAGGTCAGGTTTTCTTTTTCTTTCGACCACTCCTTTGTTTCTTTTTCCTAAGCCTCCTTCTCCTTTTTAAATTTTTCATAGCGGCATTTATACTTAGTTGCTGAGTCTTCTACCTAGCGTTGGCCCTCCAGGACACGCCGAAACTTCTCCTCCATATCAGATGCAAAGGGCGTGGACAACATCACCTTGAGGGCCCGAGTGAAACCCTACACAAATCACATATGGATATTAAGGTCGCTAAACCTAAGAAAAAGGAAAAGGAGAAGTCAATAAAGGATACAGGCACTTTTTACCTCAACAACCACCAGGTGGTCTTTAAATAGCCTCGGCAAGCTCGAAGTGGCCGGGGGACCCTGGCTCCACGACTAGGCCAGTTTCCTTACCAGGTCCAACTTGGACAAGGAGTTGGCCTCCAAGAAATCCACGACAGGTGAGTGGCTGTCTTGGGGAACCTTTGGAGGCGACAGCCTCCTGTCTGTGCCAGGCACTTCCTAGCGAATAGATGCTTCTGGCCGTTTAGTTTATACTGGCTCTTACACCCCGAGCATCTCCTATCGCGGCCTCTTACTCGCAGCGGTGGAGAGGAAGGCTAACCGCCACGGTTGGCTGATTTCCTAAACGGGGCAAAATCTTAGGCACCTGGCAAAAGAATAGAAAGTCAGATTTTCAGGCATGAATGAGTACTTAATGATGATAAACTGAGCAATAGTCGCTGACCTTCTTCGCCTGACACTCAACTTGGCGGCACCTTTCCTCCTCGCGGTGCTGGATGACCTCAACAGAAACCTCCTCTGCGCTGGCGTCCCCTCTTTCAAGGGGAGATAGCATCACCCGAGCTTGCTCTGCATAGAAGGAAGGAAGTTAGATCAAAGGTAAGGAAAGTAATATACATCAGAAGAACGAATAATACCCTTAGAATATTTCTCTAAAATCAGTAGACCCGCGACCGCAAGAAAAAAGTCGTCCCCGAAATATGGCAACCGAGGGAGCCAATTGAGTGGTTCCTTATTGCTAGACTTGACCCTCTGGCATTCGGGCTCCTTGCCCACATCTACAATGCACGACATGAAGGGGGAAAAGGGCTTCAGCCAGTCATCCTCCTATACGTAATATTGGAAATACCAGGTGGTTGCCTTTTCCTTAGATGTCCGTTCACCGAAAGGGCTCCGGACTGACTTGCCATCATTCCAATCAAAAACGTCCGCCCAACCAACCACTCTATTCACAAAAAGAAAGTTGTGCTTCTAATTTTTTAGTTTCGACTTCTTCTCAATATTGTCATAAAACCCTTCTTTGTTGTTGAAGCTATACCAGCGCATATCACCAGCCTCACTAGGTGCCTTCTGCAACTATACGTACCATCCTAAATGACCGGGCCCAATAGACCAACCTCCCCAACTCACAGGTCACCACGAACGAGCAGATGTTGTACCACGAAGTATGCACTATCTATGCGGGCACCAACGCATACTTGTTAAGGATTTCTAGAATGACCTCATGAAGAGGAAATCTCATACCATACGACAAGGCTGCTCGATATATCGCAATACAGCCTGGGGGTGGCTTATTAACCGAGGCGTCTGAATCGGGGAGGACAAACTTGTAACCCACAGGAAGAAGGAACTTTTCCTCCAAAGCTGGCCTTTTCAACGATCGCACTATCCTGGGGTTAGGAAAGTGCGTGCTCGACCCATCTCGGGGGTCGGAACGCTCAGGTACCCCTGGGACCGCATACCTTCCGCTACAACTTTATGAAACTGTCATTCCTGGGGGCGCCCCCTTTTGTTCACAGAAGCCGAAGAATGGGAACTTGACAACGAACCTGGCCATCCTGCCTCGATGAGCTGGTACTCGTGGAACACACCTCGATGTTCCATTATAAGGATTCAGAAAAGGACCATGAGTTACCTATTGAGTATCCTTCAGCCATGAGTTCTGGGACTGTCATTAGCCAAGTGCTTTGCTCCGTCGGGGCCAACTTCCGTTCCTAAACATCAGTTATACGAGAAGCAGCGACATCAATTTCCCAAGGGTAAACCACCTCCTCCTCAATACTGAGAATAGTGGGAGTGGATGAGTATTCACAACTAGACCAGGAGGGCATCCGAGGCTCATAGATGGGCACTGCATAAGGAATCCTTTTGGGTTCCCAAAATTGATTTTTTCGGGGAGAATTTGCCACCACTTGGCCATCAATTTTGGCCGGAAAGTTAGGAAATTGAGGATGACGACCCTCCTCACGAGGACTGGCCGACCTATTCGGGATGGTCTCAATCGACGAATATGAGGACAACATAACTCATCTAATAAAATAAAAAAAACAAGCTTCAAAGGGAAACCCAAAGGCACGTACCTGCAAAGTTTGAAGGAAGTTGATAGCAAAGGTTGAAGATGATTAACCTCGTTTGAAGATAGAAAGGAAAGAGATTGGAGATGAACAACCACATTGAACGTATAAAGGAAAGAGGTTTGAAGGCTCTATGGTACACTCAAAGGACAAAGGGGAGAAAAGGTGGAGCTTCTCTGTCTAAGGGAAACTGCTTCTCTCTCTAGAAATTCGAACTCGAAATAGCCTCCACCAAACCCACCACTCCTCTTATATAGAGAGGAGAGGAGAAAGGAAGGGGCAATATGCCCCCAAGACGATGGCAGAGCAGCTATGCCACCTAGGCCACGATACGTGTCTCCCATATACACCTTTAGCCCAAAAATGGAGCAAGGTCCCTTACAGCACGGCCTTGGGGCCCATCACTATACCTTTATCCTGCAAGGGGCTAAGGGTCTCACAGGACGGCCTAGGGGTCGGCCACTACACCTTTAGTCCCCAATGGCCTGAAGGTCAACGCAGTCAAATGTTGGAGATTCCGAGTTAGATTTCTGGATAAGTACTACGACCTTTGATTGAGCAGCAACCAAGTCAACTATTGAAGGTAGTGTAGTTATCTTGATCCCTATCCCCGATTATAAGTTAGATTGTGTTACGAGAGCCGGAAACAGCATGGCCTAAGGGCCCGTCGATACACCTTTAACCTTAAGGGGCTGAGGGTATTGCAGCATGGCCTAAGAGCCATTCACTATGCCTTAGCCCCCAAGGGGCTAAGGGCTTCATAGCACGGCCTAGAGGATGGTCAATACACCTTTAGCCTCAAGGGGTTGAGGGTGTTGCAGCACGGCCTAGGGACTAGTCACTATGCCTTATCCCCCAAGGGGCTAAGGGCCTCATAGCACGGCCTAGAGGCCGGTCGATACACCTTTAGCCCCTAGGGCCTGAACGTATTGCAGCACGGCGTAGGGGCGCATCGCTACACCTTCAGCCTCCCAAGGGGCTGAGGGTCTTATAGCATGGCCTGGGGGCCAGACGATACGCTTTCAGCCCTCCAATGGGCTAGAGGTACTATGGCACAGCGTAAAGGCCAGTCGATATGCCTTTAGCCTTAAGGTGCTGATGGAATGGCAACACGGCCTAAGGCCCGTCACTATGCCTTAGCCCCCAAGGGGCAAAGGGCCTCACTACACGACCTAGGGGTCGGACACTATGTCTTTATCCACAAGGGGTCAAGGGCATTATAGCACGACTTAGGGCTGGTCGCTCTAATGAATGGCATAGGACTGGTCGTTCACAACCTGGGCCTACGACTTGCAAGTAAATAAGAGGCACAATAGATAAGCAAAGTCTTTGCATGAAAGAGCAACTCTTTATTATAAAGACGGACGGCTACATAGAAACTATAAAAACAAGGAGAAGAAAGGAGAAAGAGGAGGACAAAAAGACATGCTGCATCGTAGCCTATGACACGCGTCATCTAGATAGATGAGGGGCATCATTAGACCCGGTGCTCTCCTCCTGGCTATTCGCAGGCCTTGACCCTCCCTGAAGCGGCCAGCCTATGCCAACGAGCTACTAAAAGATCACTCCTATTAAGTTGTAGCTAGACTTCAAAATGGACCACCGAAGTCCCACGAGAGCATACTTCAGGTTCTCAGCCAGGTCCCTGCTCAAAACGCCCAGCTCCAGACCTTCGTTGAGCACCATAGCATAGATGATGGCCAGCACCAACTCAGGGATATGAAAATCGCGGGCGGCATCCTCAGCATCAGCGAGGATGAAGTACAGACATAAGCCACGATAATCCTCTAGGAGCGGCCTAGGAGGTTGGGCGGTCCTTCTTAGGTGCTAGTTGAAAGTATCCAAAACATGAAGCTCCATCTCTTCAGTACTACGGAAGTAGGGGAGTACCATGACTGAAGAAACTCTTAGCAAGGTGAAACCAACCAAAAGTGATGTGCAACGTCATCAAGTGAACCCCATTTTTTATACAAAGGCTAGGAACTTCCCGATGCAACATTTCAATCCTTGGGAACAGGGTCGCCTCGGGAAACCCCCCAGGTTGTACAGGTGTCAACAGGTAATAGGGCATCCACCAGGAAAAGTTGCCCTCTAAAGTCCGCAAATAGTCCAGTCATTAGGAACTCACTCCATATTTTGCCTAACCAGTCGTTCGACTGGACGCGCAGGTAAAATGTGAGGGGCTAAATGATTTGGAGAAAACTTGGACCCAGGATGGGCCCCATGTATATACTCGTAGGCCCAAGATAATGCAACCGTCTCCAGTCACTCCTGGGACCTAAGACATCATTCCTAAGCCCAGTAGAGAAAACCATCTGGCAGCTCGCTAGGGAAGCACATCATGCGCAGTTAAATTTTTGCCCTTAGCAAAGGGGGCTACAAATACCCACCTCGGAAATGAGGAAGGGGACACATTATTCGATACCAAGAAGTAGTTTTTCCTCTGCTTTGTCTTTTCTTGGGACCTAGCACTGACTTGATCGTCAAAGAAGCGTTCCGTGGATCCCAATTTGGGGTGTGCCCTTTTTGCAGGTTCAACACTCGCAGATCAGATCAACAGGCATACAACTCCCGCCATCACGTAAGTCCCCTCTCATCCCACATCATCCGTAGAGAAAACAGAATCTCCCAAAATAGCTCATAACATTTTGATCTTTTGAATATTTATTTCTAATAATATGGGGCAATTTTAGATTATATTTTTAGTTTCAAATGTTCAAATGAAGGTATGCAACTTAAATTTCATAGGTTTTTGTTGTTTCAAGAGTACGTCATTTAGACCCACCTAAAAAATAGAATCTAAAAATACCTTCGCCGTATTGAAAATAAATATTTCACAAGATTAAAATGCAATGAGCTATTTGTCACGACAGATTATTACCATCCACACGCTCTCTCCAAATGTACATTATTGAAATATAGTAGCCTTTTTTAAATAAGTGCAAAAGTGGCCCACCAACTAGGATTTTATCTAGGACCCCTAGCAGGCCATGACTGGTGAAAGGGATCGGAGATAGTTCAGATAAAAGATGTTGAAAATTTGATGCACATCGTAAGAAGTGCCATCAGGCAAATCGTGAACCCCTTGACATCGGAACAAATGGGTGCTGCAGTCACAAAACGTGCTATAAGTACTAGTTATGCAAATAGCATATTCACACACACACACACACATATATACACACACACACACACACACACACACACA
>JACYFF010031955.1:94835944-94849205 GCA_017589665.1 Selenicereus undatus
TATATATATATATATACCATATAAAAAAGAATTGATATCACATACAATGAAAAGTCAAAACAGCTTGATTTAAGTGATTTGATATTTACTTTCCTTAACTAGACATGTGTTGAATTTTGTAAGTGAAGAAAATCTACATTGAGTATTAGAAAGCTTCACCCCTTCCGAATCAAGTGTTCATAAAGAAAAAGTATTTGAAAATGGTATATTGGCAAAATAGTGTATAAGAGTAAAACATAAAGAACCTCAATAAAAGTTAGAGTGGTTTCTTTTAAAATTAGCATAAAATATGACAGCACTACAATTCAAATATACTGTTAACCTTGCGCCAAAGAACAAAGGGTAACAAAATGATGTGGGACCTTTAATTAGTATCGTGGAAACCCCCCATCCCGCTAACTAAGGGTCGCAATTTCTGACCCGAAATCAAAAGCTTTTTCTAATTATTATCGCAAATTACAATTTTGCCGCCCTTTTCATTTTATTTTGATTTTAATTCTAAATTACTCTTCTTCACTTGCTGTTTTTGTTTTATTTAATTCTCTTTGTCAGAGTAGTATATAATTTGAGATTCATTTATGTCCGTGTTTCGTTGATGCCAAAATAGTATATTTAAAATTTAATTCTAACAATGCAATGTTATCTTTTAATATCTTCCTATTTTTAGGTTCTACATTTTCAGGTAAAGATGATAATTGAGCTAGTCGGGATTTATAATAATTAAGCATTTGTTGACAAATACTTCTAGTTGTGCTATCAAAAGTTCTTAAAAAATCAAAGGTCTATTCTTCTGTATAATATTCTAGATTGGATAGATAAAATCTATTTACAGTTATATAATCTCCTTATTGATCCATTTTTGCTATAGATTGAAATCTATATCTGGGGTTTAAAGGATTTTCGGATGAAATCATTGTTTCAAAATTTTAACCAAGGTTGTATAGAGCATGATGATTTTTCATAGAGTAATCTAGTTCTTTAACAATTTGAGTATTTTTATGGATAAGATGGTTCAATAACTTATGATACTGTTTATAAGATTTGTGATCTGAAATATGTAGAGTATTATTAATAGCTTCATATTCTGCAAAAGAGGAGCGGAATAGGGCATGGTGTTTTGTGCCGAGTTTGTGATAGTCATTCCTTAGAGCGGTAATAGAACTAGCTATAGAGAGATGAGAATTTCTAAGAGAGTCGTTGTGAAAATATGGGTAATTTGATGGTAGTTCTGCCATAATTCTTTTAGTTTGAACAGTTAGTAGGGTTCTGATACCATTCAGTAGCGGGTTTGCTAACTTTTTATAGAAAAAGGTTTAAAACTCTTTGATGAGGAGTCAATATTTGAACAAAGAATAGATAACAATCAAATTTCTAATCGGAAAATATGGTACTCCTAGCATAATAAATCAAACTATTAGAGATTCAAGAAATTATACCTTCCTCGTTCTTAGAGTCTCTCATTGAGGTATGGAATTTTCTGATCTACCGCCACACCCTTCTCCTCATGGGCCTTACTGGTCTTACTTCGATCTTAAATTCTCTCTCTCAATTTGAGCTTCTTTAAACAAGATAAAATTTCAAGGATCTCTGAATAGTTCTTGTATTAAACCAGTTTCCCAAAAGGGAAGTTTAGAACAACATTTGCAAAATGCTGATTTGGGTGATCTTTTCTTCGCTCAAATTGCTTCTGCCTTGCTTACTTCTAGTTTTCATATTTATATACAAGGGAAGAGTCCTCGTCTAGTAGATGCAGACATCTTCTTAATTACAAGTTTAGCAAAAGTAATGGTCCAGCTGTCTTTATTAGCTATCTTTGTAGATTTTTTCTGAGGCGTATTGCTTGATTCATTGATTGCTTTTGCTTTCATACTTTGTTGATTGTCGTGTAACTTGTGCCGCCAAGTCTTAAAGATGGGAATAGTTGATGGTGACAGTTGATAGTTTGTTTGATAGTGTCGGCAGTATCTTGGCCTTACATTTGTCTTGCTATCGGCAAAATCTGAGATGTTCTTAGTAGTGCTTGCTTTTCATCCTCTTTTTTGAGTAATTCTGCAAATTTACGTTTAACAACGGTAGATCCTCGAAAGTTCTCATATTCTAGTTGCAAGAGAAATGTTAACAGTTCATCATCATAGTTGTCTTCTTGCATTCCTTCCTTGGAAATAAGGACATAGTCATTTTCTCTCAATAAGCATTTTAATCTAGATGTATATAGACGATCTCCATAGTATTTAATAGCTAAAGCTCCACTAGATCTTCTGTAATTTACTCATGATTCATCAAATCGAATCTTTTCAAAAGTTTTTGAAGCTTCAATATTTAGTTGGAAGTTTTCTGAGATATAGTCAACTTGTATAATACTGACTATAGGGTCAATTATACCAGTTTCTAGATCCTTTTCTGGGGGAATAGTATGGAACTTTACATAAATATGGCCTTTTTTGAGAGTCGTCAGTGCTTGGAGTAGATTTGTAAGGAAGTGAGATAATTCTATGAGTTTGGGATCTGGATATACAAGGTCAATATATCCGTATTTATAGAATTGGTAGATGATGGTTGGGTTAGCTTCGGTACAGGCTGTGAGTCGAGCAAATAGAAATTTTGCTCCACTATAAAAAACTTGTGGAGTTTGTTTAGTTTTCAATAAATTTGTTGGGTGGTCTTTTAATATTCTGTAAAAAACGAGTCACATATATCAAAAGGAACAAATCTTTTAGTTTGTGTAGTTGATTATATAATTCTTTTAGATAATAGTTTCGCCTTGAGTTCTAGCGTTTCTTTCTCTTTTTCAAGAAAGGGAGAGCTCGAACTAGGCTCAAGAAAGGGAGAGCTCGAACTAGGCTCGCTAGTAGCTGAAGTTGTAGTTTGTATAGTTGGCGAAGTTACTAGCTTCGAAGACCTAGTAGATGTCAATGGTGATGTGGTTGAGGATGTTGTTCTGAGAGAATTAATAGTTTTCAGAAGTTCTAAAATAACAATCCATCCTTGTTCAAGATCCTTTCTCCTATCACCAATAATTTCTGTAGTTCCTTTGGCAAGTTCATCAATTTCAGTTCGAACATTTGCAACAATTTCATGGATGCCAGTTTCCAAATGTTCCAGATTCACCGTAATAGTTTCTAAATATTCATTGAAGTCAATCGTGATGTCTTCAAGTTCTTTGAGTTTTTTTGGAGTCATCATTGTTGAGATATTCAACTTCTCTTGTTAAATAATCTGCAAGAAAGCTGTGATTTCCTAAAATATGCCCATAAACAACGTTAAATTGAGATAAAAAAGTTTGCCATCTATGAATTTTTCTCATATGAGGGCCATTATTTAATACCTGTTTAACAAAAGTAGTTGCTGCTTTGTTATGTTAAAACCTTAAATGGTTTGGGTAAAAGAAATAATATCCATTTTTAATTCCTCATATTATAGCTAAAATTTCTTTTTCGATGGTATTATAATTTTCTTCAGTTCGAGAAAAAGTTTTGCTATGATATCCACATATTTTATTAAGATTAGTTTTTAATACTGTTGACCAGACTTTATCGGATACATTAGTTTGTATTATTACATTATCTTCTGGTTCAGGTAATTTTAATTGTGGTAAATTTTTACATTCTTCTTTAAGATTTTTAACTATTTGAATATGGTGGCCACTCTATCCTTTTGTATTATTTTTTCTTAATAAACTTTGTAAGTCTTTCTTTTTCTTTGCTAGATCTGAGATATAAGCACTAGCATAATTGAGTAGACTTTAAAACCCTTGAATTTGTTTTTTAGTTCTTAGTTCATTTGGAAATTCCATTTTTTTTCTTGAAATATGATTTTGTAAAGACATATCGTTAGATCCCAATTCAAATTCTAATAATTCAATTTTTTCTTGTTCTATAGTAGCTTTTTTCTGGCTTAAACATATGCCTTCTTTTATTGCAGTTTCTGCAAAATTGCTGGAGGTGTTCTCGATGTTCTTCAAGCGTTGTAGAACTTAGTAATATATCATCAACATAAACGGTGAGAAAAGGGTTACGATGTTTAAAAGCATTATCCGTTCGTCTTTGGAATATTCTAGGTGCATTTTAAAGTCCAAATGGCATAACTATTCATTCATAGAATCCTTGTGGATCGCTAAATCTGGTATATTTTATACTATCTTTTTCCATTTTTATTTGCTAGAAGCCTGATTTACAATCAAATTTTGAAAAATATTTTTTATTTTTACAAGAGTAATCAAGTTGGCTCCACAAATTTTTTAAATTGGAGGAAAATCTCTATTTACTTGACTCACAGCCTGTACCAGAGCTAACCTAGCCATCAACTACCAATTCTATAAATACAGATGTATTGGCCTTGTATATCCACATCCCGAACTCACAAAATTATCTCACTTCCTCGCAAATCTACTTCAAACACTGAAGACTCTCAAAAAAGACCCTATTTACATAAACTTCCATATTATTCCCCCATAAAAGGATCCAGAAACTGGTATAATTTACCCCATAGTCAGTATTATACAAGTTAGCTATATCTCAAAAAACTTCCAACTAAATATTGAAGCTTCAAAAACTTTTGAAAAGATTCGATTTGACAAATCATGGGTAAATTATAGAAGATTTGGTGGAGCTTTAGCTGTTAAATGCAATGGAGATCGTCTATATACATCTGGATTGAAATGTTTTCTAAGAGAAAAAGATTATGTTCTTATTACCAAGGAAGGAATGCAAGAAAACAACTATGATGATGAACTATTAACGTTTTTCCTCTAAATAGAACCGGAGAACTTTCAAGGATCTACCGTTATTAAAAGCAAATTTACGGAACTACTCAAAAAAGATGACGAAAAGCAAACACTACTAAGAACGGCTCAGATTTTGCCAACAACATGGCAAATGTAAGGGCAAGATACTACTGACACTATCAGACAAACTATCAACTGTCACCATTAACTATTCCCAACTTTAAGACTTGGCAGCACAAGTTGCACGACAATTGACAAAGTATGAAAGCGAAAGCAATCAACGAATCAAGCAACACGCCTCAAAAAAAATCTACAAAGACAGTTGGACCATTATTTTTGTCAAACTTGTAATTAAGAAGATGTCTACGTCTACTAGATGGGGACTCTTCCCTTGTATATAAATATGAAAACTAGAAGTAAGCAAGGCAGAAGCAATTTGAGCGAAGAAAAAGCCACTCAAATCCACATTCTGCAAATGTTATTCTAAACTTCCCTTTTGGGAAACTGATTTAATAAAAGAACTATTCATAAATCCTTGAAATTTTAGCATCTCTTGTTTAAAGAAGCTCAAATTGGGAGAGGAAATTTAAGATTGAAGTAAGACCAATAAGGCTCGTGAGGAGAAGAGCGTAGTGGCATATTAGAAAATTTCATACCTCAATGAGAGACTCTAAGAACGGGGAAGGTATAATTTCTTGAATCTCTAATAATTTGGTTTATTATGCTAGGAGTACCATGCTTTCCGATTAGAAATTTAATTGTTATCTTTTCTTTGTTCAAATATTGACTTCTCATCAAAAAGTTTTAAACCTTTTTTCTACAAAAAGTTGCCAGATCCACTATTGAATGGTATCAGAGCCCTACTAACTAATCAAACTAAAAGAATTATGGCAGAACTACCATCAAATCACCCATATTTTCACAACCATTCTCTTAGAAATTCTCATTTCTCCATAGCTAGTTCTATTACCACTCTAAGGAATGACTTTCACAAACTCAGCACAGAACACCAAGCCCTACTCCGCTCCTCTCTTGCAGAATATGAAGGTATTAAGAATACTCTAGATATTTCAGATCGCAAATCTTATAAACAGTATCATAAGTTATTGAACCATCTTATCCACAAAAATACTCAAATGGTTAAAGAACTGGATGAATCTCTGAAAGATATCTTGCTCCACACAACCTTGATTAAAATTTTGAAACAATGATTTCATCTCGAAATCTTTTAAACCCTAGACATAGATTTCAATCTACAGCTAAAATAGATCGATATGGAAATTATATAACTGAAAATAGATTTTATCTATCCAATCTATAATACTATACAGAAGAATAGGCCTTTGATTTTTGAAGAACTTTTGACTGCACAACTAGAAGTATTCGTCAACAAATGCTTAGTCATTATAAATCTCGACTAACTCAATTATCATCTTTACGTGAAAACATAGAACCTGGTAATAGGGAGATATTAAAAGATAATATTGTATTATTAGAATTAACTTTTAAATATACTATTTGGCATCAAGGAAACATGGACATAAATGACTCTCAAATTACATACTACTTTGACAACGAGAATTAAATAAAACAAAAACAGCAAGGGTAGAAGAGTAATTTAGAATTAAAATCAAAATAAAATAAAAAGGGCATAATTGTAATTTGCGATAATAACAACAAAAAATTTTTGATTTCGGATCAGGAATTACCACCCATACCTCTAACTGTAAACTTTTGAGGTCATTTTCTTAGGAGCACCCTATAGTTTTTTAGCAGAGGCAATGCATATGCTATTTTAATCAATTACGCATTGATTAAAGATTCGTAATTAAATGTTAAGAGAAGATTGAAGCAAGATCTTGGATGCTAATAGTTGAAGAGCATAGTTAAATTGTGGTCTATATCTTTGAAGAAATATTCATGTTTTATGATATATACTCGCCTGTAGTTGGAAGAAAGCCTTTTCGCCATTCTTCATATACTGTCTGGGTCTTATCCTTTAAAACTAAAGGGAAAAAAAAAATTAAAAGACAAAATTTGCACCTCACCCATACGTGTACACACGCACCAGTAAATTGCTAATGTGTAACACTCCCCTTTCCTAAGGTATAAAGCAATAGGGAAGAGAAAAGCAATACAATTTTGCTACAACAAGCCTGAACCCAGGTCCAAGGGCATTGGCATATTGCAAGGCTCCAGTGACCAGTACTTAACTATGAAGGGCCCACTTCAATGCTGCGGCTGACGGGGCAGTATTTATTTTGGTATTAGTACCTTAATTGTTGACCAATATCGTAAGCTTAATGAGTGTCATTCTAATTAATTCCCACTGGCTTCCACTTGATTTCGAATTTGTTGACAACAATCCAACCACTTGAGGTGAATAAATACTTTGGAAGGTGTTTGATTGTTGACCTTTTCATTGATTTTTTGATACAAAATGACTTTTTGGAGGGTTTTGGCTGTTTTGACTAGACCTGACAAATTGGTCATTCAATTTTGGTACGGGTCGGGTCAAGTTCGGATCGGATCATATTCAGGTTAAGTGGCATTTAGAGTCATTCCAGTTTGGGTCAGGTATGGTTCGGTTTAAGTTAATTTTGGATTAAACAATTTTTGGTCAAATACGCTCGTCATACCAAAACAAGCAACTTTGTAGAAAATTTCGAGTCGGGTATGGTTCGGTTCTGGTCAATTCGAATTTCGGGTCCACTTTCGGGTGAACATACTTCTGGTGTCGGGTCGGGTATGGGTCCGGGTCGTTCAACTCGGGTTTCGGATCTCGGGTCAGTTTTAACAGGACTAGTTTTGACCTTGTAAAAAAAGATGACTAGTTTTGACCTTGGTCATGTTTGGCAAAGAGTTTTTTGGGTACAAAAAGAGCTTTTTGGGGGTATTAGCTGTTTGACTCTGGTCAAAAAGCTCTTTAGGGTATTTGGTTGATTAGCTTTTTAGATTAGCTTTTTATACCCAAAAAGCTCTTTGGGATAGCTTTTTCAAAGAACTTTTTGATGTTTACTATTATAATGACCATATTAGCCTTATAATTTGGACAAATTTACATTACATGTCATTCACAAATGATATTTCCAAATGTTGGATGCTTATACTTTAAATTTTTAATTTTTTTTTTGAGACAAGAGTTGTGGATGGTCATGATGTTGAAGATAATGCTTTTAATTTTAACGCTTTCTTAATTTAACAAATAATTTATGTTAGTTAGTCTTATATGATATATAAATATTTTTTATATCACATGATTTCAATTGCTATTAAAAAAAACATTTAACATTAAAAATATATTTTGACTATAAGTACTAAAATTAGGAAAAAGTATGAATGTAATTTTATATATCACATAAGTCTTAATTCATAATTCATATTGAAAAGAAAAATAAATATCCAATTAAAAATTGTTTTGTTAGAAAAATAATGAAATTGGGTAATGGGTATAAGTGTAATTTTATCAAATAGCTTTGTTAGAAACAGCTAACTTCACCAAACACTTTTTTTACAAATAGCTAATGCAATCAGTTAAGTCAAACAGCTAATACAATCAGCTAACAGCTAACAGCTAATGCAATCAGCTAACAGCTGATTGCCAAACAGGGCCCTTGTCAATTTACAAAAAGTTAAGATGAATAACTTTTTGCAAATGGTCGTTTGTATAAATGACAACAATGTCCAATGCTTTATCAACATTACAAAACATGCCATTAATGAAATTAAAAGCCTTAATTCTAGTCATTTAAAATTACAAGGCATGTCATGAGTAACTAAGATGAGTAGTTTTTTGGATTGATGCAAGTTAGGAGGGGCATTTGGTATTATGTTTGTTTGAATATAATCTATTGAAGATCAAATCATTTGAAATTCATACAAATTTAAATTTGCAAAAACCAAAGAAAAAGAGCTTGAAAAGATTAGATTAGATGAAAAAAATCATATAAATTTCAATTCACAACCAAAAAAAAACCTTCAAATAAAATAAGGTTGTAAGATGTAGGCCTCACATGAGTACACATAGATTGAAAAGAAATAAGATAAATAATGAATACAAAATATGCAGAATTATTATGAAAATAAGATCCCAAGATAAAATTAATTTTTACATTTGACAATTTAATTATTTTTGAAAGGAAAATAAAATAGCCAATAAGGTAGCGTTTAGTTAGGGGAAAAATGGTTTTCCTAGAAAATAGTTTTCCAATTTTTCATTATTTGGCACAATAAAGGATGAAAAATTATTTTCCAAGGAAAATGATTTTCCCCTCAATGGAGGAAAATGATATCTTTTTTAAGAAAATAAGAAGTTGATTTTTTTCCTTCAACTCTTTGATGATATGGTCAGCTGAAATTTAGGTGCAAAATTTAATTTCAACAGTTTGGATCAAAACTTGACTATCTGATGAGAAATATTAAAATAAACTCAAATATCAATTTTTAGCTCAAATTTCTTTCATTTGATCAACATTTATCTCCATCACTACAATTTAGTCAACATTTTTTGCCACTAAAGCAATTCAGTCGACTTGCCACTGAAATAATTTTAATGGTTTGGATTGAAACATGATCATTAGGTAAAAAATATTAAAATAGGCTCAAATTCAGATTTTGAGCTTAATATTCTTTTATTTTGGTCAACAATTTTTTTCCACAACCACAATTTAATTGATATTTTCGCCCCTTAAACAATGCAATCAATATTTTTCACCAATAGAACAATTTCAATAATTTAGATCAAAATTTGATCATCGGATAGGAAAGATTAAAATAGGATCAAATATAGATTTTGTGACCGATATTCCTTTATTTGGTCAACATTTTTCTCCGTCATGATAATTTAATAGACATTTTTCACTACTTAAACAACTCAATTGATGTTTTTCGTCACTAAAATAATTTTAACAGTTTGGATCGAAACTTGATTATCTGAGAGGAAGTATTAAAAAAAACTCAAATATGAATTTTAAGCTCAAAATCTCTTCATTTGGTCAACATTTATCTCAAGTACGACCATTTAGTCAATATTTTTCGCTATTTAAATTATTTAGTTGACATTTTCCTCTTTTTCATGGAAAATGATTTGTCTTGCTCCAAACAACGGAAAATGTGACATGAAAATTAATTTTCTTTGGAAAAACATTTTTCACTGAAATGACTTTTCGGAAAAATTATTTTCCTTCCAACAACACACGACCTAAATAAAAAATCATGTTCAACTAAAAAGTAATATAGAAAAAGGGCATAAATGAAATTTTAACAAACAACGTTTTTAGAAACAGCTAATTATATTTTACCAAACAATTTTTTTAGAAATAGTTGATGCAAATATCCAATTTAAATAGCTAACAACTAATAGCTACTAGAAACAACTAACAGTTCATTGCTAAACAAGGCCTTAGAAGTTTTTGCATTGACACCAAACCGTTGGTTAACTACTTAAAGTCTTCACACGTTTACAATTGGTTTAGGAAATATGTTGTGACTCTAATGCAATATTCTTAGAAAATAATAATAAAAACTTAACAAATATCAATATAGATTGGTTCAAATAATTTAACAATTTTTTTTCTGTAAAATAAGTTTCTAAATTTTATGAACAAAGAAAATATGTGATAAAAAAGACCGAAAAAATGGAGAAATGGAGGCACATTACTTTAAAATGTGGTAAATATTTCCTTTCTTGAGGGAGGTACTGTACTGGGGATTACTCGAATTCGACGTATTGTTTAGTTTGTCCCGATCGCCATGCAAGGTTTATTCCCCTTTCCCGATCCTTGTTGCTGGGTAGGATATGCCGATATGTTATCCTTTTACATCATGTGCTGGAGCTGGATTGGGCCTAAGTGCTACAAATAGAAAACGAAATTTTTAATATTGTTTTTGGGTAAGAGACATCTGACCAAAAAAAAAATTGGTATATATATGTGGGATTTAAATTTCTCTCTCAATTAATAATCTCAAAGAGGGTCACCCATTACCAGTATATTATTGACTACACCATAATTTAATTTCACATAAATGAGAGAATTGCGTCCAATAATTAACAGGTTTTTAATTAAAATTCAACCATAACTAATCATTCAAGTAAAAGATAGATTCTTGTCAACAAATTAGCTAGTCCGGTGATAAATGAAGTTACAAAGTAATTACTATTATATATGTACGGAATTACTGTAAGAAAAATATATGGACAGAATTTAAGTTTATTGTTTTGATGTCTCACAAGTATACAGAATAAATTTTAACGAGTGGGTGAGTGAAGAGAATTGGTTCAAAGAATGAGTGATTAAGATACAAACCTAAGCATTTTATCTAAATCACGACCACATACGTAATTTTGTAATTATAAGCATCAGCAACTGATGTTTCTCGACGACCAAACATAATATACAACTTTGATAAATATAAAGTGAGTACACCAAAAATGTTTACTCTAGGGAAAGAGAGAGACCCACAAAGAGGTAAATCTCCACTTCTTCATGTATTATTTGTCTTGAAGAAAGGGTTCATGGATTTGCTAAGCGTGATGCACGTTAGACTTGTGGGTCACCTAATTTGTATGTAGTTTGTACTCCATTTATGAAACGTGTCATGTTCCAATCTAATATGTTGGAGAGAGATGGATTGAATTAATGAACCTGGGGCATGTTATCTTATATACAAGCCAGCTCAATAATTGGCACATAGTAACCCAAGCATGTTGATTCCAATAATTTTGGGTATAGATCAATTGTACAAGCTAGGAGGACCGTCATACCTTGTGAAGCAATATGTTTCATTTCCTATATTGTAATTGTTATGTAGCTGAGCTCGTAAGCGTGTAGTTCACTAATTTATATCTCGTTTTAAATTTCAATTTTTGGATCAATGAGCATATTTTCTTCATATGGAAAGTATATTGACATCAATTGCCATTTGTGCTTGGAAGTATATGGTATTTATTCGTTTAACTAGTAGATCCACGTAGAATCAATACTAGGTTAAATAGGAAGACCTACTTATCACTGAAATTAAAAAAAAAAAAAAGTTGCAATATATTTGAGGGCTGATATTTCACAATTGTATGTTAATATTGGTGTCTGCTTCAATCCTTACGTAATCTTGGCAGGAGGAACCTCATATTCAATCCCTTAATCAGATAATATAGGCTACTATACATGGGCATAACTATATCCAAAGCTCAAAATGTTACACAAAAGTTGAGTTAGTTTCATCATTTGTAATTCATGGATCATTCGAAGTCAAACCAAGATATTTAAATATAAAAAATTTGCATTTTTGTCGATGAAATTTTGACGTAGTAATTAAAATAGAAAATTAGCTACATTAAGCCCTAATTTACCTTGTTTCCCTGTGTAAATATTATTATACTGTATATTATTGTGAATTTTATCTAGGCTATGAAATAAAGCTTATATAGTTAAAACTTATGCAAATCGAACATGGGCTGGAGGTTCATCTCAATTCCTTTTTCGTTTCTTTTTTTTGGGTTTTTTGTTTCTTTTGGGGGGGGGTGTTAATTAACTTAAAAGCGGCCCTCTTTTGCTAGAAGTGGCAAGATAGACAAAACTAATAGGCTAGTTCTGACTTGGGCCAAATGACAGTGGGCTAACAAGATAGGAGTCTGGGCCCAATGATGTTGGTTTGGCCCTATAGCTAATCATGCAACAACATTTTTTTTTTAATTTACATTTTGTTAATATGAAACACAATCTAATCTGAAAGACGTTCCACTGACAATATACTTTATCCGTCTCTTAATAATTATCCTTTTCAACTTTTTATAAATATTAAGCTAATATTTACTACTTTACCCAAGTGTTTTTGGGGGGGGGGGGAGGAAAGGAATAATTAATTGACTATCCATAATACGCCACACAACAATTAAAATGCATATGCGACTAATACAAATACAATCTTTAATACCAAAATCATATCCAACATCAAAAATACTAACTTGAAACATATTGATTACTCTTCTTCCCACGGTTCCTGTTTCTTAATACAGGTTGGGGAAGAAATCCACAGATATGTTATAATTTCCTGACTAATGTTGATTTGGGGATTAAGTGTAGCACTCTTGGGCGAGATATTCAACCAACACCAAAGACTATAATTGAAAGGCTGAAATCCATGAAAGCCCCGCTTCAACATCTATAATTGATCAATATCTTCCAAATTCAGAAAAGCACCCAACAAAATAAAAACAATCATATAACAAACTCTCACAATCAGAGAGACATAAACAACTCTCCGAAAAGGAGATATTGGTTAATCTCCCAATTGGAGAAACTACAACTAAACCTACAAATAATATTAATATTAAAGCAAAAAAAGTTGGAAATGGTCGGAGAATTGATCATCCCCTCTTTCACCTTCAATTCGGGAAGAAAACTATTACTCTTGGGTGGCAACAGTGGAGAGAATGGAGAGAAGTTGGAGAGGAAAAGAAACTGCTACTTATAACACCCGAGATTTTTATCCTCTTCGTTAAGCCGATTGCGCTATTTTATATCGTTATAAAATCGTAGT
>JACYFF010031955.1:94849215-94870004 GCA_017589665.1 Selenicereus undatus
AAGTTTATCGATTATATATATATATATATATATATATATATATATATATATATATACACATATATATATATATATATACATATATATATCTGTTCTTTGTAGTGATTGCATAGAAATGATATGGATGCTAATTGTGAATTAAACGATTGAATTATTGTGATACTAGACTGAGTTGGTAATTAGATTGTTCAGGTGTACCGCAATCGTGTGGATTGCAAAGCGAGTGTAGAAAACTGCTTTTGTATAGTGAATTAACATGCTATGTGAATCTCTCGCTCCCTAATCGGTGGAAGTGGGTGATATGGTGATTTCTAAAGTTCTGAAACCCTATAAATGAGCGTGAATACTGATTTACATGAGCCCAAGGCATTTCTAAGTGTTTTATTAGTTGCATGGTTCGATTGCAAACATTTATGCATCAGTTGATGAACTAAGCTTCAGTGTATGGATCAGATGTAAAACAGGATGTTTAGTAGCAATTCGTAAGTATATATGGTGGTTTAGCTAGCTGTGATTATGTGTAATCATGGTGTATGAGTTAAGGATCGACCAATAAGGCTAGTAAAGCCTTTATACGAGTAACCGTTAAGGGCATCGATATCACCGCTAACGTTGCCTTCGAAATTATGATTATATATATATGTGTATATATCAAAGCAATGTTTGAAATTAATTGTAATCGTGCGAATTGTGATATGATTTTAGAGAATCGGTTGGTGATATGATTTGATGATGTGATCATCCGTGCTATGTGAAACCTTTTTCCCCTGAATTTATGAATGCGTGAGATGGCATTGATTTCAAGTTTTAGAGATCCTTAAAGGTTCGTGAATGCTTATTCGCACGTTTTTAAAGCGTTTCTAAATGTTTATCGGTTGCTTGTTTTAATTGACAAGTCATTGGTAATGAAAGAATCCTAAATCATCGGACTACTTAACTAAATGAGGCAGGTGACCAGTTGATAGGTGACCAGTCAATAGGTCTAGGAGTCCTTTTAAAAAGGACTTAAGTATTGAGTGTCTGGTTACATCGTATCATTTGTTATGCTCAGTTTGGGCAACCCAGTACCCTTCATCGAAGTTACATGAGAATTTATTGTTTCATTGTTCTGCCGGTTGGCAGAGAATTCAAAGTTGAGTGTTCATTGCTGTGCTAGTAGGTAGAGGCTTCAAGGTTTAGTGTTTCATAGCTGTGCCAGTACGCAGAGGATTCAAGGTTCAATGTTTCATTGTTCTGCCAATAGGCAGAAGTTTCAAAGTTCAATGTCCATTGTTCTGCCAATAGGCAGAAGCTTCAAAGTTCAATGTTCATAGCTCTGCCAGCAGGCAGATGATTCAAAGTTCAATGTTCCATCGTTCTGCCGGTAAGCAGGAGACTCAAGTCCAATGTTTTATAGTTATATCAATAGTTAGAAAATTCAAAGTCCATAAATCCTATAGTTCTGCCAACGGGCAGTAGAGTCAAAGTCATACGTTACAAAACCCCGTCAACTGGTAGAGAAACAAGGTCAAATGAGACTCCCAGTTCGTATGATGGTTTATAAAACGTTATACTTTAATAAACAAGCATGTAAAGTTCAAAGGTCATATTGCTATTTGCTAATCACCCAACATAGTTATATGTTTCATTGTATGGTTATTGTTCCATGTGTTGGCGAGGAGATCTACTCCTGCATATGACCTGTTACGGTATGATGTAATGAAATCATCAGTTTAGTGATTGCATCGCATGGGGCATGAGAATTGTTTTAGTGTAATTGCTAAGTTCATATAGCCTATTACATGACAGCACCTTCATTGAATTTTAATGACTATGCATGGTGTGAATTATATGAACTGGAATAAGCCTTAATGTTGTACTGAGCATTCTGTGTGCAGTTTTAGCTATTGATGGGTAATATATAAGCCTTTTGTAACAGAAATCCCAGCAGGTGGTGTTTATGGGTTAAACCCCTTTATTTTCATTGAGTCTATGAGTTCATATGAAATTCTTACGGTAAGTCAATTACGTATAGCAATTCTCAAGTTTAAGCTGTTGGTGCAAATACTATTTCTCTTGCATTGTGGTTGGAATACACTGTACGAGAGGTGAGTTCTTCAAAGAGAAGGAATTACGAACAACTGTTGCAAGTTATTATTGCATTTAAAGTATAATTTTAGGAGAGGGGAGGTTATCTACTGAGCGGTAGTTGCTCATTCCCATCTATTATTGTTCATTTCCGAGGTTTCTGAAATAACAGGTAAAAGTCGGCCCACATAAGCCAAGATGGAGTCATTGCTGTCCTAGGAGTGAAGCTATAAGCATGTATGTGAGCTGTGAAGTCGTGTTATGATGTAACAGTTCATTTCTATGTAATTTAAGCCCTTGTGTGCTTGTATTGCATATCATCTATAGTCGCTCTGTATGGCCATGTGAGCCAACCATCTAAGTTGCCGAGTATGTCTTAGCTAAGGTTGTTTATAGTTGGGATGTAAAACCCAGTACTCCGGACGTGTGGTCCGCAGAGTTGTACTTTCATTGTTCATTTGTTGTTGTGTTGAACTGCATTGGTTGCTGTGCTCTGGGCGGGTGGCCCGCAGAGCTGTGAATTCCGACGAGTAGCCGTTGAGTTGGTTAGCTCTTTATTGCTGTTTTTCAATGTAGGGAATTTAATGTAAGGCTTTAAGCCTGGGAAATGACCAGTTTTCAGGGGAAACTCTGTCCATTTTGTCCCAAAATTTTAAGAAAAACGCTAACACTCCTAACCCTAGTGTTGGGGGTGTTATACTACTCCACCCAAGTTATCATTGACTTTTATTTGAAATTGAATTTTCCTTTCATTTTTAAGTTGTTCATCTAATTTTAATTATTTAGAGATGAAGGGAGTATAGTCATTTTAGTTGTTCATGAAGACGACACATGAACGTTATAGCATAAATAGTAATTTCTTTTGGAAAAATGGATGATTAAACAAAGGGTTATTGTTATTTGATTGGAGAAAATCTGCACACCTGAGGATTTTAATGGACTAGGTTTTCATGAAATACTAGACTTAGCCGTTAATAAATCATTTCTAAGAAAATTGTCATGGAAGCTTTTAATACCCTCAACTTTCTATTGGAACATGTTCGCAAGATCTGCAACTATTATAAATAAGAATATGTGAATATTTCTGAAGAAAAGATATGTCTAAGGGACAAAATGTCTCAAAAAGAAACATGTCTAAGATACATGTCTTTTAGGGAAAGGCATGTGCTTTCATATGTGGAAGTTATCTACCAAGGGGCCTATAGATACCCATTAATCATTATTTGGATAAGAATATAAACTAGAACTTCTCGTAAGATAGGTCACACCTTAAGAGTTGAAGAGGGATCATGATAGCAAGGGCCTTAGTTTTTTCCCCATTGCTCTACAAATTCTCCATGGATACGTTCAATGGCAAGATATCATGGGTCGATATGGTATCACGTAACATAGTTTCATCATATAACAAACACTAATTCACATATTTCCTACTTGTGCACAATAGTACAGGTGAATTTAATTTTTAAGGAAAGTGCTTATTGAGTATATTTTGACACCATTCGTGGATAAAAAAGTCACAACAATCTCTGTTGTAAATTTTGAGTGCAATGATGGGGAGACAATGATAAAAGTATTAATCACGGTTGAAGCTTTCACCAGGCTACGAGAGGTCATGACGCTCTATAACGCCTGGAAAATTCTAATTCATTTTATATCTAATCTTTAACCTATGTATTACAGCGGAACAACCAAGTTGGGCATCACTGTCGTATTTGAAATATAATGCAAAAAAGGATCTTTGCTATTATAGCAAAGTCAAATTTTCAACCTTGGTCAGCTTCATAATCCAATATTTATTTCATGCAAATAAGAAACGTTGACTTAAATTGTAACGCTCCCAAAATACTAATGACATGATTACTGAAAATTGCAGCGGTGGACTCAGTAAACGAAGGCGCTACCGTCGTCCTGATAAGGACAAGGCTAACTGAACCATTTAATCCTGCAGCTCACGATCACAATCATAAACTCTAATAAACTGATACACTTTAAGACCAAAGTCCATAATAGCTCACTTCAATACCATTTACTTAATCATACCATGTGCTAACTCGCACTCTACACTACACACATGTATATTGAATATAGACCTTGAGGTTGATCCCAACACTCATGCTATGCTGAATTCACTGTGAGCATCTGATAACTTTCAAAATGGCTTGCTAAAAGGAGAAATATGTGATACTTCATCATCTAAAATGGAAAACATGAAAACAGTTCGAAAACATGAGCAAAAACTCAGTCCATGCATTCCTATGTTGTAAAATGAACATATAAATACTTTTGAGGGGTACCCGTCTTTGCAATTCATTTAGTTGGCAATAACAATGAAAATGAAAGTAATATGAAATTGAATTGCTCATTATTATCTGGATGTAAACCCCTTGTAATGATATGATCTATACATAGGTGTACACCTGTCAATCCAATCAAGAGTTGGCCTGAAGCCGCGCGGGTAAATGAATGGCTGACGCCCTATAGATGATAACTGACGGGGTCACAAGTTAAATGACAAATCAGTGTATAAACTGATTCATTAATAAACTCATTAAGAGTTGTAATTTGATAAATATGTTATGCTTTCTGAAGATATAGGCAATGGACGTACCTTGAGTCTTTAAAACTGTCATCTGACTTGATACAAGTCAGCTATTCGATAAATATCATCTGACTTGATAAATATGTTCTGACTTGATAGCACTTATGCATAATGGGGAACGATAACTAGGCCTCAACTCTGTTTCATAAATGTCATTGTAAGTATTTTTAGTCAGTAAATAATCTTTACTCACACAATTGAGTAAGTAAAAGTAGGTGTAGCAGAAATTGAGTAATTTAATGGTATACATAACTTGTGTATTTCAATATAACTTCAAAACTGAATTGATGAAAGTAATAAAATTTGATATGTAAATGAAAGTAAAATAGTCCACAACGAGATAAATGAGATTACAAAGGAAAAGGCCTTGATGGTGATAATTGAAAGAGTGGTTATGGCCTTTTCTGAAATAGATTACTGATACAGATTTAATGCTTGCTGATGTATAACTTGGTTCAAGATAACAACAAGTACACTAGATTGAACTGAGTAAGTAATAAAGGTTTGAGAGAAAGAGAGATATATCTTGGTTCACAATAGCATAAACTGCAATAATTTGGTATGATAAATATGGTTTCTAAGTCATAACTCTCCCCACTTTTCATATTTTATTCATAAATCCATTAGATAAAGAATTCCGCCCCAAATAAGTCATTGAACTCAATAGAAGCTATTAAGCTCACTAAGCTTGGTATGTTCTTTGTAAAATCCATAAATGATTCATAGCTCATAAACAAGCTCATAAACAAACTCCCAATTTGTATATTTGTCTTCTTATTTCTCATTAATCATTAATCAGGCTAAAAACTCCATGAAAGTCCATGAATATTCATGTCCCCCTAAATGACCATGCTTGGCCTGAAATACACAAAATGAGTGCATGATCAATCTCAGTCAGTCACCAAAATGATCAAAATGAGTACCTGATCGAAATGAGTGCATGCTCTTTACACATTTATTCAAAATGCTTCCAAAAATCACCAAATTTCAATTACTCAATCAAAATTCATGAAATCTTATAGGAAATTGAAAAATAATATGAACAATCTACAATACAATTTTCAGAATTTTCCTCCAAATATACGATGCACAGAAATTACAATAACAGCCCAATTTGCACCAAAGTAGGTCAGTTCACTTCAACAATTCATAACTTTCACCCTATAACTAAAATGGAGATCTAAAACCCCAATATGTAAATATTACAAAGTCTTATAAAACTTTCATTGAGGACACAAAGCATGATTCCCACAATAGGGTTCCCAAAATGTGGATAAAACACAAGTGTATCAATTTTTGGTCCATCCTGCATAGCTTTGGTAAAACAACCATAACGTTTTCCACAAACCTCGAATTGAGGCAATTCAAGATGCATTTTAAGGCTAACACACAGAAGTATATACCCACCAAAATCATAATTTTTGGTTGGGCCATTCATTACCAGTTTAATCCCAAAGTCAGCCCTGATTTCCTAAAATCCCAGCCCTTCACTGATTTAACTTTTTCTTCTTTTTTTTTTAACATAAAACTCACTTGAAATCATTTCAAATCACCACCATCAGATATAAAAATATCATTTAAGGCCTCATATACATATCCAAACTCTAAACAACTTCATTAATACATAATTACATAATTCGTATCCAAAACAAGATAGTTTTCTTCAAAATTCCATAACTCACTGATTACACCTCCAAAATTCATGAAATGTTTCCAGAAAATCCAAAGTAATATACAAAATCTACAGTAAAAATTTTAGAATTTGTAGACAATCCCATAATTCCCAGAATTTTCGATAGTGACAATTCAACAAATACAAAATCATGAAATCATGCTTGCTTCTGTTATCAAGATTGAGCATGCTCCTAAGTTGAATGTTGATGCTTGAATGAACTTTCTTTTTCAATTATGAATGATGAAACCTCCTGTTGCACCTTGTGATGATTTTGATTCATCAAAATTTATTTTGATGAACCCCCCTTGTGGCTTCCTCAATGCTATCTGGTATGTCTTCTTCCAGTTGATGGCTGAGTGATGTGGTTTTGGTGGTTGAATTGTTTGTGTGAGTTTGTATCTAATACGCCATTCGGCGGTAGCTTTTTTAGCTCTTATCAATGTTGTACCTAGATTAGGTGTTTCACTACAAAACACCATGTTGTTCCTTGTTTTTCATATACTCCATAACAGCGCGACTAATCTATCCATTTTGATTGCAGGTAAGGCAACTCTGGCAACATTAAGCATTTGTAATAGACCAATTTGTGGGTTGAAGAGGAGATTTGTGTTAACTGAGTTATGGGAAGCTGCTAATCTCCAACAATCCTGTGAAATGTTACATCCCAAAAACAAATGATTCGTATCTTCAGCCTCCAATTGACAAAAAGGGCAACGAGAATCAATATTCATGTCTCTTGGAACCAAGGTTCCTCTAGTAAGAAGCAATGCACGACAAATTTGCCAAAGAATTTTTTTTTACTTTGGCATGATGTCTAATTTTCAAATCCAATTATACTCCCAGACAAGTGGATTCACAAGGTCCAACCCATGGGCCGCCCAAGTTGTTGTCTTAGTAGAAAACTGGCCATTGCCAGAGAGTCCCCAACATACAGAATCGGGAATTGAATTGGTAGGGATAGGTGTTGCAAGAATCAACTGTAAGTGGACAGAGTCTACTAGCAAACTGAGTTTTGCAATATCCCATTCCTTACTTTTCATTATAAACTGTGATACCTTAAGGGAGGTATCAATGAGGGAGAGGTCCATAACCTTGAGTAAATTGGATAAACTATCATTTGCACACCAATTGTTCATCCAGAAATTAATATTTGTTCTGTTACCAACTTTTCATCTCACTCCTTTTCTAAATTGTTGTCGATTTTTAAGTATACATTTCCAAGCCCACGAGTCATGTTTTTTTGGCTTTAATAGCAAAGAAGTTTTCGTTAATTTGGTATTTCGCATGCATTTGTTCCACCCACAGGCTCTAATTATGGAACAATTTTCATGTTAATTTGCTTAGAAATGCGCTATTAACTGCTTCCATTTTTCTAAACCCAAGTCCCCCAGCCTTCTTGGGTTGACAGATTTTATCCCAGGAAACCATGGGTAGGCCCTTATTGTCATTTGACTTTTTTCAAAAAAAATCTCTACTAATTTTATCAATCCGGCGATTAGTTTCTTTGGGTAGTTGAAAGCATTGCGTTGTATGTGCAGGCATTGATTCGATGTTTGACTGGATAAGTGCCACTCTCCCTACCTTAGAGACGTGTTTGGTTTTCCAAGTTTGCAATTTTGCAACTGTTCTATTGACTAATTCCGAAAACGTATCTGTTTTTTGCCGACCCTTGAAAACTGGACATCCAAGGTACTTACCAAGGTTAGCTTGGTGCGTAATGTTGAAAATGGATGATACAATTTGCTTGTCATGAATAGTTGCATTACTAGAGAACGTGAGTGACGATTTATGAAAATTGATGAGCTGCCCAAAATTTTGACAGAAACTACACAGTACAAAACTTAGCTCACGATAAGATTCAAGATTAGTTCTGCAAAAAAGAAAGCTATCATCTGCAAAAAGCAAGCATGGGATTTTAGCAGCTCGCGGGGAGATTTCGATACCAATTCTGCACTTTTTCCTATGAAGCGCCTTGTGAAGGGTTCTAGTTAAAACTTCCATGCATAAGATGAAAAGATAAGGGGGGGAGAGGGTCTCTTTGTCAGATACCTCTAGTAGGCGTAAAAAATCCACATACGTTATCATTAACAATCACATACTATGAAATAGTAGAAATGCAAGCTTTAATCAATTCTACCCACTTGGAATGGAAACCCAATTTGTGTAATGTACTGAGTAGGAAGTCCCATTCTATTCTATCATAAGTCTTTTCCATATCAAGTTTGAGTGCTACCCAGACTTTCTTGCCTTTCATATTTTTGAATTTGGTCATGATTTCATGCGTAAGTAGGATGTTGTCATGGATGGATCGTTCAGGGACAAAAGCACTTTGGATATGATCAATCATCTTTTCCAAAATTGGCCGCATTCGATTAGCTATAGGCCCTGTTTGGTAAACAGTTGTTAGCTGTTAGCTGTTAGCTGTTTGTATTAGCTGTTAGCTGTTAGCTGTTTGAATTAGCTGTTTATATTAGCTGTTTGAATTAGCTGTTTTTAGAAAAAGTGTTTGGTAAAAATTAGCTGTTTCTAAACAATATGTTGGTAAAATTTCATTTATGCCCTTATTTATGAATTAGTTTTTAATGGGATGTGTGTAATTTTTTCAAACTTATGGATAATTATGTCATTTCTACAAAAAGCTCTTCTCAAAAGGCTAATGAGAATAGCTTTTTCAAAAAGAGCTTTTTGGAGCCAAACAGCTATTGTAAACAGCTCTTTACCAAACACCCTTTAGCTGTTTGACTTTGTCAAAACAGCCAAAATTCTCTCAAACAGCTATTTTTTCTCAAAAAGCTGTTGTTACCAAACACCCCCATAATCTTTGAAATAATCTTGTAAACAGTGTTGCAAAGGCTAATTAATCGAAATTGGGTAGTTGTCGCTGGCTGATTCACTTTTGGGATTAATGCAATAAGCGTATGATTAATCTACTTGAGGAGTTTGCCCTCTTCAAAAAAAGATCTTACTACTTGGAAAACGTCATCTTTAATAATATGCCAGTAATCTTGAAAGAAAGCTGCTCCGAAAGCCATCAGGCCCAGGAGCTTTAAATTTGTCCATTCGGAAAAGAGCATCCTTAATTTCCGTTTCTTGAATAGGCTCTAATAATCTTTGATTGTCCTCTACGATTACTAAGTTAAGCATTTCCATTTTCATATCGGAGGTGACTGCTTGAGTTGATTTAAATATGGTAGTAAAGTTAGTGATAAATATTTTTTCAATTTGTGCAGATTCATCAACCCATACTCCCGAATTATGTTTAATTTTCATAATTTTGCTTCTTATCTTTCTTGCCTTCATAGATTGATGGAAATAGTGAGAGTTTCTATCTCCATTTACAAGTTAATATTTTCTTGCCATTTTCCCCCAATATTTCTGGTTAAAGAGGTGCATCTTTTCCCTTTGCTTGACAAGTCTGTAGTGTCGGTCATTTAATCGAGCGTTGTTGGTATCCTACATTAATTTTGTTTCAACTTGAAGAAGCTTCTCTGCATTCCTTTCAAGCTTATGTTTAAAATTTTCAAAGGTACTCTTATTCCACGATTTAAGATCCAATTTGATTTTTTTCAGTTTCTGTGCTAGTTGGTACATAAAAGTACCTCACGCTCTCATTCTTCAGTTTTGTTTGACAATACTATGCGTTTCCTGGTACTGAGCCCAAGAGTGTTGATACTTGAAATTAACACCTCGTCGAGGGGGATGTGCTGGCTCCGCATTTAGCAGCACAAATGCATGGTCAGAACATGTAAAAGGACCATTAGTAACTAGATAATGGGGGAACAATTGTTCGTAGTCTTCCCTGAAAAGAACTTTATCAAGTTTTTCATAAATGAGTTGTCCTCTTAAGATTTTCTTCTAAGTAAAAACTCTCCCTTGGACATTAGCATCAATACTTTGAGTGTGAGCCAAGAAGTCATTAAGTCGTCGTGTTCGAGAAACAGTTAGAGGGACACCACCAATCTTATCAAAAGAACAAAGCATTTCATTAAAATTCCCCATAATACACCAAGGTAAATTAATGGAACTACTGAGCTGTTCAAGATGGTGTTAGAAAGCATTTTTATCTTTTTCCTGTGCAGGAACATAAATTGCTGACAGCATAAATTGCTTATTATTGTCTTTCTCAATAACGTGACAATGGATTGTCGTATTTTCTTTTGCTACAACATTAACTTCAATATTGGATGGATTCCACAAACACCAAATTCCACCCCCATGATTGAAGGTTGGGATCGTGTCATACTATGAAAATCCTAGATTCCTTATAATTAATTCCGTATTTTGTTCGCTAACTATAGTTTCGAGTAGAAACAGAATGTTTGGCTTAATGGTATGGTTAATAAAAGCTACTTCCATTTGAAGTTGGTAGTTTTTAGCACCTTGTACATTCCAGCATATGACTTTCATAAAAACCGATTGAGAAAAAAAACATTCCAGTTCATAGGTTGTTTTTCCTGTAAAACTTGATCCATAAGATCAGTCGGTGATATGGCCTAGGGAAAGAAGCGACAATGCTTAATTCCACTCACCCGTAAAATTTTCCAAAAAATAATGAATCAATCATACAACATAAGTTCAGAGGTAACAATTTCCCCATACATCCTTTTCAAGATATAAGAAATTAGAATACAAGAATATTGTCCGGACACGTCAATCCATAAAATAAGACTTCCCATCTGGCCCCAGAAGACAGCATTGGTGAAATAGTGTTGTTCCCAGCATACTTGGAATGGGTATGTTAGTGCAAGTCAGAGACAGAGAGAAGACCATACAAGCTCACAACATGTGCCAACAAAAATTGCAAAGCACAAGTACACAGTGACGAAAAAGAGGAAACAAATTCAATTTGAAGGCTGTAGCCAATGAAGAACCACTCCATTTCAAACATTAAAGCCTGCAGCCAATGAAAAATCCAATTTGAAGGCTCAGTTAACAACAAATTCATGTTTTTATCATCCTTGACTTCTCTTTGTAATGAGCTAGTTGAGGTATACTCTAGTCGCTAAAGAGGTCCCATCCTACAAACCATAACAAAAAAGGGGAGTAGCAGACAAAGGAAATGGCACTCCTAGAGCGGCTCATCCCTGGCCGATGCTGCCTCTGACCAAAGGAGGCGTGGCAAGCATCCAACATGGACAAACTGGCTAAAGACTGTTTCAAGCCCACAATGTGAGAAATTAAATTTGCCACTAAATACATAAGAGCTAACATACAATACCATACCAACCTATGAAGGCGGAGATAGAGAGAAAGTGCTCTCAGAATCGTATTTAGCCTACCTGTATCATGCATACAATACCCAAACACCCAAAGTAGAAACTAAGCAACGAAATAAAAGGACGTCAACACTCGTGTAATACTACGGCCAGCCAAATAGAACCAATGGCACCCGAAGTCCTCCCTTCATAAGGTTGACTAGCATCCATATAAAAAGTATTGGAAAAAAAACCAAATCCAAACTCAGCCAAAGATAATCGAATATGTAGGTGCTTCACATGACACACATATAGCAAGTCTTGGCCTTTCAACTGGGACCTTCAACCCAAACAACCTGGGACATTCAACCCATCGGAAACCATCAACTATATGCCCAAAAAATTGTACCACTTGGACAAGAAACGTCCACTTAGCAGATCCAATAATGATAAGTGCAACATACATCATGGCAAAAGCAACAATAGGAGGGTTCGGGCAGCAGGCAAGTGTAAACCGATGAACTGAAGCACAAAATCCACAAATTTCAATCACAGATAGCCTTAATCTCTTGACTACTAGGATAATTTTAGAATCAGTAATCATGAAGAATAGAGGGAGGGGAGGTGAATAGAAAACAGTCAAAACCCTAAGCCCCCATAGAAGGAAAAGCCCCAACCCACAATCAAGTAATATGAAGCATAATAGGACAACACACAAACAAATGCCTAAAAGAAGATTACTTTGAAGAAGGTCAGGATTACCTTCAAGAAAATAGTGACTTGTATAAAGGCATAACAATACAACAGTAAAGAAACAATTTTGCGGAAATAGTTTATATAAAATTCAAAGAAAAACACCATTTTTTCGAACAAGACCCAACAACAATTACATGAAAAATGAGGTAGAAAATTACCTGTTTCTTGCTCAAAAAGTCACAGATGGAGTTATTCACCTCAAAGCTGTAATTTGTTGAAGTAGTCCATCAGTTATCTTCTAAGAGAAGAAAATCAGGCTTTGGTAGCTCCAATATCTTCATGTCTTCATCCTTATGCCTGAAAGGCTGATTCTTTCCATCTAATTTCGATGCAACACAGTAGAACGCCATGACTGTCTGTTGTAAGTGCTCAGCCATAGCCCTTGAAGCTTTGTTCCTGCACCCAATTTCGGGTTTGTGGCGTTGACATTCAGATCTGCATAAACAATTTTTCAATTTAAACAAATACTTAAAACGAGTGAATATAGCAAATAAGGAGGAGAATGAAGAGAAATCCTCAATATTAATCAATATAGAAGGTCAAAGTTGGCGATTAAGAATTGTAATTAAGGAATGCAAGCACGACTAGGATGGATCTGGAGGTTTCTTCATCACGCCTGGCTAAAAGATGAATCGGGCTATGGACAAAAGGATTGCAAGGAGGGGAGGGGCGATGAACTCAATGAAGTGCTTGAAGAACAAGGGAACTAGGGTTCTTTCTCAATCTCTCTAGATGGGCATTTTCTCTCTCTATAAAACAAGCTTATTGAACCAAACATCAAACAATCCAAAATCAACCCAACTCTAAATGACCCTACCCAAAAATTGAAACTAAAATTGAGCGATATCTTGCTAACCTGATCGGAAGCAAAACTAGCCGCATTTTATTACATCCAACCGAGTGGACATTTCACTTGTCCACCCGGTCCCACCACAAAGCGTTTAGGCAGCAACTACCTCTTAAAAAAAATTCACAGTTCTCAGTTTTTTTGAACTTGCCGTTTTTATTCTCTCTCATTCTCGCACTGATCTGTGGTCGCTACTGCAATTGCTCTAATATTCTGCAATTACTAAATGGTTAAGTTTGATCTTAACGTTGGTATTGATGTTGAATCTTCATCAAATGCGAATTCATCGTCAGGTTTGACGTGGTTTTTTTGGATCTCTATTTTTGTGTTCGTATTTTGAAGTTATATGCGTCGGTTTTTGAATAGTTAATTTCGAGTTATTTGAACTGATTTGCATTCACTGTTGTGTTGTCGTGATCTCGTATTATAATGCAATTGTTCTTAAGTTGGTGATTTTGCGATTGGTTGTTCTGCATTTTGGTAGAATGTTTAATTGGTGTTTTTAGTTGTGTTTAGTGTTAATTCCGGTTAAGATACAAGTGTACAATAGTTTTTTGGTTTAATTATTGAATATTATGTAAATTTTGGTTTTTGACATATGAGAAACGATTGCTCATCGTTATGAGTTGCGTGCCCAGTAAATGTAGTCGTTGACTCACTAATGGTATATATTTAGCTCACTAAAAAGAATTGTTGCCTTCGACTATAGAACAGTTGTTTGTTCACTAAACGAAACATTTGGCTCATTAGTATTGAACGCTTTGCTCACCAGTTGCACTATAAGTTACCATAAATGTTATGATTGTTTTTGCAGACGATATTTTTATTGTTGCCATTTATATATGAGAAACAGCAACTCACCAATATGAGTTCTGTGCTCATTAAATATAGTCGTTGACTCACTAATGAAATAAATTTAGCTCACTGAGATTCAGATTTTATGCACGAATCATTTATCAGTTTATGTGCTCATCAAATGTAATTACTATATTCAATCTTGTGTCTATTATGGAACAAAATCTGTTGCCTTCGACTACACTACATAGTATTCTCTGCTCACTAAGACAAGCCTTTGACTTACTGGAATGAAGCTTGTGCTCACTAATCTTACATTATAGCTGACCACAAAAATAATAATTTTTTTTTGCAGATGATACTTCGTTTTACACATCTACATTAGATGGTTGTGTTGCTAAGGCAGTTGATGTTGATGATTATGTTAGGATTTTCTGCAATCCTACTAGTGGTTCAAAGGGCCAAGGCATGGCTTCTGATGATTGTAATGGTGTTGGTGGTGTATCTAACTATGTTGTGATTGATAAGGAGAAATGTGTAGATGGTGAAGAATGTGTTGTCGAAGTGAAGGAATGCGATGAATCAGAGCTGATTAGTAAAAGGGCCAGTTCTCTAGATGCTGCATTTGAGGTATACAACAAGTATGCTTTCCGTAAGGAGTTTTCCATTAGGTGTGACAAGTTGCGGAGGAGGGAGGGTTCACAAGAGGTTCGTTCAATGGAGTTTTGTTGCAGCAAACAAGGCGTTAAAAGGTGTTTGACGAAAAAAGACAAGACATTTACAAAACGGAGCTGGAGGTGTAATTGTAAAGCTAGGGCTATATTTTACATTGAACCAAATGGGGAATGGGTTTGTAAGAAGCATGAAATGGTTCATAATCATGAACTGCTTTTGGAAGATGAGGTGCATAAGTTGAGGTCACATTAAAAAGTCGAGAAAGCTCATGTGGACTTTTTCCAAAAGATAAGGAGAAATGGTATGAAAGTTTCGCATGCGTATCGGCTTCTAAGAAATGAGGTTGGGGGTTCACCATCACTTGGTTTTAGTGAGAGGGATGCGTACAATAGTGTTGCAAATGAAGTCAAGAGAACTTTAGATGGGGGCGATGCCAATCATTTAATGTGTGTTTTAGAAGCTAGGTGCGGTAATGAACAAGATTTTTTTATATAAGTTTAAATTGGACGAGGACAACTGTTTGATGTGCTTCTTTTGGAGAGATTCACAAATGAAATGTGATTAATTGCTATTTGGTGTTCTCCTTGTATTTGACACGACATATAGGACCAACCGTTATGAGATGATATGTGCACCTTTTGTTTGTATGAATCATCATGCGAAGAATGTTAAGGTGGGATGTGGGTTTTTGATGAATGAGAAGATTGAGAGTTTTGTGTGGTTATTTGAAACATTTTTAAAAGCCATGGGTAATGTACAACTGAAAACTATGATGACGGACCAAACATTTTCTATGGCGAATGCTATTGAAAAGGTGTTCCTTTTGGCAAAGCATAGGCTGTGTACTTGGCACATCTTGGAGAATTCAAAAAAGAATATTCGTCATATTAGAGCATTGGATGGATTTGTTGACAAGTTTGACCATGTTTTGATGAGATGTGATACAGAACCAGAGTTTAACTTTTGTTGGTAGAGGTAAGCCCTGTCTCTGTTTGCTATTTTTCAATGTGCTCACCAAGTTATTACTTTATGCTCACTATTTTTTAGTGTATGCTCACCCAGGTTAGATGTTTTGCTCACTAGACTATACCTTCTGCTCACCATGGTTACATTTTTCTGCTCACTAATTTATTATCTTTTGGTAACTGGTTTTGTGTGTTAGGCTGGTTGAAGAGTATAATTGTGCTGAAAATGTTTGGTTAGTTAGATTGTTTCGGTTGAAAGAAAAATGGTGTCTACCCTATTGCAAGGATGTTTTCTCTAGTGGCATTTTATCATCACAAAGAAGTAAATCGACAAATGCTTCTTTGTCAAAGAGAGGCAATGCCACTTGTGATTTGTTTGATTTTTACAATATATTATGTGACGTTGTTATTGAGTGGAGGATTAAGGAGAAGGATGAGAATGTGAAAAATAAGGATGGATTTCCCGAGATGTACTTGCCACATGTTAGCATTTTATAGCATGCTTCAAAGATCTATACGAACAACTTGTACAAAGTGTTTGAGACTGAATACATTAAAGGAGAAGGGTGTTATCAAGATCTTCTTGGCTCAAGTGAAACCCCCTATGATATAGAGCATACATATGTTGTGTATGAGAATCGCCTTTCGAAGAAGTTTGGGTTTGTGGTTAGATTTAATCTGCCAGACCATAATATTGTTTGTGACTGTAAAAAGTATAGTGAGAGTGGCATTCTTTGCTGCCACTGCTTGCGTATTTTCAATGTTCATTGTGTGCCTAAATTCTCTAATCAATATATTTTGAAACGATGGACTAGGCTAGCAAGACCCCCATGGGTTGTAGAAGAAGTTGTAAGTAGTAATGCATCTGGTGTTCCTGGTTCCATATGGAGGGTTCAGATGCATAGGCAGTTTGAGGCTTTGCTTCTTGCAAGTGAAGCAAATAGTTAAGCAAGAAAGCTATGTGAAGAAGCTTTTGCCAAGCTGAAGGGTGATGTTGGTGTTGTTGTGGGTTCTGTTTATGTTTCTAACACTGAAAATGATCAACAGTCAAGTGGTGGTAACAAAATCATCGATAACCCTAAAGGTTCCAGGAAGAAAGGTGAGAGGAATGTAAGGAGCAAGAGTACATTGGAGAAGATATCAAACATTGTTAGGTCAAGGAGGGCAAGGTTTTGTTCAAGAAATGGAGGAGATGTGTCTCAACATCAGCTAAAATTCTATTTGATAATCTGATTGAATAAGCTATATTTCTTATAGTAATATCATTTTGGAGTTTTCTTAGTTTGCTGCTAATACTAGTAGAATTATTATGTGTTTTTAGCTCACTAAATGTTTTGATACGTTCACTAATATATGGGTTCTGCTCACTAGAAGTTTTCATTGGCTCACTGCATTTTCAGTTCTCACACTATTACTCTTACACGTTGCACTCACCATATTTATACGTTGGCTCACTAAGTACATATATATGCTTACTACAAATACGGTTTTGCTATGGTGGTTTAGGTTGTTGCTGCAGGTTCATCTAATGCACCAGTTGCATCCAATACAGCGGTAGACTTTAATGAAATATTTAGGGTTTTTATCTTAATTTTTGATGAAAGGTTGAGGCCAACAAATGGGGATACAATTTCTACCAATCAGTTGAATCCTGTTTCTAAAGCTGCTAGCATTCAAGGGTAATACACTCACTATTATAGCATGTTTGCTCACTTAAAATATGTATTGGCTCACTAACATAATGTTTCTGCTCACTTGGTTCACTAAAGTTATGTATATGGTTTGTTATTTTTTGATACAGGTTACGTGGGAATCAAGCATGAAATTTTGCTATGGTGATAGAGGGCATTGGCTTGTACCATTAACGATTATTTTCCCAGCTGGGCCATTCAATAGTATGACTTGAACAAATATTTTAAATGTAAATTTGTATCTTAAGTAATAGAGCGCGAATGTGTATTCTTTTTCATTATGATGTTTTAATGTTTTTTGTGTTTGAGAATTGTTTTTTTATTTGAAGTTTAAGTAAATGATGCAAAGTAATTTTGAAGGTTATAATAGGGTGAATACTTTTGACACGCATAATATGTTGCTCACGGCTGAAGATTCATAGCTCACTATTTTCATGTTTTAGCTCACTATTTTCTACAAAACTACTATAATATGTTTGATGACTTCACATTATAAAAGTGTAGCATTGTATGACAATGACATGTTGAACACTTTAATATTTGACTTAACATTATAGAGAAAATATCATTGTAGTTTGATTTTTCACTCATGTATAGAATTGAGCATAGCAAAATATATAACTCACTGGATTTCGCTATCAGCTCATTGTATTTGTCTTCTAGCTCACTGGAATTTGACATAGTAATTGATAAAATTTCCAATAGTGAATGTTGTTTACTAGTACTTCACCATGATTAAATGTAAGCATATTAATAGTCTAACTAAAAATTAGACTGTAAACATAAGTTTCTAAAATTAGTCTAACTTAAATTAAGGCTGATTAGTCATGCTGTTGGCACTTGAGGCTGGGCTGATTTTGCATTTAGTTCTGCTTGTTGTTTATTATGGAACTCTTTTACGAGCCTCTTCACCTTATTTTTATATATGTTGTCTTCATGGTTGATGATTTCATAGCAGTACCATGCTCGCATTACATCAAGCAGATTTTTGTCCTGCAAACAAAAGACACAAAAAAACGAACCATTAATAGGTGTTGTATTTATTTTGAACATATTTTTGTAGAGAACATATTTTTGGTAAACTTACTTCATTTTTCTTGAAACCATAATCTCATTTATCTACTTCTCCAAAATAAGACTACATGTGCCTCATGTAAAAAATTCCACAGTTTGTGACATTATTTGTTGTCCTTCATTGCATTCTCATTTGCACTGGCTTTATGTTCTTCACAACTTCATGTTTGGGGTGGCCAACACTCTCTTGAAGAAATCTGCCAAACGATCTTGTCTGTGTACAATAAATAACTTTGTTCAGCTCACTGGAATTGGGTAATAGCTCACCAAATATGTGTCTTTGCTCACTAAGAATGTGTGTTGGCTCACCAAATATGTGTGTTAGCTCAGTACATATACATATGAGCTCACCAAATACGTGTGTTAGCTCACCAATATTATGTGTTAGCTCATTACACATACTTATTAGCTCACCAAATACATGAGATAGCTCACCAATATTATGTGTTAGCTCAGCAATAATATGTGTTAGCTCATCATATTTGTAAGCTCACCAGATTTTTGTGTTGATGTATTGTAAAGTAAATGATTCAGTGAGCATTTGAACATACCACTAACAGATGGGTTTCTCCATATGTTGTTTTGTATGGAGCAGTTATGTGTATGTTGTCGATGATATCAAGCATTTGCACCTTCAAATCAAAGCAGCAGACGAAGAAGTGCTTCTTGTGACATGCCGGGAAGAACACCTTGAAATTGGAGAATGATTAATATTATGTAATGTGATGTTTTAATATACAATTAAAATGTATTAGATTATTGCTTACCAGATGCAATAGTTTTCCTGAGATCCATTTGTCATATCTCTGGAATTCTTTTTGAAGAATTGTTTCAAAATCAATATACCTTCCCACCCCTGATTTTGCTGGATTTATCGAGGGGTCCAAGGCTGACTGCATTTTTGCAGCAGTATAATTAGGTATTTGATTATGTGTATCAGTATAAATGTAAAATAAGTATATACTTACCATTGCCTCAACAGGTACAAAAAATCTTCTTGGAGATCCTTCACTTCTCTTTCTCTCCAAGTTGTTGAGGATAGCCACCCAAACATTGATCACTTGGGCGTCAATGTATTCTCGTGGACACATGGTTGACATGTGATAATGATATGCAACATGTGTGTCGTTATCAAACATTTCTTAACTCGTTTAGTAAGAAAAGTAAAAAAAAAATTGTAAGTTTATATTCATTTTATTTTAAGTGTTTGTAAGTGTGTTATATGTGAGAGTTATGTGCTTACTTTGAATCAAGCTCCTGTGATGGATGGAATACATATTCAGCTACGATCCTTTCCTAAGCTGACAAATCCCCTGTAATCTTAGTTATTCTCTGCACAAAAGGAGAGTAGAGGGGCTTTGTCATTGGGCCTTTCTCTCTCCTCGGTTGATACCTTGGCTTCTTGTTGTGCTCTTCTCCTGCATACATAACATGTGAAAGTGCTCACTAAAATAGCTGTTACGTTCACTAAAATACTTGTTGTACTCACTAACATATGTTCTTTGCTCACCAAGTTATACTTTGTGCTCACTAAAATATAACTTCTGCTCACTAACATATGTGTTCTGCTCACCAAGTTATAAGTTATTGTTAAGTCATAATTCATGCATTATTTTTATAATTATTTTGAGTATATTATATATATTATTTCATCTAAATTGTTTTATTTTATATATTTTTCAGGGTTAATATTAAATTAATAAAGAAAAGAAGAGAGGGCACCAAAGCTCGGATTTTACACTTGACTACAAGACGGTCTAAAAATAATAGTTATGAAAATTATTATTCTCATAATTATTATAATGGGCTATGATTATAAGAGTTGAGGTGAGGCATGAAGTCTTGTGGAAGAAGACATCTAAGAAAGAGAGGAGAATAAAACCCTACTCCACCCCTCTTTTCCTCCTCATCATATATCATCTTCATAACCAACTCATCTACACCAAAAACACCCCACGGCAGCCCCATCCTCACCCTATAAAAACCCACACGGCAATTCTTCTCTTCACGCATCAGCACCTCCACCATCATCATCCCTCAACCCCAACATCTTCTTCTTCCCTTCACGCATCACCATCGTCATCTAACATCCTCAACCACAACCCCTCTTTCCCCCTCACATCACGCACCCATCTCCTCCTTCTCTTCACGCCATCTCTTTCACGAACCAGCAGCACCATCACCTTACTTCATCTTCATCACCACGCTGCCCTCCTTCTTCACCCCTCTACACAATCACGATCATCACCATTATCAGCCTCCATCCGCACCATCCTCTTCACACCCATCAAGCTTCATCATCATCATCATCAGCTCCTCATCTTCATCGTCATTAGCATCAGCATCGTCTTCCATCTCCACCCAACCCCTATCCAACTAGTGCTCTTTGTTTTATTTTACTATTATTATTATTATTATTATTATTATTATTATTATTATTATTATTATTA
>JACYFF010031955.1:94870014-94893929 GCA_017589665.1 Selenicereus undatus
TTATTATTATTATTATTATTATTATTATTATTATTATTATTAGTTTTGTTTTATTTATTTTGTGGGAGGTTTAATATTAAACATGAAATATTTGAGTGATTATTGTAATTTTAATTTTTACATGAGTGAGTATTTTTTTTTTGCTTAGTATAATCTTCTTGAAGTCATGCTAAATTAATTCTTTTGAAAAAAGTCTTCTACTTTAATGCCTAGTTGGTTTATATTCATGATTCTTTAGCGATTAGTGTTTATCGTTGATGAAATTTGTGTTAAATTGATTAGAATGCATGCTAGTTGATTAAATACAATTTCGATTGATAGTTTAGAAGATTATAATACGTAAAAGTTATCATCTTTTAGGCCTAGGTATCACCCTAATTAATCATGGATGGTTCACACCCATCTCTTTTAATTAGGTAATCGCTTTAGATCTGTGTTAAATCGATTTGGTGGTAAATTGGTTACAAAGTGTTAAATGATGTTTTTCTAATTCGTAATGCTCTAATTTGGTTAAATTTTTGCGTTGGTGTAAAGATTATCAAATTAGTAGGGTTTATATTAGGGTTGGACCTAAGTAAACTAAAATCTAAGGAAAAACGGGGATGAACCGCTGGTGGATATCTTCTACAGTTTAACTCATGAATGAAATTAACTTGTGTGTTAATGATAAATATTAATTTGCATGGTGGATTGAGATTATACTAAGTATATTTCATAAATTTGATAACTTTAGATTATTATTTATTGCTTAGAATTAATTTGATTTGTTTGTTAATTTTTATTCTATTTTTATTAGCTTCAATATTATTTCAATAACACCCCCCCCCCAAAACTATAGTCTTTTAGGAGTGTCTAGGTGATTTTAGATAGGTTAGACTTTGATTTTTGGAGTAGTTATAATTTTAGATTGATTTATATTCAGTTTTAGTATTAAATTACCGGTTTGTTCGAACTTAGACTAAAAATAGTTATTTTTGTTATTTTTCGATTTTAATTCATTACTATGGTTTATAAAGTGTCCTAGTCTGCTCATATTCAATTTTGTGATTTTTAGAATTTATTTGATAATATTTGAGAATTATTTTGTGAAATTGATATGTGCAGGTTTTTAGGTCATTAATTCTGAATATTTCGATTTTTAATTTTAATTTACGATTATTAAGTATTTTTAGGTTCAGAAAGTTGTGTCCTAGAATTAAGGTAATTTTCTTAATTATTTTCGTATTTTTATTCATGCAGATTATTTTCTTTTTAATTTCATATTTAATTTTCTGTTGATTATTCTGTAGTAATTGTCTGATTTAATTTTCCTAAAATAAATCAGACATTATTCTGGAGTTATAAATTTGTCAAGTTTAAGATTGTCAATTTAGGTTACTGATTGTGATTTTTAACATTAATTTTCTGTTTGATAGTTTCTGTTTTTAATTTTTAGTTGAAGATTGGATTATTAATCTGTTTTTATTTCTAGGAATTATTTAGGGAATATTTTACTGTTTTATTTCCCGAATCTGACCTAGAATTTTTAGGAGCATCATTGGGTATTTTTCTATATTTTTATTCGTTAGGTTTTAATTGTTTTAGAATTATTAAAATTAGACTTAACAAGTTGATTAGTAAAATTATTTAGAATCAAACTAGCCATTTAAAGAAATATTTCCTCGTGGATCGATCCCTACTTTCCTACGCTATAAAAAGTATATAATAACCGAAGTAGGGGTTAAATTTGTAGCCCTCGATAGGCTTTACAGTTATGCTCACTAAAATATAGCTTCTACTCACTAACATATGTGTTCTACTCACTAGTTCACTAACATATGTGTTGTGCTCACCAAGTTATAGGGTATGATCACTGAAAGTAAGACCATGGTCAATGAAAATCCTTACCAGCCTTTTTTTCTTTTTTGTTCTTTCCATCTTCTCTGCCATGAGATTGTTGCTCTCCTTCAGTTATTTTCTGCCTTTCTCCTCCCTCTTTTTGTGTTTCTGGAATTGGTGGTGGTGGTGGTGGTGTTTGAGATGATTAATGTGGTGGTTGCATCTCAAGGGTTTGTGATAGGTGTTATGGGTAGGAGGGTGGTGGTGTATGATGTGCCTTTGGAGGAGAGGAAGGTGGTGCTGTCTGATGTGCCTTTGGAGGAGAGGAAGGTGGTGGTGTCTGATGTATCTATTGAGGAGGGGAAGGTGGTGGTATCTGATGTGTCTGTGGAGGAGGGAAAGGTGGTGGTGTCTGATGTGTCTCTGCAATGGGGAAGGGTGGTGGTGCTTGATCTACTTTTGTAGGGGGGAAGAAGGTGGTGTGTGAAGTGATGCTGGTGCTGTTGGTGTTGAAGTAGTTGGGCTTTGGCTATCATCAATCATCTTAAAACTTGGTATGTCATTACCCCCTTGCCTTGATGCAGAAGCTTTGCTGTTGGTGCTACTGGTCTGTTGTTACCTTACGAAAGCATTCTCCAACTCAATTATGGCACCAAGTACAGCAGCTCTGTTCCACCATTCATCATCTTGACTGAATGATGGTATCTCAATACTTTCATCACAGTAGAAAGTGAACATGCTTATGGCGTTATCTTTTATCTTCTTGAGTGCTTCATAGTTTTGGTACCTTTTTGATAAGTAGTCCATGAATGTCCCGTACCTCTTGAATGCACTTGCTAAAGCCTTTGTTACTTCAGCCACTTCTTCCATATCTTTCTGCAATGTGGACAACATTCAAGTATTGTAAGATGTTAGATAGATATTTGTTTAAATTATTTCATTCTGCTTGATTGATATAAATGAAATAAAGAAATAAATGTTACCTCCACTATGATGGTTCATCATTTTCTGATAAGGTCTTTTGATGTTCTTCTTTTTATAGCTGAGTTTCCTTTTGTAGAGGTGGTTCAACATGCACTTCCTTTGTTATTTGTATTGGAGGCTCCACTATTCCCTTTCCATAGCCTTTTGGCCCTTCTTTTGCAGCAAGTTGATTGGCCTTTCTCTCTTTTCTGACTCTTTCCTTTAGCCTTTCTGTTGTCCAGCCCTTCATTGTTGGGAATTGCCTCTGAACAGTCCTTCTTGTCAGGAGAATCCTGTCAAGATATAACATTTGCAAGAAAAATGTTCTTTGTAATCAGTCTATATAACTCACCAAAAATGAATCCATGCTCACTAAAATATATTCCATGCTCACCAAAAATGTACTCTAACTTACTAACATTAAGTAATGTTGTCCAAGAATAATTCTTAGTAGTCTCACTAAATTTGTGAATAGAGATCAATGTAACAGACAATTGTAATATAGGCACAACTAACTTACAGCTCAGCAAAGGTGAACTGTTGCTCACTAAAAGGCTTGTTTCGCTCACTAAGTTATATTGTCTGCTCACTAAAAATAGTGCTCTGCTCACTAAACATTTTCATATGCTCACTAAAATTTATTGTAACTCACTAACATTAAGTAATGTTGTGTAACAATGATTCCTATATGTATGTAGGGTACATGATGTGTGCTCACTAAAATGGTCATTGTAGAACAATGTAATAAACAATTTTCACACATGATGAAGTTTTCCATAGCTCACCAAAAGTTTTGGTGTGCTCACTAAAAATACACCTTTTGCTCACTACAATGTATGTTGAGCTCACCAAAGTACATGCCATGCTCACCATGATATATGGTAAGCTCACCAAAAGTTTTGGTGTGCTCACCAAAATACACCTTCTGCTAACTATAATATATGTTCCTCTCACTAAAGTAAATTACATGCTCACCATGATATATGTTTAGCTCACTAATTATATATGTTTACCTCACTAAATTTGACATTGTGCTCACTGAAAACATGATATTCTGATAGAGTATAAAGAACTTACCATTAAGAAGAGAATAGGGTCATCGAAGTTTGAAGCCTCTTTTTGACAGATTCACATAATCTGTCAATGGTGTACTAACACCAATCAATTGTTGCTATATCTTCAACATGAGCAACATTCTTGGCAAAATATGGTGCGTAATGTACGTTCTTTGAACCATTGAAGAAGCATGATACCATGTACAGCACAAAGCTTCTCTTGAAACTTTCCCCTACATCAGTCTGACTGAGTATGTATTGTGGCATTTGGCTCAACTTAGGGGTCCCCATCTTCCAGATTCCAGTCCTTTCTCCATGCATCAAGGACTTCATTGTATTTGACATCTTTTGGCTTTTTCCCATAAAACTCCTCAACTTTCCTTCCACCAATGGGGAATGCCAATGTGAGATGCACATCCATTGGTATAATCTCAATCCTTTTGTCTGGTGATATGTACAAGTTGACTGAGTATGGGTCAAATCTATCTACTAGCCATTTGTATAAATCCCCTGGCAATTTAGTGACTTATAAGTGGAGGAATCCTCCAAATCTCATATCTTGTATTGTTTTTCTTTGTGCCTCATTGAAATTATCAATCATGCCAACAAGCCCTGATGGTGACATTCTTGTTTGAAAGATCTTTTTGGGTTTTGTGTCTCCCTTTGCAGGCTTTGACACAGATTGCATAGACTTGGGGCCTTCAACAGAGACAGTAGCACTTTTTTGGACATCCTTCTTCTTCTTCAGGGATTTCTGTTCTTTTTTATGCTTGATAACTGAGAGTTGTCCACTCTTTACAGGAGGTTTAGGACTCTTTTGGACATCCTCCTCATTCTTCTCAAGTTGTGCCTTAACACACTTTTTTGACCTCACTTGCATTTTCTTTGGCCTAGACTTTGTTGCTTGTTTTATTTTCTTCATTTTATTCACCAAGACTTCATCATCAGACTCAGATTCATCATCATGGTCAGGGTAAGGCATTTTACAAGTGGTGTCCTCCACAGTTTATCTATTTCCTCTGAAGGTTGTTGATGAATGTCGGTAATTGTTTTTTCAAAGTTTTCTTGGGCAGTGTTTTAGGGAACATTGGGGGAGTTTCTGTTGTGCATTGTTGTCTCTCCCTTTTGTTGTTCTGTTTTGCCAATATTTTGATGTACATCAGTCTTCTTTGGCTCCTTTTTTCTTTTTTACAACACCAACTTTAGCCTTTGCCTTGATGTTAGAGTGCGTTGTTGAGGTGGGTTTGCTGTTTTTTGTTGCTCTTGTCCTCCCTCTCTCTATTGAGTAGGTTGTGATTGTTCCATAGTATGCACACTTTATGGTTTTTCCAGCACCACTTTCTGTTTCTCCCCTGCTGTGGGAGCTTGGGGTTGTTCATCTTCTGAAGTAGGTGAAGTGTTGCAAATATTTTTATTCTTCCTAGCTTCTTGTTTCAGTCTTCTTTTAGTTGTCGTAGTACTTGTTGAGATGGTTTTACCCCCAGAGATTGTCTCCCTTGCTGTGGATAGGGTTTCCTGATGCTTTGGTTAAGCTTCCTTGGTTGCTTCTTCTGCAGAGTACATGGTATTTTGTATAAGTGAACAAGATGTATAACTAAATAAATGTGTAATGTTTAATGTAATGTGGGTCTCAATATATATACTTCTGCTCACTAAAATAAACTGTCTACTCACCCGAACTATAGGTCAGCTCACTAAAATAAACTGCTCATCAGAATTATAGGTCAGCCCACTAAACATAATTGTTTGCTCACCAGAATTATATGTAAGCTCACTAAACGTAGTTGTCTGCTCACTACAATTATAGGCCAGCTCACTAAACATAGGTTTTTGCTCACTGCAATTGCAGGTCAGCTCACTAAATATAGTTGTCTGCTCACTACATTTGCAGATCAGCTCACTAGACATTTGTATTAGCTCACCAACCCATATGTCAAGACTCACTATTTGACAGGTATTAACATAGAATATAATATAGAGGTGCTTTGAATACAAATTCCCTTGCTCACTTCATATGGAATTCAGATGATTACATATAATCTTACATAATGTAGACATACCTTGGCTTGAATTGTGAGTAATATCACCTTGCATTCCTTGACTTGTTTCATTTGTTTTATTTTGATCATTTGGGCTTCAATAAAAAAGGAAAATATAATGTTAGTGCAGTGGACTATTCTGTGTGTGTTTTTCCATATATTTCAAGTGGTAATTACCGAATGTTCACTTGCTCAGATGAGATGTCTCTAACAACCTTTATAATGATATCTTGAGGGCTTGTGTTTGACCCTTTTGTCTTTGATCTATCAAATAGTATTAAATATAATGTTAATATTACATGAATTGTGATAACACACTAGAATAAAAGGTACAACTCAGTACCAATATATCATGGGTCACTATAATATAAGATACAACTCACTCTACATGTGAAACAGTATATGAAAAGAGATTGGAGTTCTAGATTGCACATTTTAATGTGTGTTTCCACTCTCTAAATTTAAGGTATGGCACAGTAGGATGTAAAGTGCAGCTCACTATATTATAAGACAGAAGTCACTAAAGGATGTCGACGGGAACTAGCATATTATTCACTGCTCACTACAGTTTTGTCATGGCTCATTATATTCAAGCCATAGCTCACTGAAATATAGGGCACAACTCAGTGGAGCATGCATATGTTGACAGCCACTAGCACATAATTTACAGCTCACCAGATTTTTATCATGACTCACTACATTCAAGTCTTAGCTCACCACATTATAAGACACAACTCACTATAGCATTCATATATTGACAGGAACAAGCACATAATTCACAGCTCACTAAAATGAAGACATGACTCACCACAATATAAGGTACAACTCACTATAAAATAAAATCAAAAGAGTTGAGGTAAAAGTGTCTTAGATGTATTAGTCAACATCAAGGTAAACGTGTTTATTATAAATTCTCACCAGATTTTTGTCATGGCTCACTACATGCAAGCCTTAGCTCACTACATTATAAGACACAACTCACTATAGCATTCATATGTTGACAGGAACAAGCACATAATTCACAGCTCACTAAAATGAAGATATGGCTCACCACAATATAAGGTACATCTCACTATAAAACAAAATCAGAAGAGTTGAGGTAAAAGTGTCTTGGATGTATTACTTAACATCAAGGTAAACGTGTTTATTGTAAATTTACAAACAAAATCAGGAACAAGCACATACTGCTCACTAGTTATGTACATTTGCTCACTAATATTAGGTTTAAGAAGGTTTAAGGTTCTCAACATACCTCTTCTGAGCAGTGTTTGATGCATCACTAGCAGATCTCTTCTTCGCTGCTAATGGATTTTGAGCTTCCATCTGCAAACACTTGAAAAACGTGATTATGAGTGTGCGATTTTGTTAAAACGTAGAATGCCAAACGAACTCATCGTTTTGTTTCGATCAAGCAAATAAATTTTGTATCTGCTAAAACTTACGTCGAATTTGTTTGCTTGAAACTTCAGTGGTGATTTTTTGAAGATTTCTTGCTAGAATCGGTGAGCAAAGGTAGCTGAATTTCGCCAATTCAAGCACGAAGTTGAGTGGGTTTTGGGAGAGAAAAAGTGAGTGAAAATTCTTGGGTCATAGTGATTTGAAGTTGCAGTTATGAGCTTTTATTTTATTTTTTTAGGCTCCAATTTCTTCACTTTATGCATCGTGGTGCGCCAGGTAGATAATGGATGGATCCGATTGTACATATACAATTATATAATCGAGTGGACGATATAAAAACTAAAAACTAGCCCTAAACCAAACTAAATAAACTAGTTGCGCTGTCTAAATTCGTACTAGGCTACTAGCCATTTTTATTTTTATTTTTAAAAAAGGAATGTTGGCACAAGATAAGGTGTAGGATCAATTCCCGTTGACGTAATAGCAGTAGCACGGTGCATTCTCCTTCTGTCAATCCCAAGTGGGTTGTCTCGTAGCACTCGTTGTTGTCGTTGCTTTTCCGCGTTAAGCTTTCTCCTTTCAACGGCAGCTTCCTCTGAATCCTCTCTCTTCCCTTTCGACTCTATTGTCCATAACAGGGTAAAGAAAGAGAGAGGCTGATCGATTTCGATTTTCCAAGAAGAACAAAGATGAGTTTCATTTTCGGAAAGCGTAAAACCCCCGCAGGTTCGATTCCTACTCTTGATTTGATCTCTGTTGTTTCTGGATTTGGGTTTTGATGGCATGGATTTCCTTTTTTTGACTGAATAGTGCTTGTTGTTGCTTGATCGTTTGTACTTTTGCAATCACGATTTGGGATTTAGGTATAGACAAAATTTTCAAGCTGAATTCCCAATTTTGGTTGTTGACTTAGTATTTCTAATTAGGGGTTTTTTTTTTCTGATCATTAAAGAAGGATTTCTTGATTGATCGAATTGAGCAGTTACTTACCTCGTTCTTCGCAGAATTATTAGAATCAAGTTGTTAGTTTAGATGATTCAAAGGGCAGCCCGGTGCACAAGCATCGCGCGTTCACGCAGGGTCCGGGGAAGGGCCGCACCCCATGGGGTGAATTGTGGGCAACCTAACCTGACTTTATTAGTTTAGATGATTGCAGCAAGAATTTTGCAACTCTGTGGGTTAGGTATATGTATAGCAAAACTAAAAGATCATTTCATTAGCTTTGATCCAGAAAACAACTAAACATGATTGCTTTTGTGGGCTTGCAACGGGGACTCCGTCATATTCGGTTTGGAAGGGTATTGTGCATCAATAGAACTGTTTGTAATAAACGATCTAAAGATTTGATCATTGAATTTTCATATAGCATGGGTTATCTTGCGTGTGACATGCTTTTGATCATGGAACAAGTTCGAGATTACAGAATGCCGCTTGACAAGGTTCTGGGTCAAAGGGAGTGCGGGAATACAATTTGGGATTGCAATCAATCGTGAATAGTCGTTTGAATCAGTAAATTGTGATTTTGCCCAAATTAATGCATTTGAGGAGCTTGCATGTTGACTGACTAGAAAACCATTTGCACAAACCTCTTAAGCGATAGTGATTTTTACATAGAAATGATCCATATGCAGGTCTAAATATGCATTGCACTTTTTGTTATTTTCTCTTGGTTTTGACTGCCTGAATGAGTTAAATGGTTGTTGGAGGTGGATCTCTAGCTTCATGGTATTCGAGTGTGACCCAAGGCTTCAGGATCACAGAGTAGTTATGTTAGGGAATGAAGATCCCAGACTGTGATATGAGTTGGTACTTGGTAGTGGTGGTGGTGGAGTGAATTTTGGGTGACTGAGGGCCTTTTTTTTCACCTTATTTCGTTGCTGACCAACTTCTTCTGTTCTGTCCAGTTCCTTTTAGTGCCTTCTAGCTCTCCCCACTTTTCTAACTAAACTGAACTTATTTTCTGTTCATGTTCTTCTAGTTCCTTTCAATTTCTTCAGGCTCCTTTGAGTTTCTAGCTAATGCTCTAAACTAAGCTGTTTTTTCAGCAAAAAGAACATGCCATTATTTTTTTTTTCTTTTGAGGGGGCGGGGGTGTTTGGGAACCTGAATAATGTTTTGTTTCTTATGATATAGAACTTCTTCGGGAGAACAAGAGGATGCTTGATAAATCAATAAGAGAAATTGAAAGAGAGAGGCAGGGCTTACAAACCCAAGAGAAGAAGTTGATTGTCGAAATCAAGAAAATGGCCAAGCAAGGACAAATGGTTTGTCGATTTGTTTGATCATTTGTTAGTTTGTATGACAGCAAGTATTACCTGATTTACTTCTAAATTGTGGGATTAATGTCTGCCTTCTATGCATTTTCTGTTTTCGCGTGTACATTCTCCTTCTGAAGTTAAATGATGTCTTGACTTGTGTGCTCTGGTTGCTAGGGAGCTGTTAGAGTTATGGCCAAAGATCTGATTAGAACACGGCATCAAATCGAGAAATTCTACAAGCTTAAGTCTCAGCTTCAGGGTGTTTCCTTAAGGATTCAGGTAGGGCAAATCTCACCTATTTTACGCTTGTTTTTCAAATGAAGTCAGTACGTTTCCCCTTTGCACAGTATTATATGGGCTATGTTCCGTTTTCTGGTAAGACTCGGATTATTTCATGTACCACCTCTTTTTATTTTATCTTATAAGATGTAATTGAAAATTTTCAATCGATTCTGAAAATGTTTGGTAGATCTTTTGACATTTTGGACAGAAATGGTCTCAATTTCCTATGAGCAGGGGTGGTATTTTGAGCGATGTTACTTAAAGTCCAGACTTGGGTGCAAGTTTTCAACGGGGTTAATATATTGATGCCTGAATTTCGCCGTCATTTGAAAGTTCTGCAAGATTTTGGTCTAAAATGATAAAAATCTCAAGTTTCTAATAGGTTTACATGTTGAATTGTCTGTTTAACACATGATAATGGAAGTTTTTTATGACCATATACATAAAAGATATTTTGGTCTTCATGAAAATAAAAATGGTAAGCTATGTTACCCAGACTTGGCACTTGGGGCTACCGTATCCATGTCGAGACAACACTATCTGACGTGGATTGGACATGGGATACGGGTCTGATCCAGCTAATGTCATTGGATATTGTCATCTCAACACAGTCAGCATCAGAGAAAGGGGGAAGGCAGTAGCCGTGGCGATTTTAGGTTGATGGGAGGCGGAGCTGAGGCCTGTGGGGGTGTTGAAGCTTGGCAAGAGCCCGGGGGGGGGGGGGGGGGCGGCGCGCGGGGCGCGATGTGGGGCTGTGCAGTTGCAGCATGCCTCAGTCTACGGTTTCTGTTCGTCGCTTCTTTCCAATTTCCTCTGTTCTCATTACTTGTATTTTTGTTAAAAATTTTTAAGAAAGTAGGATGGTAATCTGTTTTGTGGGCTGTTAGAAAATGGGCTGTATGTTTGCTGTGCATGGGTGACTGGATAAGCCTAGTTTAGAGGAGTGTTCTTTGGGCTAAAAGTGATGAGTCATGAATCTATACTGGGCTCCTATAACTATAAAAAATAAAATCCTAATATGCGCTGACATAATTTAGAACAAAAATATATGAAGGGCCATATTTTGGTTAGTGGCCCTATATCTGTGTCCAATATTTGGACAATGTCCCCATGTCCCAATTTTAGAGACTTGACGAGTCAGACACTTGGAACCTTACCCATGTCCGACACCCGTGTCCCAAGCCCCGGAAACATAGATGGTAAGTGAGCATACACATGACAGAATGTTGATTGGCGGACCCTTGTCAACAAAAAAGCATATTACTGTCTGACAAGATGCTTGGGATGGAATGAAGTGAGAGACATGTGGACGAGAAGATTTGAAATGATAGTATGAAACAAAGAAAGCCCTTGCCTCATAAATTTTGGAGTCGATACACTGTGCTTATTAGTGCTTACCGTTGTAGAATTTAACTTCAACCCTTGATGTCCTGCTCTAATCAATCGTCCTTATATGCAAACAGACTTTGAAATCTACGCAAGCCATGGGAGAGGCAATGAAAGGGGTCACAAAGGCCATGGGCCAAATGAATAGACAGATGAACCTTCCATCACTACAGAAGATAATGATGGAGTTTGAGAGGCAAAATGAGAGAATGGAGCTTACGAGTGAAGTCATGGGTGATGCTATCGATGATGCTTTGGAGGGAGATGAAGAGGAGGAAGAGACAGAAGAGCTCGTGAACCAAGTCCTTGATGAAATAGGAATCGACATCAATCAAGAGGTATACTCATTCTGCCTACTCCCTTTCTCTCTTTCTTCCCCTTGCCTGTGCCACATTTTGGATGGAGCAGCTTTACCCTTGTATTGCAACATTGTAGAGAGGTTAGTTTTATCAGACCCTAGATTTAAACATTGTTAACTTGGCATCACCCGATTGAAAGGAAGCAGAAGGCATTTTAGAGAGTTGCTTTAGCTTCACTATAATTCAAGCAGGGTTGCTTGCAATTATGTCAATTGAGTTTTGATTGAATGCTTGGTATTTTCATTTACAGCTTGTGACTGCCCCATCGGCTGCTGTTGCTGCACCTGCAGCAAAGAACAAGGTTGCACAGGCTGAGGCAACTGGAAATGATGATAGTGGCATTGATGATGACTTGCAGGCACGGTTGGACAACTTGAGGAGAATGTAATATGAGCTATTGTGTTAATTTTTACTTTGAATGGACAAGAGTTGAACTTATTGATAGTCAATTCATGCAACATATTCTGTTTAACATCATCGAAAGTAGTTTGTGCTGACCTGATTTTGCTTATATCTGTATATATGAAAAAAGTTGTCTACATGCCTACGATCAGTCTTATTCTGGGGAGAAACTAGAAAAATTAATCTAAAGTTTTCCTTAAAGTTGGATGCAAGTCGCCATTTGTTAGAAATCAAGGACGTGTTGGGCGAACTGCAGATTCACAAGAAGAGACATGGAATTGATGAGTAACTTTGGGTCCAAATTTCAAAATTGGACACAGTTTGTGGCTGGAAATATGTAGGATTATGGGCAAAAGAGAGTTTGTCTTGAGTCATGGCTGGTGAATGTATTGCTCCAATTTGTATCAAGCCTACTTGAACTGACGCAGAACATTTGCCACTCCTGAAGTGATACTGTTGTGCTCATGCCTGTAATGTTCTACTATCCTTCAACTTGTCCTATGGATGCAATTCTATGGAGTAGCAAATCGATCATCCAAGGCTAGTGTGTTTCATCGATGTTGGGGACACATGTGAAGATACTTTGCTCCTATTTCTTCTACTCTTTGACCCTTGTCGTGGCAATGAAACAAAATGTAGCAGAGAAATAAAATTATTGATCAACGATTTGTTCAACACAATGTTGTATTAAAATTTATATCATACTTATGGGAGCACATATTATTATGAGTTATATCAGCAAACATATAGTAGAAACAGAGTACATGACGAAACATATAGAAGAAACACTGTATCCACCTGGTACGTGAAAGTATGTGCCCTCAGCAACAGAATAATTTGCATTTATAAACTTACTATTTACAATTCGTTTGTAGGATTATATAGCGTAATTCAGATCTTAGAAAAACAAACAAATAAAAATGTTTACAAGTATGAATGACAACCAGCTAGTTGTTTCACTGGAGCAGCAAAGATCCATTGAGGTGAGTTCTAGACATTAGCACCAGCACCACACTCAGGAGTTCTCAGACCCCTATACTAGGTCTAAACATTTGAAGCTCTTTGTGCACAAAAGGTGCACATAAACGAACTAACTAAAACTCATGGAAGGACGAAGTAATGTTGGAGAAGAAATTAGAGAACAAGAATTCAGACTAAGACTGCAAACCCCTTTTGTAATCTCTGATCATGCAATGATGTTTCTATCCACAGGTGCACGACAAAGGGGGCAATGGAAATGAGATGAAAACCACTTATCTATACAAGGAGCTTGGACCGAGTGTTTGCATCTTGGCAACTCCCTCAGTTCTTCCCCTTCTTCATACTTTGACAAGCATACTACACAATACTCTTCTTGGCCTCCCTTTTTGTACTTGTAGGTGGTAGTAGAGCCCACCAGCTCTAGGATTTTCCGGCCATCAAAGTTCTCGGCCATGGGGGGGGGGCACCAGCTCTCGGCCACCAAGAATGGGTGGCGAACCACTTGATCACGAGGCAGAGGTAGATCACTAGGAGTATTCATCCAGTGAATATCACAAAGAATCCGTAATACAGCATGGTAGCAAGTAAGTTATGTAGTGCTCTGGCTTTCTGCACCTTGTAAGAAGTATATGTAAGAAGATTGATCATGTAAATATCAAGAACTAGATGATTAGATGTTCAAAGAAGATGATGAAGAAGAAGAAATGGTTCATGATGCCATGGTTATTAAGAAATGCTTAATTTCTTTGGGAGTAGTCTTCAATAAAATGGGTCCATGAGTGAGGTTTGCTAGCTCTAGATAGAATGAGGACAAGGCAAAAGCAATCAAGTGGAATATGAACAACGACCGCTAATGTTAACCTTGGCCATTTCCTTACAGGTGGTGGAACCAAAAATGTAATTAGGTCGGGTAACTGAAATGTTTGTTCATAAATTACAAGACAGACCCAATGTCATAATTTTTTGGGTCCAAACTAATCAACCGGATATCAGAAAATTTTAAAGGGGGGTTGGGGGGGGGGGGGCGGGCCCCCCCCCCGACCAAGGTTCCTGCGCTAGTGTCTCTCTCTCTCTGATTTTTGTTTTTTTCATCTTTAACATTATTTAGTTTTTTTTTTTGTTCAAATGAGCCACGAAGACAGTACAATACAATGGGGAAGGGGGAATTGAATCTGAAACCTAATATATTTAGGACCTCAATCTTAACCTAGACTAAGATCTCATCGATATCTTAACATTATTTAGCTGTATATACATATTCAACTTGCGTGAGTTAATTTATACTTTCTATTACATGGCTCAACTATTTATAAATTTGTATATTTTCTTAAAAAAGATTGTTTTTGACAAAAGTGAGCATCAATCAAATAGTTCTACATCACAAATGTTTTGTACGCCGGTTCTCTCTTTGTGAATCCTTGGATATGCATGAATTGGACGGAAACCCAACAGCAAAAACTCTGGCAAGGTAGGAAAGCTTGTCTAGTTGCGCTTTAAGAATATTCTTCCTGTGAAAGTTTAAGGTTCAAGTTCAACTCATCTTCCTCTCCATGTCTAATCTTGTCAAACTGCACTAGGAGTGAGACAAGAAAAGACGGTACACTAGCAAAATTTATCAAGATTATGGCTTCGTGGGAACAAATTATGGCCCCTTTGTTTTGAAGCAATGTACTATGTTGAATCATAAATAATGCTAATCTAAAATACAAAGTAATGAGTAATTTACGATCCATTCGGATTGAGAGGTTACTTGCGTGCAATAATTTCAAACACTATTTTGGGATGCACGAGGCAACTTTTATTTATATGTGGTATATTGCATACGAAAATTTTTTAAGCCGTTTATACTTACATGAATTTTTAGAGCATGTATGTATGACATATTATCCCAAAAATCATATTTGCATTAATACCCTTATTCACCTTTGTTTATTACCAGTGTTATAAATACCGTACTGTACCGCCCGTTATCGGCCGAAGCGTATCGTATCAGTCAAGAAATGGAACAAGCTATTGTCTGGTCAAATACCGGTCAATACCGCTATGTATCGTCAAATACCGAGCGGTACCGGTATTTTTGGTTAAATATCGCCTAGTGCACTAAAATTTCAAATTTTTTCAACTTTAATTTTTAAAATTTTTTGAAATTCAAAATAGTATGAGCCATTTACAATGGTACATGAATCGTATATGTGTTGTTCCAGTGAAAAACTGTATGATAATCGGTACAATATTTATAACTTTGTTTATTACCCTCTACTCCCGCACTCCATCATGTTTTGTGCCGTAGGTTTATTTCCTCAATAGCCTTCTATAGAGTTCAATTTCTCTCTCTTTTGTAATCTACCATAGGATTATCCAATAGCTAGAAATTGAACCCAGATATTAGGTTGTCAAGCTCCTTAGGTGTGATTGCTGCTGGTAAAAATCTCAATGAGCAAACATGGGTTCGAACAATCTGAATGATCGAACAAACAGGTTGGGAATCATTGGACATTTGGTCCCACTGTTACATTGTCCAGATTTATCCTGAACTTTTAGGATTCCAAACCAAAACTATATTTGTGATCTGAATGTGAGAGTTCAATGTCCAGACGTAGTGGTCTAGATTTTTAATTTGGAGTAATGGAGATTCAAGACAAAATTATATTTGAGCTCTAGTCAAATAGTATCCGACGTGTGAAACTAGTCATCTAGATTTGCTCTAACTGATGAACAGATTTCCAAAATTCGAACAATATAGACCAGAATGGCAAGAAATGCGTAATCATATTTGCATTGATCCCCCTGTTCACCTTTACTCAAATCAAAACGTTACGATGGGTTTCCTTTTTTTCCGGTTGGTGTAACATGAGTAATCAGATTGAATGGATTTTTACTCGCACTACTGACAGTTGTCTTGGACTAATATATAATTATATATTGAAAAGGTAAGGTACATGCCCAACTAGAGAACTGACATACTAATGCTAATGTCAAGTGAGCTCAAAGCTTTTGGTGCTGCTCGTTCTCCCTAATTGCCCAATGTCCCGAGGCCCTGTTGTTTTCGTTGGAACAAATTTGTGGCTTCCACTTCTTCCCACTCCATTCCACTCTTTCCTACTCATTTTCACTCCTTTAAGATAAGTACAACTTCTTTCTACTCTTTTTCATTATCACTCACTCCTTTCTACTCTCCTCCATTCTCTTCCACTACTTCTCACACTTATATGTATACTATTTTAATTATTATCAACCAAACAATCATCATTTTCTAGTGTATTGGCACAGTCGTTGGTGTCAGTAGTTCGAATTGAAACAAATTTAAGAAGCTTTTTTTGCATATTGTTAGTGTCCAAGTTGGTCTGTTGACAAAAAGCTCATGAAATTATAGTCATAGAAAGGAACATGTATTGCAAGATGTATGCAATTGACAAGAATTACATGTTTTGATAACACGTAGAACATAAAATAATTAAAAATAAATAAATAAATAATATATTATGTACATGTTATTGTGTTTTTATTCTGTTTGAAAGGTCCAACTTAACTATTTCATACACTTGTAACATACTCATATTTGTAATAAACATATCAATATAACATTAGATTAATGTGTATACATCTCTAATAATTACAAAAACAAATAAATAATATACTATTTACACGTTAGTTTATCATTAAAATAGAAACCATGAAAAAAAAATGCATGGACTCATAACATCCGTAATCAACAATAAAGCTTAAATATAGTCAATTCATACACAAATCATTAACATAACTAACATCAATACTTCTACTCAATTTCACTTCTTCCCACTCCGTTCGATCCATTCCTACTCTTTCTCACTCCATTCTATTCCTTCCACTCTTGCATGCAGCAAACTACTTCTCACTCCATTTTGCTCCTTCCTAGTCCATTTCATTCCTTTTCATTTACAGCTGCAATTTACCCAATAAAGGACGAGCAGATGCATCTTAGCTATAAGTCCTATAGTAACTTGTAATAAATGAAATTTTTGCAGTTAACGTTGGTCCAAAAGTATCACATGACGGCTTGAAATTTTCCTATCTACTTAGAGGAATAGTGCAACTGTGCAAGCATAAAAAGAGGGAGTTTCACCTCTCTCATAGTTCCCCGCTCCCTTTTCTAGACATGATCTCCTTCAATGTATCCGAAAATGATGGCCTCAAGGCCCTCAACTCCTTTTCATGTAGGAAGCAACCAAGACCACGCTTATTAGAACACAGATTTGCATATTGGAATGATGAATCCTCAGACCCCGGAAAACTCAGAGCCGGGTAAGCAACTATCGCTACAAGAACAAGATCTGGTACAACGTTCAAACAAGAAGTACAAACCCAAAAGTACTTCTGATCTGGAAGAACGGAATGACGAACAGAGATTATGGATCCCACAATTGAAGCATCTAATACTCAGTTTAATAATCGAGTTATGTCCTTCAAGGATAAACTAACTCAGAATGATTCACATATGGTCTACTAATCTTTTACTAACCTAGTTTGGGCAGAAGATGATGGAGGGACTGTATCGGAGGATGAAGAAGATGATTCTGGTGGGGTGGAGGACCCTAGATGCCCCACAATTTGGTTGACTAAAGCCATGAAGGAAAGAATAAGACAACCATGGAAGTATGCCCTAATTATCAAAATGTTTGATAAAGGGATTGGGTATATGCAATGCAAAAAGCGACTCAAAACAAAATGGAGCCTTAAAGGTGATTTCTCCCTTATAGATATTGGATGTGACTTCTACATTACTCGCTTCACAAATTTGGAAGATAGGCGTCATGTTCTTACACAAGGCCCTTGGCTTATTGGTGATAATTGCTTGACTATTCGTAAATGGGTGCCCAATTTTGTACCTGATGAAACTCCTATCCGGATTCTTACTGCTTGGGTGCGCATTCCTAATATTAGTGTTGAATATTTTGACCAAGAATTCCTGGAAATCATTGGATAAAAAATTGGCAAAGTTAGGGGAGTAGACCAAACTACAGCCAATGTTGAAAGAGGTAAATTCACACGTTTGAGCGTGGAACTGGATTTATCGAAGCCTTTGTTGTCTAAGTTCAAACTAAAAGGAAGAGTGTGGAAAATACAGTATGAAGGACTAAAGTTCAAATGTTTTCAATGTGGCAAGGTAGGCCACAGGGAAGATAATTGCCCGAGTGTTCACGCGATAGATAGAGTACGCAACTTGCTCGTCCAAATAATGGAATGGATAGAACTGATCCAACGACAGCGATACCTGCATACAGGCCTGAATGTACGGAAGAATTTGGATAATGGATGCAGGTTAAGAAACCTGTTAGGAAGCGTACTATAAAGAACGAATACAAGAAAAGAAGGAGACAAGAAAACGAACCAGACACAGTCAAACCTAGGGCCTGAACCCATGGGTTCGGGTACCGGTCAAGTGGCGGATATCCAGAGGCAAAACAAAACAGGCAGACACCAGACCCGGAATCAAAGGCAACTTCCAAAAACAAGTGGATCATGATTTGATATTCTTGGAAACACTGAGGATATTGAAGGAGAAAATATTATGGAAAATATTGAGGATAGTCCAGAGACAATTATGGAAGATGACCAGGAAAAAATGGGGGAAGACAATCAAGAAGAGAACAATGAATCTAGCAAGAATACTACAATTGAAAATTCAGTGGTGGCCCAATATGGTAGTTCTTTAATGAATGGAAGTCAACAAGGATGCAATCCAAGTGGTGACAAAGGAAATAAGTTTATTTTCCATTCTAAGCCTCAGATGTCAAAAGGCATAACCCCTTTAGCGCCATTTAGTGCAAGCCCAATTGGGTCCAAAAGGCAAGACCCTAATGGGTCATGCAGAAGCAACATTAGCCATGCAAACCCTAAGTAGACACAAGACGCAAGCAACAGAAATAGTGGGCCAATAATAGCAGCTACTACTTCTACTCCCCAAACCAAAGAAAACATTCCACCATCATCACTCCTATTTTTGTGGCAACTCAAAACGTGAACCCAAATGGGGATCAAGTGTTGTTGCAATATGGAATCCCAAAATTTGTGGCCCCACCACAGCCCAGTGATTACAGGCTGGGGGATTCTCAGAGAGTGAACCTCGTGAAGATGGGAACCCACCCAGACCTCCTGATATCTCCCTACCGGGACCACAGGCTAGTAATACAATTCATTCCCTTGACGATTGGGGGGGGGGGGGGGTGACACTGAAGAGCAGGACGCTATGTAAGGTATCGAACTCAAACAAGATGTCCGAAGTGGATGCAAAGCCTACGAGGGTTGACACTTCCTCAACTCCGTCTTCCTTGAAGTATACAATGAATAATACACCTATGTCATTAAATAACCTTTCATTCTTAGTTTGGAATGTCCAAGGTGCAGGTAGCAGAGAGTTCTTTTTGGTGTTGAAAGAATTAATACGCAAATATGACCCTAAGGTTCATGCTCTACTTGAAACAAAGATCAGTGGAAATAGAGCGGAAGAAGTATGTCAACGCATTGGATTTAATGGTATCCATAGAGTTGAAGCTCAGGGCTTTAGTGGGGGGGTTTGGGTCCTGTGGAGACCCGAGGAAGTATCGCTAAGGATAGTTGACTCGGAAAATCAATGTGTTACCATGGAGATTTCTGAAGCAAATTCTAATAAGTGGCATTTCACCTCTGTATATGCAAGCTATAATGAGACTCGTACAGAGGACGTATGGCATAAATTGGGGAATATTGCTACCACTACACAACATCCTTGGGTGCTTGCAGGTGGCTTCAATGAAACCAGGAGCATGTCGGAAAGGAAAAACTGCAGTGAAGACCTATCCCGGAGACGTGACAACTTCAACCATTGGATTGAGAACAACGATCTGATTGACCTTGGATTCGCGGGTCCTCAATTTACATGGAGCGGAGGAAGGACACCTGAGACTAAAAAATATGCTCAGCTGGATAGAGCATTATGCAATAAACAGTACGTGGCAACTAAAATATCAAGAAGTAGGGGTAAAACACGTTCTACAAAATCAATCAGATCACTGTCCACTGCTGATTGTCCCCAACGGCTTTACAACAATCCAACAAATTCAGAGACCGTTTAGGTTTCAAGCAGCTTGGCTTTCACATGAGAAATTCAAAGATTGCTTGACTGAAAATTGGATCTGCAGTACACCTCTATCCACTTCTTGGAAGGATGACTATAGCTTTCGACAAATGGAATAAAGAAGTATTTGGAAATTTATTCAAGAGGAAGATGGAAATTTGGGTTCGACTCGAAGGGGTCCAAAAAAGCTTGGCGGTGCAACATAACAGGTTTCTTATTAAATTGGAAGTTGACCTATGGAGAGACCTTGATGAAGTCCTTGACCAAATAGATACTTTCTGGTTCCAAAAGTCAAGGGTGGATGCTATCAAAGATGGTGATCGCAACACTTGGTATTTCCATCTTAGCACAATTGTTAGAAAAAGACAAAAGTGCATTGAGGCTTTGCATGATACTGAGGAAAATTGGTATTGGGAAGAAGAGTCCAGTAAACATATGGTGAGATCTTTCTTCCTCAAATTATTCAGTGATGATGGACCGAGTTTCGTACCATATAGTCTACCTGCCGATTGCTTCCCCTCTCTACTGGAAACGGAGAGAAGAGCTCTAGAGAAACCGTTCATGGGATGCAAAGTTTGATATGGGCCCTTTCAAAGCACCCGGCCCAGATGGATTCCAAGCATTATTTTTCCAGAGGCATTGGAACCTAGTTGGTGAGCAATTAATACAAATGGCACTTGGAGTACTAGAAGGGAAGGAGTTTCCGGTGGGAATGTTTGAAACTTTTCTAGCGTTAATTCCCAAAGTTGAGAACCCCCAAAATGTGACTCAACTACGTCCCATTGGGTTATGTAATGTGGCTTAGAAAGTAGTCACTAAAACATTGGTGAACAGGATTAAACCTATGTTGAGTAAGATTATATCTCCAACCCAAAGTAGTTTTGTAGCGGGGCGCCAAATCTCTGACAATATCATTATATTCCAGGAGATGCTTCATTCCATGCGCCGTAAGAAGGGCAAAGTGGGATATATGGCCATCAAGCTTGACCTTAAAAAAGCGTACGATAGGCTAAGATGGCAATTTATAAGGGAAACACTCATTTCCTCAAAATATGGTAGAGGTCATTATGAATTGTATTTCATCAACCTCTTTGAGTATACTATGGAATGGTGCGCCGTCCCAAAGCTTCAAGCCAACAAGAGGAGTACGACAAGGGGATCCGCTCTCCCTTATATTTTTGTCCTCTGCATAGAAAGTTTAAATTACTTGATTGAGGAAGCAACGAGACAAGCTGAATGGCATCCAATTTATGCTAGTAAAGGTGGGCTGCTCTTACAAATTTATTCTTTGCTGACAACCTTATTCTATTGGTGAAGCATCGCTACATCTAACAAGGGTTGTGAAGACTTGCATTGATTGTTTTTGTAGTGCCTCGGGACAAAAGGTGAATTTTAATAAGTCTCAAGTCTTCTTCTCCCAAAACACAGAGACATCGCTAAGAGAGGCTACAAGCCATGAGTTGCAGATTCAAAGCACGGCTGATTTGGGGAAGTATTTGGGGATGCCATCCATCAACGGAAGGGTAACTAGACAAACCTTTGCCCATGTGTCCGAAAGAATTGATAAAAGACTAGCCGGGTGGAAGTCAAAGACTCTATCTTTGGCGGGAGGGGCTATCTTAATACAGTCCACCCTCTCCTTCACTCCCATTCTATGCCATGCAGTCTGCTAAACTACCGAGACCTCGTTGTGATATGTGTGATAAAAAAGCACACGCTTCTTGTGGGGAGGCAATGCCGAAACTAAGAAAATTCACAAGGAATCATGGGCGCAAGTTACCAAGGAAAAAGGTGCTGGGGGACTTCGACTTAGGTCCTTGCGACAAGTTAATATAGCATTCATGACGAAACTAGGGTGGCAGATTCTTTCGGAGAAAGATAGGCTTTGGTCTCGAGTTCTGAGAAATAAACACTGCAATGGAAGGTGCGATGTGGATATGGTTGCACCAAAGAAGAATGTCTCGAATTTGTGCTGTGGTATATTAGAAAGCACCAAGTTCATTAAGCAAGGGATTAGGGCTGAGGTCGGGAATGCCAAGAAAACACTCTTCTGGTACCATGTGTGGGCACTCCCTAAACCTCTATGTGAAGTTACAATAGGCCCAATTCTAACACATATTGAAGATTTTACAGTTGAGGAAATGTGGGACTCTAATTGTGTATGGAAATGGGATACCTTTGTGGACTTACTACCTGATCAAGTATTGAAGACCGTCACCTCTTTTGAGCTTAGTCCAGATATGGAGTAAGAAGACCATTTGATCTGGGAGGACGCAGGGTTTACCATTAAATCTGCCTTGGCTCTCACTAAAGCTCAGCCGCTAGGTAACCCGAGCCTTTGTGGGAATATATTTGGAGCATCAAGTCGTCTCAAAGAATAAAGTTTTTTCTCTGGCTAGCTGCTCACAATCATCTCATGACAAACTCAAATCGGTTTCAACTTGGATTATCCAACGACTCAAGTTGTAAGCGTTGTCCTAATGAGGAGGAAAACACTGTGCACATTCTAAGGGATTGCTCCCATGCACAGAGGCTTTGGAACAGCTTGGTTCTAGTACATAAGCATGGTGCCTTCTTCACACTCCCCTTCAAAACTTGGCTTACTGTGAACCTTGACCCTAAGAAAGATGATGGTGTGGATTGGGTTCTTACTTTCTCTACTGCTGTGTGGATGCTATGGAAATGGCGTAACACGAGATGCTTTGATGATCCTAACTTTGTACCCAATAACCCTATATTATTGGTGACTATGAGGACTATGGAAATTGAGAAGGCTATTGAGGGGAATGATGTCAGACCAGCAACTAGCTAGAGTGGCCACTCGAAGTGAGGTATTAATCCAATGGAAAAACCCCCCAGATGGATTGATGAAATTGAAGTTAGATAGCGCATCTCGAGGAAACCCAGATGCTGCTGGGGGTGTGCTCAGGGACTCCATTGGAAAATGGAACCTAGGCTTCTTTGTCAACTTGGGCATTTGCACTGAGGTAAAAGCAGAGTTGCTTGGACTTTTACATGGACTACGAATTGCAAAATCACAAGGGTTCATGAACATAATTATCCACATGGACTCAAAAGTGGTTATCAGCAAGATAAATAATGGTATTATTTCGAAGCAGGCATACTATTTCATTGTAAAAGAATGCTTAGCCTTACTCAAGTGCTTCAGTTGGAATGTACGGCTCTCACATTGTTTTCGAGAAGCAAAGAGGCTAGCTAATTACTTAGCTAATGTACGTACGAATCAAGATCAAAGGTAGATTTTGTATATGAACCCTCCCTCGGGGTTATCCACCCTGTTGTTTGAGGATGCTTGTGGAGTGGCGTGGCCACGCTTTATTGCTTCGTAATAAAAAATACACCCAAAAAAAATGTAGGAAACAACCAAGTGTTACAGGCCACATTAGTGGAGAGTTCTAGAATGTTCCGGAGTATTCCAGAATAGTTTAGAACCTTCTGGAATATGATAGAACGTTCTAGAATGTTCTAGAACCTTCTGGAGCCGTCTAGATACTTCTAAAGTGTTCTAGAACCTTCTAGAATATCTAGGACCTCGTAAAGTACTCTAGGACCATCTAGGTTGTAATATAGTAGTCTATAATAATCTCTAGAGTATTCCACACTATTCCACATGTGTGTAATCTCTAGGATATTTATATAGAATATGTTAGATGTGTAACAATAGCCGTATGATCGAATAGATCTCCACCGTCCATTGAGGAGGTAGATATATATATATATATATATATATATATATATGTATGTATGTATGTATGTATGTATGTATATGTATGTATGTATGTATATATATGTATGTATATGTATATATATATATATATATATATGTATGTGTGTGTGTGTGTGTGTGTGTGTGTGTGTGT
>JACYFF010031955.1:94899305-94924544 GCA_017589665.1 Selenicereus undatus
ATTATTATTATTATTATTATTATTATTATTATTATTATTATTATTATTATTATTATTATTAAAAAATAAATTTATTAATAGAAAATAATAGTGGGAAATACTAACAAAACCAAGGGTATTTTTGTCTTTTTCCTCTATTTGTTAATATCTTCATAGTTTAGTAGACCAAAAAACCATTTCCATAATTGTGGGTTCTATAAATTCAAGCACCATACTTTAAGGGTTCCAAAAGTAAATAATTCTCAACTCATGTCTAAACTACTACAAATAGCACTCGCACCCAGGTGGGCCCTAAAGCCATATGGCAGCTGCTGATTTGTCTCCATTACAAATGCCTCGCGGGGAGGAATGGCAATGCGTTCCCCCACTCATTCCACCTTTTCTATCATTTTGTGATTTTTTTGCTTTTTTTCCTTCTTAAAATATTATTTATGTTATTAAAAAAAGATTTTATGTTATGAGTTATTGAATAATTTAAGTTGGATTTTCGTCGATTAAAGAAGTGAAGGAATACGAGTTCTAAAAAATTGAAACTTTTGTTGATGTAGCAGGATAGAGTCCCAAACTATGGAATATGGGCTGGGAATGCTCTAAGAACCCTAATTTAATTCCGTTAACAAATGATATATGTCAGCGGGTAGTTGGCTACACATGGCAGAAGCAAAGCCTCTCAATGCAGATGGATTAAGGCATAAGGTTACCCATATGGAAAGATTGAAAATCGACCTTAGGAAACCATTGACGTAGTAGGGGACAAACTTCAAAAACTCTCGAGCAAGCTACATGTGGAAACCAGACTTTTTAATTAATCTACGTACCGAATGTACAAATTCAGCAATACACTGCTAACACAGGAGAACTAGAAGAGAAGACAAGTACAAAATAATATCGAATGTAACTATATCCATGACTCCTAAAACTATGTGTTTAGAGAGAATAGGAATAAAATTAAAATCAAGTTCCAGTCTTTTTAGTTTGACTACCACTCTTGGAATGAAATCGCATTGGTTTATTTTTCAAATATTTTTATTCTATTATAAGTTGTCATTTTTATTTCTTTTTGTTTGATAGGAAATAAATATTACAAACCCATAATTCTAAAACAAATAGGATTTATAAACTAAGGTTGAAAACATAACTTTCGAAATATGAGGCCATGACCTCATGGGTATAAATTAATTATTTTATATAGCACCCAAAAAGAAAAAGAACGGACATTGATTTATTTCACATGTGACTTTCTCGATACCTCGCCCTGTATTGTTTATACAACCACAAGTTCATTAAAAAAAAGATGAGAGAACGAAGACGATGAACACGAAATGACGAACATGGCTTCTGCCGATGACGATTTCACGCTGACTGTCGGCCGGCGTTTTCCAATCGCTTGTCCCTTCTTACTTCTTATCTTCCTCGTCTAGTTGGCCGGCGTTTTCTTATCGCTTGTCCCTTCTTATCTTCCTCGTTGTCTAGTTCAGAGCATCCGCATTGCAAGGCTCATGAGCCAAAAATTTGGCTCATGGTCCAAGCAATACCATGCATCAGTGATCCGCTTCGCTCGCCCTACGGTCCTGCTCATGGCCATGATCCGCTCCCCACACATTCTCTCTCTCTCTCTTTTTGCCAACTAAGCATTTAAAAGTCTAAAGCCTAATAATATAATAGTAGTGGGGTTTATAAAATATTATTTTATTTGATGATCCAAGTTGGTGATCCATAGAATGTAGAGAAAAAAAAATTAGTTTGTGAGATGATGTGGAGATTGTGGGCCCCCACTTATGATCCAAATTTTTGAATCACCAATGCGGATGCTCTCAGGGTAAGACAAATCAGCTCCCAAAAGGTCATGCATTGAGTTTGGGAGGTTTATGCCCCTTATCGTTTTGGAGGAATTTGATACCTGCAGGTATCAAATTCCACCCCCTAAAACCTTCACCTTCAGCAAGGAAACGTGAAGCCTTAAGTTTCAAGTTCCATTTCTTTTTATCTCCCCAACCAAGCCCTAAATAATAGCTAATACCCCCCTTGAAATTGGAAAAGTACCAAATGGGATGCAATTCACCTGCTCCCAGTTTACTATTAGTTGCAAACATGACCTTAGAGAGAGAACCTTTTTATGAAAAGAAACTGAAATTAAAGAAAGCAAAATTAAGACAGAAAAACTGTCACAAGAAACTCGGGCTCATCAAACCTACAAAACTTTCAGAAAGCTTTTACCAGGTACATCACGGAAAATAAACGAAACCTTTGGTTCTGCAAACTGATAACTTAGGTCAACTTCATGTGCAAAAGTTCATGTGAAAGTAAACATTTTAGGCAACAACAGGATCTATGATTGGAATCTCATGAGCCACATCAGGTGCTGCTGCCTGGATGTAGTTCTCTTCATCCTTTGGTGGGTGAATTGTGACGAGGTCAGGAAGTGGTGTGGGTGGCCCCATCTTTCCTTTAGGATCCCAGTCGAGCATGATCTTGACCTTGATGCCAAGCACCCCCTGCGGAGAGATCATGCAAATTAACTAAGTGTGATTAGACGAGAGATACTACAGCAATGACGATCCACACGGATCGACCTTTAGGGCCAGACAATAAGATAAACAGGCAAGTGAAATTTCATTTCAGAGACACAACAAAATGAGTCCAACCTGTCTGAGAAGGACGTGTCTAATTGCTGAGTCAATATACTCATTAACTGGCTGACCAGACGAGATCATGTAACCGTCCTTGAACTTCATGGACTTGGCACGTTGTGCCCTCAGCTTGCCACTGACAATGACCTATTAAACAAAGCACCCATCATCAATTCTGTACATCGTTGATCAAAGAGGTCACATCCAAGTGTGCACATCTCAAGAAGGAAATAGAAAACAAGGGAAGATGACAACAGCATAAGCTCAGGGACATACCTCACAACCCTTGGCACCACTTTCCATCACAAATCTCAGGACACCATAGCATGCCCTGAACAAAAATAATAAATTCAGAGTCTGAAAGTATAGCCAACCTATTTGGCAATAAAGAGGTTCAATGCCCCAGCTAAAATGCTAAAACTGCATTATAGAATACAGACATCATAGCATGCCCTGAACAACTCAATAGAAATTGGAAGCAGCAGACTACGATATTAGATAATGTAAATGCTCCAAATGTTCGAATGCACATTAACTATGGCACAAGGAAAATGGTCTGGCACATTCTTAATGTGGTCATCTTCCGACACAAAATGACTACAAAAACAGCCAATTTGCTTTGTAGATGACAATGTAATACATAGCAACTAAAACTACATTACAGAATACAGACATCAGCAAGCATCATAATCCACAAAAGGAAATTGCATTGAAAGAATCATGTGTCCTCACTACTGTTACTGCATGAAAACTAGCACATCTCATGAGGATGATAGCATGGAGGACTTCGTTCTAGTCATCTTCCGACACAGCATTGGTACAAAAGCACCAATCTGCTTTATTGATGACATGAAAAGATAGTATTCAAATATCAACCAACAAGAGAAAAAGCAGAAATGAGGATGATTACAAATTAGGCCCTATCCTACTTAACTAGTTTGACAGAGTAGCTTTAACTAACATGCTCCCATTACTGCATTTCCATATCATATCAGACTTGTTGCCACAATTTGCAAAAAGCAAAAGAGCCCAAATACTAATGATATGGCATGGACAGTTTGCCAAATACAGAATATGCAAAACTAAAACAATCAAAACAGGAACAGAACTGCTAAAAGGACAGCATACTGCAACCCAAAAACTAAATTGCAACACTACCTAGCACTGCACGTGCTTAAAACACATAACAAATTAATGCAACTCTGTAACAATAATCAATTCAACACTATTCCCAACAATATTAGCATTTCTGTTTTGTTTAGAGGAGAAATCCTTTTCTTATATGTATGGGTAAGGTTGTGTTCATACAGAATCATTCACAGATTCTTCTGTTAAGAGCTGCATTGCCAAAGGAAACTGACAAAGACCCAACTTTGAGCTAAACAAAGATGTGCCCTCACCAACATTATTACGTGAAAATAAATACCTCCATACATGAGAGCTTCAAAATTGTTATTTCCACATGAAAACTTCAAAGGGCAAATCAATTATAGCCAAGAACATCACTTTAAACGATACGCATCTAGACCCGTTGGGACACATGCAATAATCCAACCGCAAGGCAGAACTCAAGTCAAGGCCCCCCGATTAGATATAGTTTTTGACAACTTTCGTGGATTTCCACATAAGAGCTTCAGAAGGCAAATCAAGTTATAGCCCAGAAGATCACATTAAACGATATGCATCTAGACCAGTTGCTGCACGTAAAATGATCCAACTGCAGGGCAGAATCCACCCTTCTAAAATCAAGGCCCCTGGATTAGATATACTTTTTGACAATCTTCGTGGATGGTTATAAGAAACACTAACAGAACCATTTCTCCTTTGCAATGAAGGCCTATGGTTACTCCATTTTCCTTAACAATTCTTTCCTTTTTCCCTGCTCCAACGAGCTCAAGAGTCAAGCCCCATGAGAACCCTAAAAAACAAATCTCACCACAGAAACCGATTTCACCTTCCTTGTCGTTTCTCCTGCTTACACAACTTCCAGACACTCCTCAAACTTCCAAATCGAAACAGCAACCAATCACGTATTTCACTCATCACATGAGGAATAGCTCAAACTATCCACACCCTCCACGGAAATCTCCTCACATACACTAAAATGTATCAAGCCATTCAAAAGTAAGCATGAGTTCACATTCTTTACCAAGGACTTTTAACAAATTTTACAAGACATGAAAATATATTATTCCATTCACAAAGATATAAATGACATAAAGTGAGGAAAATATAGACCTTCGGACTGCGAGACCGCCAAGAAGCTTGTAACGGAGAGACTCGCACTGAGCAATAGCACAAAGTCCCCTGTTGTTGACCTTCTCAGCATACAATTCCACAGAACCCTCAGGGAACTTGAATCTCTTCTGCACAATCGATGTCAGCTCCCTAATTCTTCTACCCTTCTCACCTAATTTCCCAAAGGCACAAAAACAAATTCCAAAAGTCAGATCTATAAAACCTAAATCAAGAAGAAACCGAGGAATAGTGAAATACCCAGAACATTTTGAGTGCGAGTAGCTCGGATGATGATCTCAGTGCGCATAGGAGTAACCCTAACCTCAACACCAGAGTACCCATCTTCAGCAAGCTCCCTTGTGAAGACTTCGTTCAGCTCAGCGAAGAACACTCCATCAGCGACGAACTTTCTCTTCTTGCTTATCTGGGTCGCCATGATTGTTTTTTTCCTAAGGTCTGGAGGGATCCAAAGCAGAAATCTGAGATCTAAACGCTCGGCGGTGAAACCCTACGAAAAACCCTAATTTTGTCTGAGAATCGACGCCATCATAATTTATAAGAGAGCGCACAATTAGGGTTTTTAGAGGTCCGCTCGGTTTTTACAGGGATGGGGCCTGTTGGGCTGAATACACAATAGCGTTACAGCTTTGGGTTTTTTTCGTAACCCTTTTGGGTGAATGGGTCCAACTTAGGCCCTGTTCTTTTCGTTAGAAAATTCACCCACCTCATACCTACTCACTTTTTTTCCCTTCGTTCCACTACTTCCTATACTTAAAAAAAAATATCACTCCTTCTCACATTCATCAGCTCCTTCTCACACCTTCATAAAACAATCATTTCTCATATTTGAAAAATTTTTATAATTTACGTAATTGTTTATACGAATAATCTGATAGCAATTATGAGCAGTTTTAAATTTTCGGATGTTATGGAACAAATTTATTTTTTTTATTTTTCATTAATTTTTTAATTTTTTTTAATTTTTTAATTCTAATTTTTATTTTTTTATTTTTTTATTTTTATTTTTATTTTTTTTGTATTTATTTTTATTTTTTATTTTTTAATTTTTTAATTTTTAATTTTTTAATTTTATAACTTTTAATTTTTAATTTTTAAATTTTAAATTTTTTTATATTTATTTTTATTTTAAAAAAAAAATTTAAATTTTAAATTTTTTTTGTATTTTTTATTTTTTTGTATTTTTTTATTCCAAAAAAACAGCCAACGGAAAATTACAAAAAAATAAAAAACAAAAAAATTTATACAAAAAATAAAAAAAATAAGAAAATAAGAAATAAAAAAATCAAAACTAAAAAATTTAAAAAATTTAAGAAAATTAAAATTAAAATTAAAATTAAAAAAATAGAAAAAATTAAAAAATTAAAATTAAAAAAATTAAAAAAATTAAAAAATTAAAAAAATTAAAAAAATTTAAAATTTAAAATTTAAAATTTAAAAAATTAAAAAAAAATAAAAAATAAAAAATGCAAATACAAAAACACAAAAATAAAAAATGCAAATACAAAAACACAAAAATAAAAAAGAACAAAACAGAATAAACAAAAACAAAAAAAATTTATCATCATTAATTACTATCACAATAAAATTATTACATTATAAAAAAAATATTAATAACTAATATTTCAACTTCATTCAACTACATTCAACTTTCACCCACGCTCACTCGTTTTTTCCCCCACTTAAAAAAAAATTACACTCATTCACTCCTTCGCCCTCTTTCCCACAATCACTCATCCTACACTCCTCATTTCCCACTGAAAAGAACAGGGCCTTACAAGCAAAGCAATGCTCTACTGCTGGAAATGGGTCGAGTCCAACCGAGCACACATAACCGTACCTCACAGTATAGAACCGCAAAATAACTAGCCGAATTTGACCCGCAGGTTGAACCGGTGTGGCCCAATAATATGACACTTGAGGTGGGTTGCAAGCGTTGTGGTTCCATTTGATGAGCTGCTCTGTAACCATGAACCAGCCTAAATCCACCCCACAAACCTGAACCGCAATACAAAACTGGCTCACATTGCATAAAATGTTTTAAGAAATAATGTCTCTTGTGAATGTTACATGATGCCAATATAAAAAGTTTATTAATTTCAGAATATTTGTTTAAAATTTCTAGATAATTGTTTATTTATTTATTAAAATTAGGCAATTAACTATAAATGGTATATGCTTCAACACATGACCAGTTTGTCCAGCGAACTAGCCCACCCATGCCATTAACTATGCGGGTCACAAGTTTTGGACCACTAAACCAACAATTCACGAGTTGAGTTGGACCAATCCTATTGCTGCGAACATTATGAAGCCACAAAAATTCCTATTCCACTCCCAAACCTAACTATTAACTTAGTCATAATTGACTATACAACCTTTTTTTCACTGCCACATTCTAGAAATTAATATTGAAAAATCCTTTGATACATTTTTTTTTTTTGGTGCATGTAAGAGGGTGAGAATCTTCATTACCAACCACCAACCGACAAAGAGGTATTTACAACCTACGAGCATCAAAAGGGAAGCCATCTTTCAGGTCAGGTTCCTCCTCATTTTTTTATCTCAATTAGTCTTCGTCTATGCAATATTTTTTCTAATCCAAAATTTTCCTAATACATGAACATAAGATACTCTTACTGCAACAATCTCAATTACTGTCTTACTAGCTTGTTGTGCATGCAAGGGTTTATGTTGGAAAATACTCTCATTTATGTCCAGACATAGTAATGAATGGTAGTAGTGATGCCTATAGACAGTTGGTTCAAAAACTTTGAACACTTGCAACTTAATAATTTTCTATGCCACCCTAAAAAGCTTGTAAGGGTATCTTATACTTGCTCCGTACTTCTATTATGATATGAGTAGCATAAGAGCAGTCAAACATGACATGTTCTCTAGTTTCACATGTTGACTTGTAAGTACCATATGTTGATGGCATATAAGGTATGAATGTACCAAGTCTTGATCTCATTGGCAATTAACATATCCAACATAATTAGCCAACATATGAAACTATGCTTAGGTTCTTAACTCCATTCCAATTTATTCCATTTGACATTTTGCTCTAATTTACATATGCATTGATAGCCCTTCCTAGGCATGTGATCCCTTAATTGTAATAACAGATTTATCTTTAGTACTAAAGACATAGTTAAAATTCCCCTTTGATAGAACAATTCTCTTCTGGTACCAACACACGTCATGTCTTGGTACATGATTCCACCAGTCAATCTTATTCAAGTAGTGCATATGCACACATTTCACCCAAAGACTACCTTTTTTTACTAAAAACAATGTAGACATGCCTTGCTATCAAGGACTTATTCCATTTTCTAAGGTTTTTGATAGCCAGTCCTCTATACTTCTTCTCATTACACATATTATCCCATGCTACAAGGTGTAGTTTTCTAACTCCATCCTCAGTTTCCCATAAGAAATCTTTACAAATACATTTCAATTTGCTTTATAATAGATTGACGAAAGATAAGATAGTTGACTAGAATGATATAACTCCCATCAGAACAGAGTTTATTAGTGTTACTTTGGCTGCATATGATAAACTTCTACTTTTCCACATCTTAGTTTGACTAGTCATTTTGTCTTCTAAAGTATGGTAGTCCCTCACAGATGGTCTTGAGGAAGATATGGGAACTCCCAACTACTTAAAGGGCAAATATCCCTCTGATAAGCCAAATAATAGAAATGAGTAGTCCTTCTTTTCATCCTCTACCTCAGCAAAAATAATCAGGGATTTTCTTTCATTAATGGTTAAACCGAAAATCTTTGAGAAAACCTCAAAAACTTTCTTTACACACCTAAGAGATTGCTCATTTCCTTTGTGAAGACCAAGAAATCATCATTAAAATATAGATAACATAGCCCCATCTATTTACAGCCTAGATCAAAATTAAAGACATGTTTGACCAAGTTTATTTGAATAATCTAGACGAGTATTTCATAATTAACACAAAAATTAAAAGAGATATAGGATCTCATTGCCTTGTCTTTTCCTTCCCCTAAATAGAGATGGGTGGTCCCATTCAATAATAGTGAATATGAGAGGGTAGTCGTGCATATCATAATCCAAATCTTAAACTATACAGGGAACTTAAATCCATCTAGTACCTCATAAATGCAAGCAAAAAAAAAAAGCAATCATAAGCTTCTCCTAGGTTAAGTTTCATAGCATATTTTGGGCCTAAATGCTTCCTAGAGTATCCTCTTAAGATTTCTTGGCATACTATTATACTAGAATATTATGAACTAATTCTCTCCCTTGAACAAATGCACTATACTAGTGAGTAAAAAGCCTAGGCAAAACCTCATTTAATTTGTAGCACAAAACTGTACATAAACATCTATATATCACATTGCAAGAAGAGTTGAGCCTAAATTCTTCTTTCCTACTTGGCTATTCAACTTAGGAATAATGACTAGGTTTGTGGAATTAATTTGGCTCCATAGTTTACCTGATTTAAAAAGTCTTGCACCACTTCGTTTATTAGATCTGCAACAATATGCAGTTTAGCATGAAGAAGCTCCTTATAAGACCATCGAGTCAAGATGACTAGTTGCTTGTAATCGAAAACATAGCATGCTTCACTTTAGTTGTTGTAACTGTTCTGATAATACAATATTTGATATACTATATTTAGGGCTGTCAAAAGCTAACTCGTCACGATTACCGACCCGAACCGAACACGAAATTAGGCGGGTTTGGGTAAAGATTTTCAACCCGTTTAATTAAATGGGTTGACACGATTAACCCTTTTAATTAAACAGGTTAGGTTCAGGTTGAAATTTTCGACACGAAAAAATACCTATTTAACCCGTTTAAATAAACAGGTTAAACAGGTCAACCCATTTACCCATTTACGATAACTCGTTTAACCCGTCTATCGGTATATAATTATGTGTAGTTTTTTTGAATATTTTTGGGGCCATTAAAATTTTAATTTTCAGATTTTTGGCTAGGGGTGGAGAGTTCAAATTTTATATTTTTCACATTTTTTGTTCCTAAGTCCATAAAGCCCACCCTATCAAGTGAAAACCCTAGATATAAAAGGCTTCTTGCCTTCTTCAGTTTTTCATTTGCAATACCACTCCTCCTCCCAGAGCTAGAGCTTGTTTGAGTTGCTTCACCTTCAGTCGCCCCTCTCTTATCCTCTCTACTGATCCGATCTCCCCATGTCCTCTCCACTCCCCTCGCCCCATCTCCTCGCTACTGATCTCTAGGACTTGCTGATCTCCTTAGAACCCGGTTCGTTCAGTAGTTGGTATACCAAGAATTCACGTAATCATGTATTGTTTACAAAGTGTCCAATTGCAGTCTCAGGCTCACACACATGTTCATTTAAAGTTTGAAACTTAAGTGGGTTAAACAGGTTAAACAGGTAAGTGGTACCTGATTCTGACCCGTTTAACTTAAACGGGTTAAACAGGTCAAAATCAGGTCGATCCGTTTAAATGTTAAACGGTTTCAGGTTGGATTTTTCAACCCGTTTATTAAACAGGTCAGGTTCAGGTCGGGGGGTTTTTAACCCGTTTAATTTCGACCTGAACACGAACCCGACCCGACCTGACCTATTTGACAGCCCTAACTATATTTTCTTGATTTGTAATATAGAGATGTTTGCAACATAAAGAAGTTTTAATGTGCAACAACTAGGTTGTAAAACATTAATCGACTAGTGAAATACCTGAAATATAAAAAAGAAAAGCAAAAATATGTAAATACATAGTAATTATTACGATTTGTCAACTACGTACATGACAACTTTTACTTCCTTTCAATCATTGATAAATCAAATTTATCAAACTCATTTGTGCAAGAGGGAATGGATGGGAAAATGGAGGTAAGAAGAATGGGTGGCACTGTTCCTATTGTCATTCCAAGATAAAAATCAACCTTATTGTCAATGAGAATCTAATTTTTTTAAAGGGATTGAAAATGATCATTTACATAGAACATTCTTCCATCTTATTTATTAGACAAAGGAAAAGTGGATTCTAGTATAGTCATTTTCCTTTCTACTAACAATACCCTTTTAACAAATTGTATTATTCATGAGGCCCCTACAACATTTCGGCCCGAAAATGTTTAAAGTGGCTACAAAAGACCTCAAAGAATCTCATGTTATGGTTACGAGAACGCAATAGGTTCGGCATAGGAGATATGTTATGAATAAGGGTTGTAAACCAAAATAGTACATATGGATAATGCTATTTACTACACACTAAGTTAATGGTGCTGATAATGACATTCTTCAAAACATGATCATCTCTTTTAATGTCACATCCTTTAGAGATAGGTTGCCATAAGTGACACCAGTCGGATCCCATGCATCAATATGTCATGTGCCATATTGCTCCTAAACACATTACCCAAGTATCACTATGCTTTATTTCCTTTTAAAAATGTTCCACTATTCTATACATTAGATTTTGCCATCATTAGAGGTGCTTACAAGACATCCTAAAGAAGTGGTTGTGTTGCGCGGCTTCATGCACACATTTCTTACAATTGTAACATTTTTTTTTCACAAGCATTCTTTTATCAAAATAGCTACATTTCACATTTTTCTTATTTTACAATTTTAATCTCTCACAATTGGGAGTTCCACTGGAGTTGTGTTCCATTAATCTTGCTTTTATATTTAACAATGCACACATTCATTATGAAGAAATTGGTCTATCTTGATTGCTTTTGCACCTAAGTTTCTCTCGTAGAACAGTTGCACTATCGTCTACACTTAAAAAGTTATTGAGAATATCTTTTGTTACGTTAATGATGAGTTGATCATATGAATTATGTATACATTGAAGTGAAAGTTTTATATGCTTGTTTTCTTTTATATTGTAATCCAACAATGCAAAGGGTGTTCAGATTGATTATGTGAACCATTGAGGACGGGTTTCAATCATTTAAATAGTGAAAAAACACCGTTTTGTGAGAATCTTTGAGCATGGTACTAGTTCTTCTCATGAGCGATATTTATCCGAGGCTTATTTTAATGAACATGATCTTTCTTACATGTTTGAAAGTGAATTCTAGTTGAGAGACTTCGGCCTAGGAGGATAGTGCTATTCTAACGGATTCGGTCTCGGGAGTGGACATTAGGATTTTGAATGGAGCTTGAATCCTAGCCATTACTACCCTGATGAGGATAGGAATTTGTGAGTTTAGGAGACCCTGAGAATACAAAAAGTCTTGTGGAAATGAAAATGGTCAAGACTTAAAGGGGTAGTGAAGGTTAGAACATTCAATTTAGGGTGGCAATTTGGCTAATATGGTTCACAAAACAAAGCAATGCCTCTATCATCTTACCATAATGCACAAACTTAATACAATTTTGAAGAGAATCAAAGTAGGTTCTAGGAATGTAATCATGAAAAAGAGACACATGGAAAAGAATATGAGACTAAAATGATGAATCAATCTTTACAGCTTAAAACCTCACAGGTTCATCTACAAAAGCCAAGATAGCTTGTTATAAAAGTATTACGGGTTAGGAACATGGCATAAATATCACACTTTGGACTAAGTTCTATCATACACACCATATCTATATACAACCTAACAGCTAAGATACAAGAGAACATGGTCAATCAACATAGTACATATTCCTCAAAAGAAAACAAAAACCTTTCATTTTTTTTTCCTCATTAATTTTTTCAAAACAAAGTTTCCCCACCCCCACACCTAAATCATACAATGTCCTCATTGGGAGTGAAAGGAAACATAAAAACAACTCAAAAGAAAAACAAATATGCAAAAAGAAAAATAAGACTCAAAACTAAAGAAAAAGATAAAGAAAAAGAGGATTATAGAAATAAAATAAAGCAACAAATATATACAAAAGAAAAAAAAAGATAAGATAGAGAAGAACGATTATACCTAGTCAGGTGCAAAGGTACACCTAAACTATGCCTTCCTTAAAATCTAGGGGATTTATAAAGTGTTAGCTACTCCATACTAAATAGAAAATAGCTACACAAGTCAAAACACATTAGCGAGCGTAGCAGCTTATCAAACATGCAAGAATAACTCTTAATCACATGGAACTAGCAAAAATCAGAGAGTTGACACCAAAAAGTGTACATCCACCATGTCAATGCAACACAATTAAGGGTCTGCTTCAACTTATCAAATTCCCAATCATGAAATAGACAGACATACTCACAATGAGCCAACAAATTGGTCGTCGGCATAGGAACTTTATCATCATGAATGAACAGTATAAACAAATCAATGGGTCTTACATCCTCAAGCCTCTTAGTTTCAATATGCTTAAGAGTCTAGTCCAAATTAGCCACCATAGGCACAAAAGTCTCATACTCTAAAAATTCAAACTTGGACAGCTCAAGGATGGGGTCACTAATGATGGGTTCAAAGAAAAAGGACTCATATTCAATAGAAAAACCCATATCCAGACCTTCATTGACATCAAACCCAAATGAAAAAGACTCATGTTCCACAGAGAATTGGTCATTGTCAAACTCTAAACTAGTGGGCTCAATCGTCCCCTCACATGACTTCTGTAAAAAAACATCTTCTAATTCATTAAGGCCATGATGCTCATTGAATCACTAGTACTTTTAAATTCTTCACCCTTTTCAAATTCACAAGAGTGATTAAAAGGTGTAGGTGGGTCTACAGTGATGTAGATTTCATATTTAGTTTAAAAACCCTTTTTACTTGTAAGCGACTAAGATAAATTGTAGACTAGTGAGTATAGGTACCCATCCCATGAGGAATAATAGCAACTTCAAACTTAGCTTTTCCAATTAAAAAGAATGATTTAAGGGAGGAGTTCAACTAAAATATAAATTAAAGAAACAAAATCCAACTTGGAGGTTATATTACCTGTTGTTCCTCAATCTCACTCTTATCCTCCCCATTTTCCCAATTTGAGAATTAAGGATGAAATCCCAAAAAAAAAAATCATTCCCAAGGTCCCATTATCCATCAAAATAGCGTTGGGAGAGAGCTCTTATAAGGGTGATCAAGCAATAAGTGACACCTCTCTTGAGTATGATGAGTTTGAGTTATCTTGTGATGAGTATGTTGAGATCTTCAAGGAGCTCATGAGGCCTAGGAGGGTTGCTCAGTGCTTTGATGTTCTTTCGAAGATCTTCAACAACTACTACACATTCAAGAAGAGAGGAATACATAGTACTTTGGGGGTAAAAAGCATGCAATATTGATGTCATGGGATTTCAACCCCCACGATTTGAGGGAAAATCCTCTTTAAGGGGGAGGGTTTGATGCGGAGCAAGTTCCGAACTTTGGCCTACCTTCACTAGTAAGGGTCTTGACCCAAGTTGGCCCAATTATTGATCATAGGTCAAGGACTAAGTCCACATATGTTAATATTGACTTGGGGCCCTTAAAAGGTTCAAGCAGGGTTAGGAAAGGCGGTTTGGCCATTAGTAGCCCTAAATAGTGAGATAATCACTTAGTCCGCCCAAAACCACTTTTATTAGCTCATTTTTAATTTCTGGGCAGAATGCTTTGCGTCATTTCTAGCTTAATTTTTACCAGGCAAATGAGCTTCAATTTCCACAAATTATACATGGATGTAAAATCCCCACATGTCCATTTTCCAATGAACCTTGAATCGCCCCCAAATTCCAAGTATTGAGGAAATTATGGGTTAAATACTGAACAAAGTTCGGTCCAGGACTGGAAAATGCACAGTTCTAATTATGGGTTTAATTGTGGAGGCTATGGTTATAATTTTGGAGATAATTAGCATGGGATGATTCTTCACATATAAGCAACGCATCGACAAGTGGTGTCACCTCATTTGAAGGAGTAGAGCCTACTCAAGGCTCTCTAGAAGATGGAAGATGCATCCTAGAAAATATGGCTCAAATTAATTATAATTATCTTAAGCATCCTTATTTATTTTACTTGGATATTTTGTAAGCCTCCTATTAGTCTACTTGCCCTACTAATGTATAGCTAATTCCCCCTCTCATTGGGTATTTATGGATGCAATTACCTCCATGAAAAATCATATTTGATAAATGATATGAGAGCTTGAAGCTTGGTTTTTCTCAAAATCTCAAATTCTTTCTCTCTCTTAGGAGGGTGGTGATTTGAGTGTTCCTTTTAATCTAATCCTTGGTGCTAAGGCTTTAGAGGGCTAGAGGGTGGCTTGAATTATCTTCTTGTTATCTGTTTCATGTGTTGAATCTTTTTTATTAAAAGCCTTCTTTATTTCGGAACTCTCTCTCTCTCTCTCTCTCTCTCTCTCTCTCTCTCTCTCTCGGTTCTTATTTGATCTTCAACCTCCATTGGGCTCACCTATAAGCATTCCATGCCTCTATTTGGCCAAATGGAAATCAATCTGCATCAACTTTTATGCAGAGTTAGAAAAAAAAAAATCTTCCTAGAGTTGTTATGCAGCCAATAAGTTTATGAACCTCCTTTATAGTTTTGGGGCTTGACATATGTAGAATCATCTTAAGTGTTTTAGAATTTGCCCCCCAATCTTTCTTTCATTGATCATAAACCGCAGAAACTTGCTGGCAGATACCCCAAAATCACATTTTTTGGGATTCAACTTCATATCAGACCTTCTTAGAGTGTTCAAAGTGTTTTTCCAAATCTAAAAGTGTTGATCTAAAATCTTGGACTTGACAGTCATATCATCAATGTATGCATCCATGTTTTTGCCAATCTATCCTTGAAGAGCTTATTGACTAACCTCTTATATGTAGCACTGGCATTCTTTGGCCCAAATGGCATGGCCATATTACAATATAGTCTGCGGTCTATGATGAATGTTGTATGCTCCTAATCTTGTTCCCATATAGGTATTTGGTGATAACCAAAGCAAGCATCTATAAATGTTACGTAAGCATGACCGTTGGTCGAGTCCACCAATTGACCAATGTGGAATTGACGAGCCATCTTTAGGGCAAGCCTTGTTTAGGTCTATGTAGTCTACACACATCATGAGCCATTAGACTTCTTAGCTATGACTACATTTTCCTATCAATCAAGATAGTAGCATTCTTTAATGAATCCTACATCCAATAGCTTCTTCTCTTCTAACACTGTCTGATTTTTGTTACGCGAAAAGTGTCTCTTCTTAGGCTCTTACACTTCACAGGCTTTGCCTTATTGTCCTCAACTAATCCTCGGCCCGGAGTATCTCTTGTAATTGATCCTTAGGATCCGACCAACGTTTCTTACCATCTTTATCATCAAGTTCACGGGCAAGGATCACATTGACCTCTAGCTGCTTGTGGGTGGTCTTTTGTTGGCCTTTGAGGTCTTTCGCACTTCGTAATCTGAATGTGGGATTATGGCCTTCAAGGTGGCTATGTAGCACCCTCTTGCATTTTGTTGATCTCCTATAATCCATCCTATAGAGCCATTATCTACCAGATATTGCATCTCCAGTTCATGATAATGCAATCCACCGTTACCTAGTGGGTCTTTGGTTTCTAGGACCCCACCTTGGCAGATGGTTTGATCTTGTGGTGTGACCTGTAAAACCCATGATGGGAAATGATGCTGGAGAAATATCATTCTCATATAAGCCACGCTTGACAAAGCAATTATAGAACATGACATTTATGGAACTTTTAGTATCTACCAATAGTTTACTAATCCCATAATTAGCTATTATCAACTTGATAATGATTAGATCATCATGTGGTTGGCAGATAGGTCTAGCACCTTCAAAGAGAATCTTAGGAATAGAGTTTATAGATACCTCATACTTGGTTTACTCCTAGAGTTACCTAACCTAAAGTTCTCATATGACTCTTCAATTCCCTATTTAACATCCCCTAAAATGACCTGAATGGTGCCTTCAAAGGGTGTAACTAGAGAGTCATCTTCTTCTAAACTCCTCTTCTCTAGGTGCCTTTTTCTCTTTTGAATCCTTTTCTTAAGGTACTTGTGCTTCCCTTTGTCACCAGTCTATGAAGCACTTTATCCTAATCGAAAGCAGTATTTTCTGTCGTGCGCATTGTAATAACCCGACCCTAACCCATATTATTTATTTAAATCATGTTTATTTATTTCATTAATCATGTTTATTCATTTACTTTATCATGTTTATTAACCTAATCACTCATGGTTATTTGCTTAACCAAATCATGTTTATTAAATTCAATTATACTCAATTTATTTATTTAACGAATTCCATTAAGTTATTTAAAATTTCCATCTTCATTTATCATATTTAATTATCCCAATTGGAAGATATTTCATTTTGGGTACCCCTTTGCAACTCAAGTTTCATTGATTGATTAAACGTCGGGTGAATCGATATTAGGCCTCGGTGAGTATAAATTAGTGATTAATTATTTTTTTATATTCGGTAAACTTTAATTCTGAGCAATACAAATTTTTATTTTTGTTCAACACTCCAAATAATTTTTCAAGCCCCAATTTAGCATTTTGGGCCCAAAACAAAAGCCCAAAACCTTACTAACTTTTGTTATTTCACTAATTACTTATTTTAGCACCTAATTTTAATTAGCAAAAAGCTACTTTTTGGGTTGAAAATTTACATCCATATGTGGCTATAAATTGACCATTTTTACACACAAAATTCAGCAAAAAAAATCACAAGCCCATTCTCCATTTTCTCTCTCATCCTCAGGGTGGGCTGGGTAGAAAACAGGGGCCACAGTTGTGCAGCCAATTCTGTTGGTTCCGGCCACCTCCTAGCTGCCCCGAGTTCCCCTTGCTGCTAGCTATCATGTCCAACCCCTCAAATCACTCAAAACAACCTCCTCCTCTCTCTAATTCAAGTCTAAAGTGAGGTTTGTCCGAAACCCTAACTTATTTTATCTTGAGTTTTATGGCTGATTTATTTATAGGCCATGTTTGAATGATCAAATTGACAGTTATTGTGCAATTTTTATTGAGTTTGGAGATGTTTGGAGTCATGGGTACTTGATCAAGAGCATGTTTTTCATGATTTTGCATTTGTTTAAATGCCACTGTCGAAAATTCTGGCAATTATAAGATTGCCCAAAAATTCTAAAATTTTTACTGTAGTTTCACTATATTATTTGGGATTTTTCGGCAAACTTTCGTGAATTTCGAACATGTAATCAGTGAGTTATAGAATGTAATCAGTGAGTTATAAAATTTTGAAGAAAACTGCCCTATTTTGAATACGAATTATGTAATTATGTATTAATGAAGTTGTTTAGAGTTTAGATGTATATATGAGGCCTTAAATGATCTTTTTATATCTGATGGTGGTGATTTGAAATTATTTCAAGTGAGTTTACATGAAAAAAAAGAGAAAGTTAAATAAGTGAAGAGCTGGAATTTCAGGAAATTAGGGTTGATTTTGGGATTAAACTAGTAATGAATGGTCCAACCAAAAATTATCATTTTAGGTGGGAAGATATCTCAGTGTGTTATATTTTCAATGCCTCTTGAATCACCTTAATATGAGGTTTGTGGAAAAAGTTATGGTCATTTTACCAAAATTGCGCAGAATAGGCTAAAAACCGACACACTTGTATTTTAGCCCCAATTTGGGAACCCTATTGTGGGAATCATATCTTGTGTTGTACATGATAGTTTTTAGAGACTTCTTAATATTTTCATATTGGGGTTTTATGTCTCCATTTGAGGTCTAAAATGAAAGTTATGAGTTTTTGAAGTGAACTAACCTGCTTGGGAGTAAATCAGGTTGTTATTGAAAATTTTGTACAGTGTATATTTTGAGGAAATTTCTAAAAATTTTACCGTAGATTGTCCATATTATTTTCGAATTTCCTATAAGATCTCATGAATTTTGGTTGAGTATTTTGAGTTTGGTGATTTTTGGAAGTATTCTGAGTAATTGTATAAAGAGCAATAATAAAGATTAAGTGAGATTGATCATGCACTCATTTTATGTATTTTGGACCAAGTCATTTAAGGGGGAAATGAATATTCATGGAATTTTATGGAGCTTTTAGCTTGTTTATGAGTTTTGAATCAATTATGAATTTTACCAAGAAAATACCAAGCTTAGTGAGCTTAATAGTTTCTATGGAGTTCAATGACTCATTTAGGGTGGAGTTCTTTATCTAATGGATTTATGAATGAAATATGAGAAGTGGGGAGAGTTGTGACTCAGAAACCATGTTTATCAAACTAAGTTATTGCAGTTTATGCTATTTTGAACCAAGATATATCTCTTTTGACCTTAAACCTTTATTACTTACTCACTTCAGCTCATATCAAATGTACTTATCAAGCCACTCTAGTGTACTTACTATTATCTTCAATCAAGTTATACATCAGCAAGCCTTAACCCCGTATCAATAACCTATTTCAAGAAAGGCCATAACCACTTTCTCAATTATCATCATCAAGGTCTTTTCCTTTGTAATATCTCTTTGTGGACTATTTTACTTCTATTTACTTTATCTTGGATTTAATTATTTTCATCAATTCAGTTTTGAAGTTATGTATACCATTTACTTAATCAATTTCTGTTACACATACCTTTACTTACTCAATTATGCGAGTAAGGATCATTTACTAACTACACATATCTACAATGACATTTATAAAATAGAGTTGATGCCTAGTTATCATTGTCCATTATGCATAAGTGTTATCAAGTCAGAATATATTTATCAAGTCATATGACATTTATGAAATAACTGACTTGTAACAAGTCATATGACATTTTTAAAGACTCAAGGTATATCCATTGCCTGTATCTCAGAAAGCAGATCATGTTTATCAAGTTACAACTCTTAATGAGTTTATCAATGAATCAGTTTATAAAGTGATTTGTCATTTAACTTGTGACCCCGTTAGTTATCATCTATAGGGCGTCAGCCCATCATTTACCCACACGGCTTTAGGCCAACTCTTAATCAGATTGGCAGGTGTACACCTATGTATAGATCATATCAGTGCAAGGGGTTCACATCTAGATAATAATGAGCAATTCAGTTTCATATTACTTTCATTTTCATTGTTCTTGCCAACTAAATGAATTGCAAAGACGGGTACCCATCAACAGTGTTTTTATGCTCATTTTACAATACAGGAATGTATGTACTGAGTTTTTGCTCATGTTTTCAAATTGTTTTCATGTTTTCCATTTTAGGTGATGAAGTATCATATATTTATCCTTTTAGCAAGCCATTTTGAAAGTCAGCAGATGCTCACAATGGTTTCAGCATAGCATGAATATTGGAATCGACCTTAGGGTCAAGTTGGATCTATATTCAATACACTTGTATAGTGTAGAGTGTAAGTTATCACATGGTATGATTAAGTCAATTGGTATTGAAGTTGAACTATTATGAACTTTGGCCTTGAAGTGTCTCAGTTAATAGATTTTGTGATTGTGAAAATGAGTTGTAAGATTAAATGGTTTCAGTGAGCCTTGTCATTATCAGCACGCGCGGTAGCGCCTTCTATTATTAAGTCTTTCGCTGCAGTTTTCCGTAATTCATAGCTTTAGCATTTTGGGGGCGTTACACACATAGTCTTTGTGAAATGCACGCCACTTATTCTTACTCTTGGGCCACTGTTTGAGAGGCTTTGGGTTGTCCATTTGTACACAACCCCTAATCTCCATAAGGATCTAACTCCGTGAGGCATTAAAGAGAGATTTTATCTTTAAGCCCCATTGTTTCTTTTCTTTTTGATTCTGCATGATTGACCTTTTTAACCCCTCTTAGACACCTCATTGGGAGTTTTAGTCCCTCTCATGATAGCCTCCAATTGTATGTACCTTTTCTAAGGTGATGACCATTTTATGATGAACTTTTTGATAATTCATATTTTATATGTAATTTTCTCCTTTATTTTACCTACTTTTAAGTCTTTGAAATATATTTTTACGAGTAAATAATGCATAATTTATGTGACTTTCAGGTAAAATAAATATAGAAGAATTTGGGTAGAATTGATTAATTCTACTCAAACCTCCAAGGCGCTTGAAGTCCAAACTCAAGCCCACCAACTCCCTCTTCTCTCACCAGCCATGTGGGCCTATTCAGACAACCCAACCGAAACCCAACAACCATCTTCCACTACCCATCTCCTCTTCTTCTCTTCCTCTCTCTCACAAATCAGTTGGGCCTATCCTAGTAGCCCATCAGCGTTCATCCAACCCCTCTTTAGCAACCCACTCCTTTTCCTAAATTTTCCATATGGCTAATTGCTAACCTAGTTAAAGCTAGTTAATTTTTGATGAATTCTATACTTATGACTAGTCATGACCATGGATGTAACATCCCAAATTTATTGAAATTAATTTCCATTAATTTTGGGGGTATCCTAAGGGGTGGATTTTCCACTATAAAAAGGGTCATAGGTTGAAACATCCATACACACACATTTATCCACTTTCTCACTCAAGCATCTTCTTGTCCTTTTATCTTTCATTTTTTTTTTTGAGAGAGTCTTTGTAAGACAAGATCATTTGGGTTGAGAGGTTAAGAAGAAAACAAGTTTTATTAGCTATTTTTCTCTTTTCTTTTCATCTCATTTGTGAGTCAAATTTGACAGTTTACACTAAGTTTCATAATTTTGTGTAATTGAGTATAAGATTTGGACATAGGAAGCGAAATATATCAATTTCAATGGTGTTTTCCTTAACTATGGCCGGCTAAACTACTCATTTCTAGGACTAGGATGGATCCCTGGTAATAATATTCTTTCGCTAATTTCTTATGGGGTTATTTTTGTCTCTTTTGCATACTCTTGAGTTTATATTTGATCATCATCTACTTATCCATCTTAACACTAATGTTTAATCATGTTGATAACACTAGTTTAATTTGCTATCTCAAATGAATATTAGACCTTGTAGGCTAATATGATGATTATGTAATTTGGGCTTAAAATTATAATTGTTTAAATTGAATAATTTATGCTAGAAATTAGAAGAGTTATGTCTAAAAAGAATAGTTCATGCTAAACCACTAGATAAATTATGTCACTTTATAATTATAATCATCTTTTTAATTCATGGTCTAATGCTTGTAACTTAGGTTGAACAAGAGACAATTGAATCCCCATTCGAATTAGTAAATCAATATTGACATCAAAGGTGAAATCCAAAGTTCTAGAACTTTTTCCTATTTGATTTCTCTCTACTTTACTACTTATTTGCTCTTCATTTTGTTGGTCCATTTATGTTGATAATCCAACTCTGAAATTAAATTATTCTTTATAATCGGAAAGGTAAATTTTAAAAATCGCTATTGTTCCTCGTGAGATTGACACCCTATACTCGCTAGTCTACAATTAACCTTGTGCACTTGCAAATAAAAAGGGTTTTAAAACTACATATAAAATCCACATCAAGTTTTTGGCATCGCTACCGGGGAAACGAATAGTGGTTTTTGAATTTTCTTTTCCTTTTATTTTTTTTAATTTTTGTTTTCCCCTTCCACGCTAATCTAATAATTTTATTTATTTCTCCACCCCTGTCCTTTTTATCTTTATTGTCTCATTTCCCAATCCCTCATAATCTAACCATTTTATTTTTTTTGTTCTTCATTCTCCCATCTAATCTAATCTAACTTAATCTAACTTTTTTTTTTGTTATTTTATTTATTGTACCTAATCTAACAATCCCCTTTCCTTTTATTTCTTTTGTTCTTTTTATTTTATTTCATTTCATTTTTTTTGTTTTTTTTTATCCCACTTCCCTTTTATCTTTTTTTTTATTTTTTTCTTCTTATCTCTCTCTTCTCTTTTCTTTTTATTTTTGTTTGGTGACTATTGTGGTAATTTTATTCTTTTCTCTTTGTTGATTGTTGGTATATGCTTGGTAGACGTTCTTTGAGCTTCGATCCTGAACCATACAGTCTTGAAATTGAACGCTCTCTTCCCAAGATAAGAGCTAAGAAAAAGGAATCTAAGAACAAGATGGCTGAAGAACAACCAAGCCCACCACCTAAGCAACTTAAGGAATATTTCACTCCCTCCACTTATGACTCACCAACTAGAACCCGTATGCCCACTATTACGGTGCCATTTGAGATTAAATATTCTCTTATCCAAATGCTCCCGTTGTTTTATGGGCTAGAGTCTAAAAATCCTTTCAAGTATGTTGATGTATTCTTAGAGATTTACTCTACTGTGTTTTTTCATAATATCTCTGATGATGCTCTTCGCTTGCTGCTTTTTCCTTTTTCTTTAAAAGATAAAGCTAAAGCTTGGTTGGACACTAAGACAAATATCACCACTTGGGATCAATTACAAAAGGAATTCTTGAAAAAGTTTTTCTCCATTGGTAAACTGACTGCCTTAAGACGTGCTCTAACAACCTTCTCACATAATAAAAATGAGCAATTGCATGAAAGTTAGGAAAGATTTAAAGAATTGTTGCGATGTTGTCCTCACCATGAGGTGCCTATGTGGCAACCTGTCCAGAGTTTTTACTCTGGTTTAGATGAGCATAATAGGCATATGGTTGATGCATCATGTGGTGGTAGTTTTTTGTACAAAACTCCTGAAGAAGTTTGGGAATTATTTAAACATTTGAGTGAAAACTCACATTTGCATGCTACTTTCTCACATTTTGATTTGCCTAGGCAATTAGGAAGTAAATGGGGATTTATGAGGTTTCACATTCAATTGACCTTTCTAGTAAAGTTGATGCTTTAGCAAAGAAATTTGATCAATTGTTGTGCATGAACAAAATGTCTATTGTCCCTTCTATGCAAGATGTGTGTTCGATTTGTGCTAGTCCTATGCATGCTTCTGTTGATTGTCCGTGTATTGGTAAGTCTAACTGTATGACTGAACAAGTGAATGCTGCCCAAGGATTTCTTCCATCCAACAATCCTTATTCTAATACCTATAATCATGGTTGGAGGAATCATCCTAATTTTTCATGGAGGTCTCAAAATGTTGAGAATCCTCAGGCCCAGTCTAGTAGACCTACCCCTCGTGGTTTTCAACACCAGAGATATGCTCCTCCTTCTTCCCATCCACCTCCATCTGGGAGCTCTAAAATTGACAAGGTAATTTCTGCCCTTGGTACTTTGACCTTTGTTATGCAAAATGTTGATACTAAAGTCCAAGGCATTGAGTCTAAAATGCATATTGTTGACTCCCATTCACAATCCATAGCTAAGTTAAAAACCCAGCTTAGGTAACTAGCCATAGCTGTAGGTAAAAGAGAAGAAGAAAAACTTCTAAGTCACCCCATTCACAACCCTAAAGGCCAACAGTTTGAACAATTGAAAGCTGTAATGGTTCTTAGGAATGGTAAAGAAGTAGACAAAAAGGTGAGTAAGAAGAAACATGATAAAGATGAAAGACTTAAGACCATGGAGAGTGATATTAAGATTGAAAAAGAGAATGACCCATCCCCTTCTCCTGCTATGTCTGACCCCATTGTGACATATGAGCCAAGGGTTCCTTACCCTCAAGCTTTGGATGCACTTTTCCCTTCCAAGAAAGACAAGCGAAGAGATGACATCCTTGAGATCTTCAAGCAAGTTAAGGTCAATCTTCCCTTCTTGGAAGCGATTAGACAGATCCCTACTTATGCTAAGTTCCTTAAAGACATGTGTACTTTTAAAAGAAAATCTAAAGATGACAAGTCTAAAAAGGTTCTTCTAAGTGAACAAGTGAGTTCGATTTTGAAATGTGATACTCCACCTAAGTTCAAAGATCCTGGTGTCCCTACCATTTCATGTTTTATTGGCAATACAAAATTAAAAGGGCGCTTTTGGATTTGGGTTCTAGTGTCAATTTGATAACATAGTCTATTTACTTAGAGTTGGGATTAGGTGAGCTGCAGCCTTCCAACTGTACCATTCAGCTTGCTGATAGGCCAATTAGGACTCCTATGGGGCGAGTAGATGATGTCTTGGTGCAAATTAATAAAGGATTCTTTCCTGTTGATTTTGTTGTGTTGGACATGGACCCCAGTCATGCTTCTAAGCAAATCTCTCTTATTTTAGGACGTCCCTTCCTAGCCACAGCTAATGCTACCATTAACTGTAGGTCGAGAGTGATGGATGTCTCGGTCATGAACATGAGGGTTAGGCTTAACATTTTTAAAGCTTCTGCTCAACCTATGTGTGAAGATGAATTTGAATGCTTCTTTATTAATATGATTGATGGAATGATTGAAGAAACCTTGCCTGCTATTCTGAGTAGTGATCCCTTGGGAACCTATCCTTCCTATAGGGATTTGAGGTTGTTTGATTTGGGAAGTACCATAGGTGAGATGAATTCTACTTTTGACTCCACTTCTTATCTTAAGTCTTCCTCTGAACTGTTGAATGCGAAATCTTTATAATTTAGATCAAGCAAGATTAATATTCCTTAAATTTGAAATAGACCCATAAAAAAAGGGGGGTGCCATAACTTGGACACAAGCCA
>JACYFF010031955.1:94949544-94962246 GCA_017589665.1 Selenicereus undatus
TACCTCACTTTTTCCTCTCTACAACTACCCAAATAAAAATAAAAAGAAAATGGTATTTGGTTATTATATGCAAGTAAATGGAAGTTGGCCCCTTTTTTTTTGCTTTAATGACAGTTGTGCAGATATCATCACGTGGCCATGCCCATAATTGTCACTTCATCTTTTTTCTTTGTATTTTCTATTTGTGTTGACATTAGTTGGGCCAGACATAGAAACTTGCAAGATTTATTGGCTTGTGTCCAAGTTATGGCACCCCCCTTTTTTTATGGGTCTATTTCAAATTTAAGGAATAATAATCTCACTTGATCTAAATTATAAAGATTTCACATTCAACAGGTGTCCACATATGAACCTCTTCCCCCTTTGGCTAGTTCTCCTATGCCACCTTCTATTTTATCTCCACCTAAACTTTAGTTGAAACCTCTTCCTAATTGACTCAAGTATGTGTTTTTAGGCCTAAAAGAGACTCTACCTGCTATTGTATCTTCTCTTCTATCTTGTGATCAAGAGGAAGAATTGATACGTGTTTTGTTTGATCATAAGGGTGCTATTGGATGGCCTATTGCTGATTTAAAAGGGATTAGTCATACAATTTGTATGCGCAGAATTCATTTAGAGGACGATGCTAAATCGGTTAGGCAAATGCAACGTAGATTGAACCCCCACGTGAAAGAAGTTGTCCAGAAAGAGGTAGTAAAGCTTTTAGATGCAGGCATTATCTACCTTATTTCTAATAGACAATGGGTCAGTCCAGTTCAGGTAGTCCCTAAGAAATCTGGCATAACTGTGGTTAAGAACACTGAAGGTGAACTAATTCTCACTAGACAGACCACGGGGTGGAGGGTGTGCATTGATTACAGGAAATTGAATTCTGTCACAAGAAAGGACCATTTTCCCTTCTCATTCATTGATCAAATTTTGGAAAAGTTAGCTGGACAAAGTTTTTACTGCTTTCTAGATGGGTATTCTGGTTACAATCAAATACTTGTCTATCCTGAGGACTAAGAGAAAACCACATTTACATGCCCATCAGGTACCTTTGCCTATCGAAGGATGCCTTTTGGGTTGTGTAATGCACCTTCTACATTCCAGAGATGTATGATGGCCATATTTTCTAATTATATTGATAATTTCATGGAAGTTTTTATGGATGATTTCTCTATTTTTTGTTCTTCCTTTGATGTGTGTCTTGCTAATTTATCCATTGTGCTGAAAAGATGTGAAGAAGTGAATCTTGTTTAGAGTTGGGAAAAGAGTCATTTCATGGTCCAAGAAGGGATTGTTTTGGGACATAAAGTGTTCGAAAAGGGATTGAGGTTGATAAAGCCAAGGTTGATCTGATTTCTAACTTGCCTATGCCTTCTTCTGTGAAGCAAGTCAGATCTTTCCTTGGTCATGCTAGTTTCTATAGGAGATTTATTAAGGATTTTAGTAAAGTGGCTTGCCCACTTACTAATCTCCTTACCAAAGATACTCCTTTTGTGATTGATGAGTCTTGTGTGCAAGCTTTTGAGAAGCTTCGATCTTTGTTGGTGACAGCCCCTATTATGCAGCCCTCTGATTTTTCTTTGCCATTCGAGATCATGTGTGATGCATCTGATTTTGCTATTGGGGCTGTTTTGGGTCAAAGGGTGAATAGAATACCTCATGTCATTTGCTATGCTAGTAGAACTCTTACTGATGCTCAAAAGAATTATTCAACTACTGAGAAAGAGTTGCCAGCTGTGGTATTTGCACTTGATAAATTTCGTCCATAACTTTTGTGTTCTAAAGTGATTGTGTTTACTGATCATGCTGCATTAAAACACTTACTGGCTAAAAATGACACTAAACCAAGACTCATTAGATGGATTTTGTTGCTCCAAGAGTTTGGTATTGAAATAAAAGATAGGAAAGGTTCTGAAAATTCTGTTGTCGACCACTTGTCTAGAATCTTTACTGAGTATATTGATGACTCAGTAGGCTTTTCTGACCACTTTCCTGATGAGCAACTGTTTGCTGTGTCACATGCCCCTCTTCCTTGATTTGCTCATATTGTGAACTACCTAGTCACTAGGAAGATTCCTCCTCACTGGTCCAAATAAAAGAAAGATAGGTTCTTTTCACAGGTAAGACATTACTACTGGGAAGATCCTTATCTTTTCAAACATTGCCCTAACCAAGTGGTATGTAGATGTGTCCCCGAGAGTGAAATCCATAGTATTCTCACCTTTTGTCACTCTTATGCTTGTGGTGGTCACTTTGGAGGTCGTAGGACAGCTGCTAAAGTCCTACAAAGTGGGTTCTTTTGGCCCACTCTGTTTAGAGATGCTCACCAATTCTGTCTTGCTTCTGAGCGTTGTCAACATACAGGTGCCCTATCCCGTAGTGATATGATGCCCCTTTCCCCTAATCTGATTGTTGAGATATTTCATGTGTGGGGCATTGATTTCATGGGTCCCTTTCTCCCATCTTTTGGCTTTGTTTACATATTGGTTGCTGTTGATTATGTGTCAAAATGGGTGGAAGCACAGGCTACTAGGACCAATGGCCACAAGGTTGTGGTTAAGTTTGTGAAAGAGTGTATTTTCTGTCGGTATGGTACCCCTAGAGCTCTTATTAGTGATGGAGGTAGTCATTTTTGCCATCGATCTTTTGAAGCTTTGCTTAGAAAATATTCTGTGACTCATAAAGTAGCTACTCCTTATCATCCTCAGACTAGTGGTCAAGTTGAGGTGTCTAATCATGAGATCAAGTCTATACTTGAGAAAACGGCTCGACCCGATAGGAAAGACTGGTCTTTGAGATTGCATGATGCTCTTTGGGCCTATCCTACTACTTTTAAGATTCCCATTGGGATGTCTCCTTACCGGCTTCTTTTTGGTAAGGCTTGTCACTCGCCAGTTGAGTTAGAACACCGTGCTTTTTGGGCTATTAAAGCTTTTAATTTTGATATGAAACAAGCAGGTTCTAACCGTAGGCTTCAATTGAATGAATTGGATGAATTGCGTAATGAAGCCTATGAGAATGCTAAGATTTATAAACCCAAAACCAAAGCTTTTCATGATAAAACGATTTCTCGTAAATCTTTTGAACCTAATTAGAAGGTTTGGCTTTTTAACTCTAAGCTTAAGCTGTTTCCTGACAAATTGAGATCTAGATGGGATGGTCCTTTTGTTGTCCAACAAGTGTTTCCCTCTGGGGCAGTCCAAATTTTGGATCCCCAAAATGGTAAAGTTCTCATGGTTAATGGTCAATGTTTGAAACCTGTTGTGACTCATGATATTAACCCTTGTTTGATTGAATCCCTCAGCTTGGTTGACCCTGTCTACTATGATTAGTGGGTAAGGCATTGTCTAGCTGAAGACATTAAACTTAGCGCTTGTTGGGAGGCAACCCAATCTTTTTAGGTGATTTTGAGTCATTTATTTTTATTGTTCTTTTTAATCAAGGTGTGCTTGTGTTATTGAATCTGATTCTTCACTTGGTTTTTGGCTTTTGAGGTGGTAATGGTTGTGAAGGCGCTTTAGGAGTGTGATTGCTTAGCTTACATGGAAACAACTTTCCTCGTGCTATCAAGTTGTGTTGCTCTTTTCTCCATTTTTCTTTGTCTTATTGTTTTCTACATTGAGGACAATGTGAGGTCTAGGTATTGGGGGGGAGGCAAAATGAAAATATTCAGGAAAATTGAAACTTGAAAATTGTGGGTGAATTTGATTTTGGGAAGCAACTGAGTGTTCTGATTATGCATGTTCTACTCCTATTATGTGGATTTGATTCATGTGACCCATGCTCGGTGGAGATTATTTCTAACTTTGACTAGTTGAAGGCCAAAGTTTTTGTTGTGCTAATGTCACTATGTAGTCGATTTTGAGTATGAGGTGTAACCCCATTTACAATGTCGAGATGAGTATTCGATACGCATTGAGTTCCCCATTGACTTTTCAATTCAAAAATTAAATAAATTAAATTAATTGAGTTCTGATTTCGGTATCAATGTCCAGGTCCTATCTTTATCCATATCTTTAATTGCCTGAATATGTACTAAGTGCTTATCTAAGTGTTATCTTTATTCATATCTTTATCCACTCAAGAAAGCACATGAAATCAAGTAACTTCTTCTGAAAATAAAAAGCTGAAAGTCTCAAAAAAAGAGAAAAAAAAAACAAAATAAAAAATTGATTTGGCATTGGGGACTCGATTTTAAAAGATGCTCTTGTGATTTTTGTTATGTGGGGTGAAACTTCATGCTGGTTTGCTGCTTGGTTTCGTTGTGTACTTAATTTGCTTGAGTCTTGGCCTATTGACTTGGTTGGAATTGGAAATCTTTGATAATGAGTTGTGGGTTGGTAGTGAATTGATATATGTGATTTGGAGTTGACATTCATAGTTGGGTCACTTGATATTCATACCTAATTCTATTCTTTTTCTGCTTGATGGTTTGAATGAATACATGTATTGTTGTTGTTCTTTGCTCGAGGACTAGCAAAGTTTTGGTGTGGGGGAGTTGATAATTCATATCTTATATGTAATTTTCTTCTTTATTTTACCTACTTTTAAGTCTTTGAAATATATTTTTACGAGTAAATAATGCATAATTTATGTGATTTTCAGGTAAAATAAATATAGAAGTATTTGGGTGGAATTGATTAATTCTACTCAAACCTCCAACATGTGCAAGGCCTGAAGTCCAAGCTCAAGCCCACCAACTCCCTCTTCTCTCACCAGCCATGTGGGTCTGTTCAGACAACCCAACCGAAGCCCAACAACTATCTTCCACTACTCATCTCCTCTTCTTCTCTTCCTCTCTCTCACAAATCAGTTGGGCCTATCCTAGTAGCTCATCAGCATTCATCCAACTCCTCTTTGGCAACCCACTCCTTTTCCTAAATTTCCCACATGGCTAATTGCTAACCTAGTCAAAGCTAGTTAATTTTTGATTAATTCTATACTTATGACTAGTCATGACCATGCATGTAACATGCCAAATTAATTGGAATTAATTTTCATTTTTTGGGGGGGTATCCTAAGGGGTGGATTTTCCACTATAAAAAGGGTCATAGTTTGAAACATCCATACACACACACATTTATTCACTTTCTCACTCAAGCATCTTCTTGTCCTTTCATCTTTCATTTTTTTTTTTGAGAGAGTCTTTGTAAGACAAGATCATTTGGGTTGAGGGGTTAAGAAGAAAATAAGTTTTATTAGCTATTTTTCTCTTCTCTTCTCATCTCATTTGTGAGTCAAATTTGAGAGTTTACATTAAGTTTCATAATTTTGTGTAATTGAGTATACGATTTGGACATAGGAAGCGAAATATATCGATTTCAATGGTGTTTTCCCTAACTATGGCCGGCTAAACTACTCATTTCTAGGACTAGGATGGATCCCTGGTAATAACATTCTTTCGCTAATTTCTTATGGGGTTATTTTTGTCTCTTTTGCATAATCTTGAGTTTATATTTGATCATCATCTACTTATGCATCTTAACACTAATGTTTAATCATGTTGATGACACTAGTTTAATTTGCTATCTCAAATGAATATTAGACCTTGTAGGCTAATATGATGATTATGTAATTTGGACTTAAAATTATAATTGTTTAAATTGAATAATTTATGCTAGAAATTAGATGCGTTATGTCTAAAAAGAATAATTCATGCTAAACCACTAGATAAATTATGTCACTTTATAATTATAATTATCTTTTTAATTCATGGCCTAATGCTTGTAGCTTAGGTTGAACAAGAGACAAAATTGAATCCCCATTTGAATTAGTAAATCAATATTGACATCAAAGGTGAAATCCAAAGTCCTAGAACTTTCTCCTATTTGATTTTTCTCTACTTTACTACTTATTTGCTCTTCATTTTGTTGGTCAATTTATATTGATAATCCAACTCTGAAATTAAATTATTCTTTATAATCGGAAAGGTAAATTTTAAAAATCGTTATTATTCCTCGTGGGATCGACACCCTATACTCGCTAGTCTACAATTAAGCTTGTGCACTTGCAAATAAAAAGGGTTTTAAAACTACATATAAAATCCTCATCATTTATCATATAGGCCATTATGACTAACCTTATTAGTAAAGGAAGCCAAGGCCGTATCTGGCTTTGAATATTTTTACAAATATCTTTTCAGCTAAGGTCTCCTCGTATTTCTGAGCTAGCTTCATTAATTATGTGGTTGGTTTGCGTGTCCTTCTATTTCCAATGAAGTGGCTTTTAAACTGGTGGAAAATCATCCCAAGATTTGATTTATCTTATGGGCCACCTATTAAACCAGGCTTGTGCTGCTCCCTCTAGGGTAGTAGGGAGGTATTAGTGCACCACAAATTCTGAGAGAGATGGTTGTAGATAAATTTGAGCTAAATAAGCATCAATATGCTCTTAATGTTCACTGGTCCCATCAAAGTGCCCTATCTTTGGCGATTTAGTCTTCTCTAGCAATTCAACCTCCCATATCTCTATGTCGAAGGGTGTCTTGATCTGAGGGCAACCCGTCAATGAAGCACCTTGATTGTGATTCTTCTTCGTAGTTTCCTATGAATGCTATTGAAATTATACAACTTTAATAAAACTTGAACTCTACTACTTTAATTTTCTCAACAGTTTTCGTATTGATGAAACCTATCTTGACCATACCTCTTCTGTAACGATCTTTCCTAATTAGCCTTTTTTGTGGTTTAAGGTCTATTTTAAGTCCTCAACTTTATTCCTCTAGTACTGAGGAGGTTTGGTCTCCGGATCCCTCTCCTCTAAATCACCAGGGAAAGCTCCTTTTGGATCTTGGTATAGTCCTAATCCTATCTTTGATAGATAGTCTCTTAGGGGTGGCTTTATGTCTTTCTTTGATAGGCCAAGAAATCATCTAACTTTTTCATCATAGGGGACACAACTTTGTTGATCTTTAACATGATTAACTCTTCTACCATCTTTGGAGCACTGTCTATTTGTTCTAGGGTAATGGTGCACCTAGGCTACATATGTCCTCCAGGGAGAGTGGTGTCCTTTTGGTCTAAGGCGTCCTCCACAACAAAATCTTCTTTCCCTAGTTATTGGGATATTGATTTTTAGGAACCTAATTTTTAGGGAGAGCAGTGTTGTTTCCCTTATTACTATCCTTGGTTGGCATCTTACTCAACTCTAGGTCTCAGTAGATGGTGTCAAATGTTTCAGCACAGTGTAAAGTTTCTAAGCTTCTTTGGGAATCTTGAAGAACTTGTGGCATCGTCAAAGGATAACCTGTAAAGTAGCTCTCAATTATGAGGGCTTTCATTAAGAACCCCTAATGCTTAAGCTAGAGAGAATTTTTAGGAGATAATAGTAAGCACAATATAGCGTATTAAAGTCTAATTAACTTACCTTTGATCTTGGTCATGACTTGTTTATATAGAGTTTTAGGATAATTCTCCTAGAGGACTTTAACTAGGACTCTATACATTTTATATATAGATTATTTTCTAGTTTTATTTAGACTCAAAAATCTTTACTAGTTTCTTGTATGTTTAGAAGATCTAGGCTACATCTTTCCTCTCCCAGCAAGCCATGTGGATTGGAATTATTTTCAAGGCTTCGGTATACTTAATTAGGTCTTATTGGGCTTATGTTCAAGCTCAAGCTACTCGATCCTGCCTGCTTAATTGGTCCTATCAACATCTTTGTTGAGCTTTCATCAAGCTATGACCTAATGTCTCATCGAGCTTTTATCTACTTGAATCATGGCTCAGGGTATTTAGGGTTCTTAATTTGAGTTGTTCAACTTTGTATATCAAAATTTTAAGTTTGTTAACGTAGCACCGTTAAAAAGCTAATGAAATATTCTTTAAGAATGCTTAAATGTCAGTGTACAATTTTCTTTAAGTACAATTAAGTTGATTATAAAATTTTATTCCCTTAAATTTCTAAAATTGAAGTCACATTTTCTCCTCTCACAACCAAAATCCCCAAAAAGAATCCCTTCTCTAGTCGTGTCCCTCCCTTTAAATCTATCTTGTAAAGAAGAGATGACCAAATAATCATATTTCAAGAGTAGATAGCAGCGACAACTTAAAAAAAGGGTTTTCAAAAATAGAAATGGGTCGGCTCTTCTTTCCACGGTATTTAAAAGGTTGGGGGGGGGGGGGGGGTGGTCTTAAAAATACACTTTTTTTTTTTGTTAATTTTTACATTTATAAATATATATATAAATATATATATATATATATATATATTTCTTTTCGAAAGAAAAACTTCTGAAAAGAGCTTTTAAAAAGATGGATGAAAAGAGGAGAGGTGAAATTTGATAGGGTTAATATAATTTTGTCAATTAGTGTAAGTTGACCTATTAAGGCTTTTGACCTAAAAAGTTTAATAGCTAAAATTCAGAATCCTAGATATTTCAAATACTAATTAGTTAAATTGCTGCATTTTTAGCTAATGATATTTGATATTTTAATTTTTTTATTTATTAACATGGTGTTTTAAAATGGTTTCAACTTGTCAAAGACGTCAAATTTTAATTTGTTTTTTGGTGGGTCTCTTGGAATTAATTTCTTTACTTGCAGTAATACTAGTAATTGGATAAGGCTGATTACACCTGGATATTCTCAAAACCCTACCAATAGTGAACCTACGTTGAGTTGTTGTTGTTGTAACTCTTTATATATATGACACAAATCCTATTTTTCATCAAAATTTAATTTTTTTGATTTATCTAATTTGAATTTAAGAAACCTTTTCTCCAAAACTTTATGCATTATTTGAATTGTCTGAGTTCAATTTGACTTAAATATGTATAACTGGTCCAATAAATAGACGAAGTAATTGTTCGCTGCTTTGAAACAAGTGAAGAAAAATTCTTTAATAGAAAATAGAACGCTCTGGATGACAATTATAAATCCTATTTACTATCATAGGCACAACTACTAATAAGTAATAAAAGATTTGTTATTCCCATTATATTATATGAATTACTTATTTGGATGAAAAAATGAACACTAAAAGATTTCTTCCTATATTATATTACTCTTTAAACTTTAAAATCTCTTAGTAAATTCATCCATACTATAATCGAACGTTGTGGACTATGGGGAAGAAATAATAAAAAAATGTTAATAAATACAGTAAAAGTAGTAGTAATTCTTATCCATTATTATCAGTAACGCAAAAGAAAAGTTTTTGTTTTGTTGAAGAGTCCATTACAAAAAGTGGAATTTCTTTCCTCAGGAAATGTTTAGTAAATAAAATCTTTAATTATTATTAGGGATGAATTTCTTATTCAGTCTAATATAATAAAACTAAATTAAATATAATTGTATCTCTTAGCGAAAAAATTAATTCACAAACCTAATGGCAGCTATGCAAAAGAAAAAGCACAATATTTTTAATTATTTCATATTTCCATTATTATTATTATTTTCTCTTTGAATATAAACATAAATATGGAAGATTAGAGATGTTAGATACTATATATGACTGATATTGATCCTATATATACAAGATAATTCCACCTGCATATATTGTCAATTTATGTCATCATCTTATAATAGTACCCAAATGTTGTAATCCCATAACAAATTTATCAGCAAAAGTCACAAGCTGCTAAGGATGAATTATCAAAACCCTAAGATCTCAATCAAATCCACAACAAGGAAAAACCAAGATAGATCCTCCTCGGAATCAAACTCAAACAATCTATGTGATTGCAAGATTGAAGCCCAAAAATAAGAACCAAATAGATAACAAAAACTCCTCATTAAATCTCTCTCCTAAAAGCATATGCTACCTAAGTGATATTCTAAAGAGACAACTCTTAATTACCACTCTAAAGAAGAGCTAAAGATTAAAAAGATTTTTGGAGAGAAGATCTCTTTTGCCACTCAATTCATCAACCTCTCAAATCTTATAATTACAACAATGAAGTAATTAGACCTGTTAGTTTGGGCGGGCGGGTTAAATACAGGTCAGGAGTACTTGAGTTCAAGTAAATTAAATACGGGTCGGGTGTATTTCGGGTTCGGGTAAAATACAGGCGGGTGTATTTTGGTTTTACGGGTTTCAGATTAACCCAACGGGTTTAGAGCGCTTTTTCTGTGAGTTATTTTTCTTTTTTCAAAATCAAAAATTCTGCATATTTTTTACTCAAAATTGTCAGTATTCAACGAAAAGGTATAATAATTGTAATTTCTCAAAAGAATATTAAAAATATTCAAACTTTGTATTATAATATATGAATATCTTGTATAGATGGGCAAAGAATCAAGCTTCACTTGGTTTTGGGTGAATTGACCCGTACATTAAAAGAAAGTCAATAGCGGGTTGACCGTTTATGGGGTAGCCCGTCTAGAGCATTTTAATGGTGCTAGCTGTTTGACCACTAATAACCTATTTAATAATTTAATATTTTTATTAACTAACCTACCGATGTCCAATCAGGTAAACTTTATTAATGGGCCGACCTTAATATGAATACGGCTAGCCATTTTCCTACCATTACCATCATAGTTCAAGACTAGTTAGAACGAAAACCAAATAAAAAATAAAAGAAACACAAGATATTATCTTACAGTTATAACATCAAAAATTTAAATTATTACAAATTAATTAATTAAACAAATAATTAGACACATTTGTTTAACTAAGTATATAATGGTATGACTTGCACATCTTTAATGCTTGTCTTCTTTTAAATTAAATTTTTTTAAAAGATTAGATAATTATTTCATGCAATTTTATACCCACTTTTAATGTTTTTTCATTTAAAAGTTATTACGATATTATTTTTAGAGAATGGAGAAGAAAAAACAAGGTTGTTATTGCTTAATTTGTAAATAGATGCAATAGTTATAAAATGTCTTTTTAAACTATTCGATAAAAATTACTAACTATTATTATTAAGAGGGATAAATTAGAGAAAAAACAAAAACTAAGGATATAATGTTCGGGTCAAGCGGACGGGTTCGGGTTTGGATCCGGTTTGACCCGTTAATTTACGGGTTTTGCAGGTTCAGTTTATGTCGGGTTCGGGTCGAGAAAATTGTGTTCAAAACCCAAAATTTTCAGGCGGGTTCAAGTCGGGTTTACGGGCCAGGTCAATTTTTGCCAAGTCTAGGAGTGAGTCTATAAACACCTAAATTGAGGGAAAATTATTGTTACAAGAGGAACACACGGGTACCAATAAGAGTCCAACAAATTATCTTAAGAAAACAAATTCAAATTCTAAAGATCGAAAACTACAAGATCAAAGAGTTAGAAATTTCTGCATTTTTCTCCCATAAGCTTCTATAGAATTATAGGTTGTCAATGGGAGTGTTTCCACTTGAGCCTCTTCCTAAGTGAATGTAGAATTATCCCCTGTGACGAAATCTAAATATTACTTAACCAAATGCTCATATTACTCCAAAACTAAATTTTTTGGACAGTCGAATTAATCTTGGTAATTTCCCCTGCAAATGATATCCAGTGCCAATTTCGAGCATATGTGACCAAAATAACCTTCTTAGGAAATGATAAAACTTGAACTTACATCAATTGGGCAAGTTAGGCTTGAGCTAAAAAGTGCTCATGATTAAGCAAATATTGGCCAAAAAAACCTGCACTGGGGCAGCGCAGTTTTCGCAAATTTGGGCAAATGAAAAACAAATTATTGCGTATGTTAAAATTCTACTATCTTTTTAACGAGTCATAAGTCACCAATGTTCGATCCCCTTTCGTGGGTGAAGTACCATGTCAAAGTAGTCCTGTGCACTGGATTTTGGAGTCAAGTGACCTTTGGGTGAATGAGACGTTTTCCTTGTCTTTGCGAAAGGTTAAGGGGATTTCAATATGTGCCCATGCCTTCCACATGCTAACATCATCACAATGCGACACTGGTAATGCACACCAACTGTGCTAATAATGCCAACCAAACATAATATTGATGCTCACTAAACATAATACGAATGCTTACCATATATCCAGCCACCTAGGATTACACTATATGTTCGTAATTTCGGATGGAAATATTTTTTTCCTGGTTAGTTTGTTCACTGTCTTTTTCTTTTTTTGTTTTCATTTATAATTGTTTTATGACATTGATAAACAAATTAAAACTCATAAAAAAATTATTTATACTTGAAATTCATATAACAAAAAAAAAAGATTTTTTTTTTTAAAAAAAAGGAGGCAAAACAAAGCACCCCGATAATGGATTCCCATAGTTACTAATGTGTAAGGAAAACATACGGTGTATTACCATAGTTGGTGAGCATTATCACGCATATATCATGTTCGGTGTTAACCCCTCATTTTTTAAGGTTTTTTTTTTAATTTTAGTGAGCTCTATATTTTTAACTATTTTTTGTGAATGATTATTTAGAAAATAAGAATAGCTTATAATTCACTTAGTTGTTTTATATTCTTTCCGCTCAACTAAATTTGATTTACAATGAGTAGTGAAAAACTTAGTGAGCATTGAAATTATATTTAGCAAGTATTAATATTATATATGTTGGCTAATGAGGAGTTGAATCATATTTAATGAGCATTAGTACTATCTTTGATGAATATTAGCTTATGTTTGATGAACAATAGTATCATATATTTATCATTTTGAGCATTAATTATAATAGAATAATACTAAAAAAAAGGGTAGATAAACTAAAGCCCATAAAAATAATGACCTATGATATATATGGTGAACATTTGTTCTCTCTCTCTCTCTCTCTCTCTCTCTCTCTCTCTCTCTCTCTCTCT
>JACYFF010031955.1:94969289-94993833 GCA_017589665.1 Selenicereus undatus
ATTATTATTATTATTATTATTATTATTATTATTATTATTATTATTATATTTTTATAGTATATCGACATAACAATAATATATATCGCCCACCCCAAAATAGTTTAATGTGTCATAGCATACTAGAGAGGAGGTTGGATTATAACCTTCGAAACTAGAAGGCATTTTTGTGAAAGATTCTATAAAGTTTTAATGATAGTTAGACAAAAAATTAGTTGTGAACATCATATAGTTGTATTTGTTAATAGCTAGTGTATTTTATTTAGGAGATGTCGTGTAGCAGATAGCTTATTCTGTTTAATGGTTATTTCCTATTGGTCCCCATGGCTATAACTTTCCTATTTGAAGTTCCGTATTATTAATGATAAAAAAAAAAATGTAAACCCACTTCTACTACGAGGTTGTTGCAATATTATTTTAATGTTCCAAAATCATATATCTATACACAAGGGGACCAGCCTAATGGTGACAGGCTAGCAGCGTAAGACAATGTCTCTTTTGAAAGAAAATTGACTTAAACTTCTGTTTAAAGAAAAAAAAATTATTTTGATATTATTTGGATTGAATAAATTTCAAAATGGCCAAGAAACTAGCAAAAGGGCAACAGAAAAAAAAAAGAAAAAAAAAGAGGGTTTGCAGCACAGTTTGCAAGTTTTAGGTTTCTGATGCAGATTGATGGGAAGAATTCGAGTTTTAATATTTATAACCCCAAGTACAAGATTTACGTCGAGTACTCGGGGTGCCGTTCACTGGGAGTTGGGTTTCAAGTATCGAAATTAGCTTAAGTGTTCAATCTAGGCCAAGTGAAAGTAAAGGAAAGATAAACTAAGTTACGCTAACAAACATATAAAAACAGGCTTGCAATTGTAATCGGGGACAATTGAAGAACCAAGTAATCGAGGTGAGTCCTAACCTACCCAACCTTTATTAAAAATAAGAGATGGTCGATTGCGCCATCGAAGATCACCCAAGCCCTCTCTCAAGGATCATGAGCTAATCTAATTAGTTTAACCACTTATTTTCATGGGGTTAGCCCAATTAGGCCACAAAATTAGCAACCTCAGACCTAACTAGGATCGGGACTATTTTCATGTTCCAAACTGGCTATCCCATTTCACGCACTAGCTAATTGACCTCACCTCTTGGCATAAGTCAATTGCCCAGAAATGAAGATGAAAGTTTTCTCAAGTATTTCATCGAACACTTACCGAGCATGAGGGGAAACTCTACGTTCTAAGCATAAGTCGGGTGTGGTTAGGTCTAATACAAGTCTAATTAGCCATCAAAAGGCTAATCACAATCCAAGTCAGTCAAAGTTAACAACTAATCATCAACAAAATACAAAGACCCAAACTAAACCTAAACTAGCAAATATGAAAGCAAACATGAACAAGAGAGGAAAGAGAATGAAACTAATCAAATCTAAACAATCTAAATAAACATGGATCAACAATGAAAACTAAATGCTTAAACTAAACAAATCAAATACAAGAATTAAACTCACAAAACATAAACAAGAACAAAAACATGAAATAAAGAGAGAGAAGAAGAAAAATCTATGCTTGATTCATTGAATGATCTTAAAATCCACAAGCTTGAATAAAAAATACAATCTAAAATCCTAATCTAATCCTCCTATTGAGGTTTTTATCGGCTAAAATCTAACCTAAAGCTTAGCCTAAAAATTGCCAAAAGAGCCCCTAAAAGTCCCCGAAGACACCTCTTTTAAAGAGGAAACAAGACGGCCAAAGCAGCGCGTGGGGGAGCAGAGGGGGCAACGACCGTCGCTTCCACGGCGGCCAGCCGTCACCGCCGCTATAGGCTGTCGCGTTTGCGATGGGTGGCTGTTGCGGCTCCCTGCCCAACCACCTGCAGTGTGGTGACGGTGGGGGGTCGCGACCATGCCTCCCGTCGTCTCTTGTTTCGCATTCTTCCGGATGTTCTTGTTCCGTCTTTGCTCGATTAATCTTATTACCTACAAAAGTAAAGAAAACAAGTAAAAATCCGAAAGATTAAGTTATTATATGAGCTAAAAATTAGGTGAAAGAAGCACGTAAAATACAATAAATTAGCGCCTAACAGATATCCGCAGACCTATCTTTTGCTCGTCCCCGAGCAAAACCAAGGAAAAACCAATCTAGGAATCTAACTCACTTTTGTAGAAATCACGGTTGTATTTAGCATATGTAACAAGCCCTTTAAAACCCTTGGTTCCCCCAAGTGGACGGGTGAGGTCTTGTGAGGATTTGCAGAAGATATACCCATAAAATCTAGGAAAAGAAAATGAAAAAGGAAAAGAGAAACAGAAACAAAAACAGAAAAACAGTTTGGATTTACAAACAAAGCACATAAATATACAAGGGAGAAGACTGTGCAAATTCTAACTAACCAAATCACCTATATAACAAAGATATTGGCTTGCATATAAACAGAATGTGCTCATGAGGGCTTTCTATCCCCATGGATGATATCAAAACACTAACTTTTTACCCAACTGTACATCAAAACTTTGAATCCATCCCAGACTCCTAGTGCTTTTGTGTAAGTGCATCATCATCCTAGGACTTAGATTTATCAAAATCAAACTTCGTCCCACTTGACTGACACAAACTACATTATTGACTTATTAACACAGAAAGCAAGTTTTGTCAATAGCAGTATTGCCTCAAAGGGTAACACCTAGTAGCAGTATTGCCTCAAAGGATAATGCCTAGTAGCGCATGCCTCAAAGGGATACTTGTCATTCCAAATTTTATTTTTTTTATTTTTTTATTTTTTTATTTTTTTTTCAAATGCAAACAAAAACCAAAGTAACCGTCTACAAGACAAGTGGGAGAGCCAATCATGGAAGACTAACACCCTAAGATAATGATAATGGTATGAATAAGGATTGGATCACACATCGATAATGAACAATTGGAGTTAGAATTATGGCCTAGAATGACACACTGAGGATGGAGATCTATCATGCACATCAAGCTTAGATATAAGCTAATAGTCAAAGTACAAGGAAATTTAAGCTGATCAGAATAGTACAAAGCTTCCCCAAAGTCCAAAAAAAAAGAAAAATTATACAAAAGTGAACAATTTTCGAAAAATCTTCACAAAAATATGCACAAAAGGGTATATGACTTTCCACCCCCCACCTAAATCTCACAATGTCCTCATTGGGAACCTAGGAGTCACTACCACTACAAAAACACACGAAAATGAGGAAAACGAAATCACACAAGAACACTAAGCCTACGCACATATACACAAGCTAACACACTCCCCCCAAAGACAATCTCACCAAATCAACAACAAGACCACACATATTTACAAAACTAACACCACCAAAAATAAATATATATCAATCCAACAACACCACCAATCACAAAACACAAATATCCACAAAAACACAAAGAAGGTGATCGTAGCCATCAATGGCTCAACAATATCCCAAATTTCACCTCAAAATGATCACCAACAAAAACACAACCTAATATCCACAACTAAACAAAAGAAAAAAAGAAAGAAAATAAAAAGAAGGGAGAAGAGTTAGAACGATTATATTAGATCTGGCACTGAATGTACCCAAACTATGCCACAGGGGCTTAAGGAGCATCAGCCACTCATTGTCTCTCAAGACTCGAGCTTTCAACTCGGATGTAGTTAAAGCTCACAGGAGCTTATCATGTGCCTGTGCATGCATCTCAGAATGATGTAAGTAATAGAGCACTAGTAAAGATGAAGCAAACAAAGTTAGTGGCCTCTTAAACTCATCAAATGGCATAGAAAAATCAAAAGCATGAGCAAAGAAGGTACTCCATGTGATTTCCCTAGGCACGTCCTCTACGTATGCACAATATGGATCAAATAAGGGATGAGGCCCTCTAATGTCACCTAGGAACTCATGAAATGCATGCAAGGAAGAGGGAAGGGTGGGAAGGCAGGGGGATGAAATAGGTATCGAGTCAAGTAGCTCAGTATAAATAGAGTTGATAGGTTCCATGCTAGGAGTGGCTCTACGCATATCAACATCATCATAAAACTTCTCAAAAGGAGCCTCATCAAGGTATGGCTCAACCAATGTAAGCCCTCTTGACCAAGAAAGTGAAATTTCCTTTATAGAACTAGCATCACCCCGAGAAGTCTTGCCCATCTCTAACCCCGTGCACTGGGCTAAAGGAATAGGAGAAGCAAGTAAGATCGAGTCACTAACACTAGTGTCCAAAGGTGTGCTAGAAAAGGATGGAGCAACAAATGACAAGGAGGTCAAGGGATGGTCAAATGCTTCTCTTAGGCCGGTCAAATGTGCATCATCAACAACATTAGACTCTAGGGGAAGGGAAGACTCACAATCATCAACCTCTAGTCTAGGGCAAGGTAGACTAGGTCGGTCTCATGTAATAAACCACACTCCCTCATTTCACGAACAAGGTGCTTATGTTGCTCATTCATTGTTCCTATCATGGCATCAAGTCAAGCATAGCATTCATCGGAAACATCATAATAAGGACATGAATTCACATCATGGTCAAAAGATTGGCAATAAGCGCACACAAGAGGAGAATAAGCTTGAAAATTATAAGAAATGGGGGAAGGACACACAAAAGACTCACTCGTAATCTCATGGTGCCATTGATGCCAAGCTAAAGATTCAAATAAGTCCCACGTATCATCAACATCTAAAATCACATACCACCATAACACATGGACTCAAGGGTAGCTCTGGTCTCATGTGTTATCTCCTCAAGCACAACATTACATATTTTCCATTTTTCATACGTGTAATGCACACATTGAGCCCGGTAATCATTTAATTGAGACGAATGTTGCCAAAAAGGTTCATGCTCAAATTGAGGTAAATGGAAAATAGCCATTTCTAAAAAAAATTTCCAAATTTTTGAATTTTTTTTTTTGGATTTTCTAAAAGCCTAGCTTCGAATGCTCAAGTAAACCCCAATATTGAAAAGCGTTCCCCGGCAACGGTGCCAAATATTTGTTAGGAAAAAGTTTTAATATTTATAAACCTCAAGTGCAAGGTACATGGTTGAGTACTCCGGGTGTCGTCCACTGGGAGTTGTGTTTCAAGTACCGGGATTAGCTTAAGTGTTCAATCTAGGCTAAGTGAAGGTGAAGGAAAGATAAACCAAGCTACGCTAACAAACATACAAAAAGAGGCTTGTGATTGTAATCGGGCCAATTGACGAATCAAGTAATCAAAGTGAGTCCTAACCCACCCAACCTCTACTAAAAACAAGAGATGGTTAGTTACACTATCGAAGATCACCCAAGCCCTCTCTCAAGGGTCATGAGCTAGTCTAATTAGTCTAACCACCTATTTTCATGGGGTTAGCCCAACTAGACCAAAAAATTAACAACCCTAGGATCTAACTAGGATTGGGACTATTTTCATGTTCCAAACCGGCCATCCCCTCTCCTGCACTAGCTAATTAACCTCACCTCTCGGCATAAGTCAATTGCCCATAAATAAAGATGAGAGCTCTCTCATGCATTTCATCGAACACTTGACGGCCATGAGGAAAAATTCTATGTTTTAAGCATAAGCCGGGTTTGATTAGGCCTAATACAAGCCTAATTAGCCATCAAGGGGCTAATCACAATCAAGCCAACCAAAGTTAACAACTAATCATCAACAAAACACAAAAACCCAAACTAAACCTAAACTAGCAAATATGAAAGCAAACATAAACAAGATAGGAAAGAGAATGAAACTAATCAAATCTAAACAATCTAAATAAACATGGATTAACAATGAAAATTAAACGCTTAAACTAAACAAATCAAATACAAGAATTAAACTCACAAAACCTAAACAAGAACAAAAACATGAAATAAAGGGAGAGAAGAAGAAAAACTTATGCTTGATTCATTGAATGATCTTGAAATCCACAAGCTTGAGTCCAAAATACAATCTAAAATCCTTATCTAATTCTCCCATTCAGGTTTTTATTGGTTAAAACCTAACCTAAAACCTAGCCTAAAAATTGCTAAGAGATCCCCCTAAAAGTCCCGAAGACACCCCTTTTAAAGAAGAAACAAGATGACCAAAGCAATGCGGGGGAGCAGAGGGGGTGACGGCCGTCGCTTCCACGACGGCTGGCCATCGCCATCACGATAGGTTGTCGCGACCCCTGCCCAGCCACCTACAGTGTGGCGATGGCTAGGGGTCGCGACCACGCCTCCTGTCGTATCTTGTTTTGCGTTCTTCCGGCTGTTCTTGTTCCGTCTTCACTCCTTTTTGTAGGATTTGCTCGATTAGTCTCATTACCTATAAAAGTAAACAAAACAAGTAAAAATCCTAAAAATTAAGTTATTATACGAGCTAAAAATTAGGTGAAAGGGGTACGTAAAATACGATAAATTAGCGCCTAACACAGATCAAGGGCTCCAAATGATATGTATAAGTGAATTGGATTCATAGTTCACTTGTTAGTGGTGAATTATGTTGACTAAAGCTTTTTGTACAATCTTTCTAAAATTTTCAGTTTCACTAATTAATGTTGAGATATTATTTAGATGCCAAATGAGCTCCAAAATTGGTGTTTTAGTTGTGAATTGATAACCCTCGATATATATTTTCAAAAAGCTGTGGGGCACCTATAGATTCTAAGGATATCTCGATTTTTGAGGCAAAAAACCGAGTAAAGGTTAATGTAGGAATGATTTTGCACGGTTTTTTTTTATCATTATCTTCTTTGAACGAGCAAATGGATGAATTAAGAGTTAATCTTTTGATGTTTTTAGTGGACATCCAAAGTTGTTTCCCCTTGAGGACAACCATCAATTTCCTCCATTTGGGTTGGTTGAAGAAGCCTGAATCAAGCACATGTGTAGGGAAAAAAAAATTTAGCTCCTGTCTAGCCTTTCCACTTTTCTTTATTTTAGTTGTACAGCTACTTAGATTTTCATTGGTAGTTTTTTTCTTGTAATTGTATTGGCTGTGTCTACGCTTGGAGGGGCGCACCCAATTGTACATAGGCTTGAGAGCCTTGTAAATAAAGAAGCTTTGATTTTAAAGTGAAATTAAGTTTGTGCTTGCATTTTTCTCTCTCTAAAAATCATAGAAAATCTTTATCCAAGAAGTTCCTCTTGGTGGTGAATTTAGGCCTTTCCTTTAGAGCTTATCTTATTGGTTTAGCCTTTACGGTTAATGTTGGTGGAATACTCTAAGTTCATGTGGTGATGTTACCTTTGGCATGAACATATCCCCTTTGTTTCTTTTCTTTTCCCACATAAAAACTCCAAAATGCAAAATTAATTTTGCTAATTTTGCTAATCTTGAGTTCACTCTTGGAGTTGAGGTTTTATCTACGCTTTAGAGCATAAATATCCTTCGTTTTGCTCCTAAGATTTGAAGAGACAAGGCTTTACTTGATCCCCAAGATCAAGTGCGTAGGCTTCAAGTCAAATAGCACAAGTGACGGAGATTTTGAGAGAACCACCTTGTTTTGAAGTTTGTTAGATCCAAACCACTATTGGGATGGGTTCAATCACTCTAGAGTTATACTAGGGCAAGAGGAGGTTCAGATTCACCATAGCCACCCAAAAACTCAAGGTTTTGCAGTTTATTAGTTTAGATGCCCTAGGAGAGAAAGAGCTTATGAAGACAAGTCTCAAATCTACTCTTTGAAGAAGAACTCATCGAGGTTCAAGAAGAATTTGAGGTCCAAAGGGAAAAAGAAGATTTATCATTGTCAAAGAGCTTTCTTAAAGCTTCCATTCAAGTAGATGTCTCACTGAGTTCTCACATTGAAGAAGTCACAGAGGACCAAGTTCAAGTACAAGTAGAGGCCAAGGAGATTCAACTTTTGGAAGAAAGCCATGAATTTGGGCCAAAAGAAGATATCCAAGATGTGGTGCTTGAGAATGCGCAAGCTAGAAATTAAGGCTCCTTTGAAGCTCCCGCCAAGGTTGAGGAAGTCATCCCACTTATTCCCTTAGAAGATGAAGATGTCTTGAATGAAGGCACAAAAGAGGTCAAAATTCATCTTTCCCTCCCACCACATCGATGACCCAAGCTTTTTCTCAAATTAGAGGCATCTCGTCCATCCAATGACTATGAGATATCTTGTGATGATTACATTGGTGTTTTTACCAAACTTATGAGTATTGGATGTTGTGAGCGTGAATTTTATATCAAGGTAGTCCCTATGTCCTTTAAAAACACCTTTTGCACTAAAGAAGTATGGAGTACTTAGCACATTGGTATTGTCAAGCTCAAATATTGGGAATCAAGCATGTGGCTTGAAGGATTTGAGGGAAAATCCTTTTTAAAAAAGGAGAGTTTGATGCGGATCAAGTGCTCTAAGTTACTTTTTCAAAGCTTCTAGTACAAGCTGTGTGAAATTTGCAGTTTTACAGGTTAATTTTTAAGCTATTTTTGATATGATCAGATGGACTCTAAAAAATTAGTGCCTTAAGCTATGGATGTGAGTCTTCTCTTTATAGCTAGTTAGAACTTGGTTGTTTTCCTTATAATTCTATTGGTTGTTTCTAAACTTGGAGAGGAGCGCACGCAATTACATATTGGCTCGATCCATTGTAAAATTTTTAGATTTGAAATTTTGAATGAAATTAGCTTATCACTTATTATCTCTCTTTGCAAAAATCTCTCTTTTTTTGGTCTCTATTAAAGAGCAGTGAAAGTGAGTCTTCTCTTTATTTTAATCTTTGGTGCTTAGGCTTTATAGGGTTCATTGATGGGTTGATTACTCAAGTTACTTTTGTTTTTGCTAGTTCTTGATCATCAAATTGCTAGTCATGTGGTTTCTATGGGGTGGTCTTTTTTTGGTTTTGTTCATCTTCAATCTCTTGGAGTTCTTCTACAAATTCATGCCTTTATTTCGACAAAAGTTTTACCTTATGAATCTATTTCAAAGTCATGACCTTTTTGGATAACATAGTGAGAGATTGATCAATCATCGTATTGATGCATTGCCTCATATTAAACTCTCATAAAATAGTTTATTTGAAATTCAAACGACAACCTCTGTCTTGCATTAGCTAAGAATGTTAATGGTACATTTAATGTATTGTTAGGGCTAGCATGTGCCCGTTGTGGCCTAGTAGCACAATCTTATGGCACACCCTAGTTTTGGGGCCCTATGGCACGCCCTGATTTTGGGACCCAATAGTGCTTGCTCGGTGATATATTATTATAAGCCCTGAATTCATATAAGTTTTAAGTTTTCTTAAAAATTTATTATCATATCTTACTCATAATATGATAATCTAATTATCATGAAACTCTATTATTCAAAAAATAAGTGAAACTAACAAAAATACTAAAATAGCTAATATTCACTTCATCAACTATTATTAGCTATGAATTAAAAAAAAATAACAGAAAAAAAATATAAGATCTCAAGAAAGTCTAACAAGATGAATATCTACTTTGGAAGGGAGGGCTAATCCACAAGGGGGTCCCCCCAGAAAAAAATCCCACATGAAACTAGTGGACCTAACGTTGATTGCTTTTAGTACCCATCAAAGGCATGAAGGGGAAGTCTCCAAACAAGTGTGTATATGTGTATGTGTAAACTATTTTCAGATCTGACGAAAGGATGCTATGCAAGTAGATCCCGCAGAATATAAATTTCTTTTTAAAAAAATAACATAAATATCAGAAATAACAGGTGGAAATAAAGAATAAATAAATAAATAGAAACAAGAGAGAGGAAGATCAGGATTTCTAGACAGCAGCGTCTCCAGCCTGACTGTCAAATCTTGATGTTCTCTCTCCTCTCCTTCTCGCCCTCTCCGACGCCCCACCCTCTCTGTCTCTCTGTCTCTCTAAAATTACAGAATTCAGGGGGGTTGTGTTTGTCCTTCTGATAGATTCGATTCAACCGCCGATCATTTTTCGCCGCGGGAGTCCCTCGCTTCCCTCTCTCTCTCTCTATCTCTCTCTTCCTCTTTCAATCTGTGTCTTCTCCTTCAGATAATGTTCCAGATTTTCAAGGTATGAGCTCTAAAATTATACTCCATTAATTAAAGTGTGTGTGAAGTGCCAACTGTTTCTATTGTATTTTTCGGAAATGAGAAGTATCATATTCGCATAATTATGTGTTGTTTTTTACTCGGAAAGTTGTATTTTATGGGTATTAATTTTCGTCACTTGTAGATGAGCACTTCTTAGTTTTTCCTCTCTCCAGTCTACAAACCTTTCTTTCATCTAATTTGGGCAACAGCTTTAATGGCCATTTGTAGTTTTTAATTTTCTCTGAAATTTGAGCCTTCTTTCTACTTTTTCTTTTTGCCTCTATCGAGTTCGTTTCTGAAACTGTGGCTTGGAATTCTGTGTTCATTCTGAAGCTTTTGTGAAAATTTCTTGTTGGTTTCTAGTGTGATTCAGAATAATTAATTATTTGATTAAGTTTTTGTGTAATTTGGATTCTTTGGTGTCCGCAAAATATCATCAGAAAATTGTGTGGCCAATATCCTTGACTGGGTTTGGTCTTGTGGGGATGGGGATGGGTCTGTGTCTGAGGGTTTGATAGACATATATTCTTCTGTGAAACTGTGAAACTTTAGGTGGGTATTTCGGAGTTCATTGGGGAAAAACTTTTTTTTCCCCTTTTATGGAAAATGGGATCTGCTTTTCACATCTCATCATACCCAAAAAGAATTCTCCATAATCACACCCGAACTGTTCAAATCCAATCCCAGTGTACCTCTTAACCTTAACTTCAAATTCGGTTTCAGCAAACAAAATGGGTTGGCCATGATTTTCTCCTCTTTCCTTTGTCTCTTTTACCCCAATTTTCTTTGTAGTCAATTCCGTGAACTTCCCTTTTTTTGGTCCTTTTAATGAATTCTTGGGTCTTTCGGAAATTACTTTTGTACTTCGATAGAGGTAAGGTCGTGTACATTCAGACATTTCCTGACCCCGAAAACAGCAAGGTGCTCTTGCTGGTTTTTATTTTAGGCGAAGGATTTTAGAGACATACTATGAGTGTGATTAAGGGTACTAAAATTGTTTGATTGGTTGATATTTGCTCCAATGTGTTAATATCTTGATGTTTGGTGCAGGAGAATTGATATTGGTTTGATTGAATTCAGTACTCCAAAAATGGATGGAGACGCATTTTCAGGACTAGGTAATGGTACCCAGATAGACAGTAAGATGTTGCAGTCATTTCAGAAGAGCTTTGTACAAGTGCAGAACATATTGGATCAGAACAGATTGCTCATCAATGAGATCAACCAAAACCATGAGTCAAGGATCCCTGATAACCTTTCTAGGAATGTGGGTCTAATAAGGGAGCTTAATAACAACATCAGAAGGGTTGTTGACCTCTATGCTGATCTCTCACAGTCCTTAACAACTAGATCCATGGAAGCTTCATCAGAAGGTGACTCTGTTGGTGCTCTAAAATCTGATGGCAAAGCTACCCACAAGCGAAACCGGCCTGGTTAGCTCCTAATCAGATAATACCTCTAATTTTTAGGAGTTTTTATCTCATTTTATGTTGTTGGGCACTGAGCAAAATGCATATATACATATATTTGCCTTTCGAGGTAGAAGGGAACCACACCCACCCCCCAGAAAAAAAAAAGAAAAAAGCTTGTGCTGTAACTCTCCTTGTAGCTGGATGTCTCCTTCTGGGACTTGCATCCTTCCCCCAATTTCTTATGAAAAACAATAATCTTCAGTGTCTCATAGAGTTATATCATTCTGAGCTGTAGTTTCTTATGGCTTATTTAATTTTTCTGTGGTAAAATGTTCATACAGATGTTGGTATTTTTGCTCTTTGATACTTGAGTTTTTTGCAACTGAAGTTGAGCTGTTTCTTTTGGTATGTATGATAAGAGTTATGTTTCAGTGCTGAAGGCATAGGGAAGGGATTAGATTTTGGAGGGGTACCAGTACATCTGTCTTTCCTCTTTTTTTCCTTGTAAAAAACGGACAAAATCTGATATTGGGTCCTGAGTGATGTTACCCCATCGATCTCTTTTTATGAAGTTAACAATATGGGGGGGGGGGGGCCCCAGATGCCTGACTGAAGTTACAGAAAGTGGTGGCACTGTTTACCTGCCTCTCTCCCTAGAAATCAGCATCCCGTCCTCCCCCAAAAATCTCTTTTCCTTCACTTTGCCTTGGAGTGTTCATAATTGTTGTCGTTGTTCTTTTTTTTTGGCCGGGGGGGGGGGGGGGTGGCGGGGGGTTTGATGGACAATTCAACAAACATGCAAATACCTCTGCAAGATGCTCTGAAACAATTGGAGGAAAGCTGCTTTCTGATAAATGTTTTTTGGCTTCCAGTCACACACCACAAGAATAGAATCTCAGATAAGGGATGATGGGTACTTTTTTTGACCAAATTATTTTTGGATTTTTAGTTTGCCTTTTTTCCTACTCACCAGTGACAATCTTTGTTCGATGTTAACCTGTCTATCTCTCTCAAACTTGGATGATGTAGAATAAAGAAAATTAAATTGAGCTAGTGGAAAAGGCAAAACTTAGGTAGCCCAAAAGCTATGATGCACTATAGTGCCAAAAGTAGACAGATACACAAACAGTGATTCCCAACAGTACGACATGGGGACCCTAGAGCCGTTCTTTTCTTATAGGGAATGGAAGCATTTCCCATGGTCAGGCCTGTAAACTATGACTCTTTCTTTGCTTTCCAAAATGTTCTTGTTTTACGTTGTCTGTTTGAAGGTTTAAAAGAAGGCTCTTGCTATTTATGGGCGGCTAGCATGGAGCTAATGGTTAGCTTTAAGGGCATCTCTAATGGCATAGTTTGAAACTTTGCATTTTTAAACTAGGTCTCGCAAAATTGATATGAAACCCGAAACCCAAACTGAACTGACTAAACCTATACTCGAAACAACTAACCTGAAGTGGATCCGAAACCAAAATTGACCCAACCCCATCCAAAGGTTTTTCCAAATTTGTTTTTCTCTGCAAATTATGTTTACTGTAACAAAAATCGAGTGAACAAAATGAGTCGACCTGAAATCGAAATCGAACGAATCTAGTTTGTCCGTACATGACCAGACTTGAATTTGTTCTAACTCGAAACCAAACTAAATGGACCCATTTACTTAGCCTATTTTAAACTAATGAGCAACAAACAATTTTGCAATTTAAGATGATATATTATGTTTTCCAACAATGATTGCATAGACACAAATCTAGAATTTCAACTCTTGAGGCTCAATTTATATATATTCCATAAATAGATGATTAATTGTGGGTTGACCATTATTATAGTAAGTTGTCCTAGTTTTTTAAATGACAAATGCACAAAGTTACGACTTCGGAAAATGTTAGGGTGGTCAAATCTGCTGGTGTAAAATCAGATCTGATGGATACAAATATCAATTTGTCATAGATAAGCTTAGTGTCAAATTAATCGAAGTTTTTAGGTAGGTAGAATGCACTTTCCTAAAAACTCTATTCACCCAATGTGTAAGGAGACATATTGAAGTGGTTTTTGTGATACAAAGAAGTCTCTCCTATCTATGTCACACTTACGAAGATAGCACCCTAAGTGTCTGAGACACGAAAAAATTCCAGGGATTATATAATGTTAGTACAATTCTCTTGTGTCTTGAACATGCCCATGAGAGCATGCCAAGCACATTCCACCATGTCTATTTACAGAGATGTTCATATCTCTTCATGAAAGATTAACATCAATTCATATAACACTACTTCAAAAGGGACATTTCTCTTCATAATTGGACCTTTTCAAGTAAGAGGTATAAATTAGCTACTACATCTCTTCATAAATAATAATTTCATTAATTATTATTTATGCATAATTTATCACATTTTCATTTTTATGGAAATTACTCCAACAACCCCCCATCCATTTTCATAACAAATGGCATTTTGAATTTTCAGGTCTCGTGCATGGTGTTTTATGATTGAATCCCTATCTTAGTGACATGTTTGTCAAAAGATCTGGATAACATGGTAGCATATGTTTTGAACTAGCTATCCTATTTGATCACTAACATCTAAGCCACACACAAGACTTCCATCCCAAATCTCTTAGTAATTTGACACTATTAATGGTCATGTGTCTTGTATTCATTTCGTAAGTGCTTTAGAGCCAAGCCCAAGCGCGACAAAAGCACCCAAACTTCACACTTAAGAGGTAAAACTCATCACTACCCCCATAAAGTACTATTTGACACATTTGAGTATATACATTATCGATGAAGCATGCACAACTTAATTAAATGTCTATTTCTATACCCACTAAAGTGTTGAACATTGAGGTTTATTAAGAACAAAAGCTCACCATCCGTTGTGTATATAGGTAACCTAGCACTCCACTTGGATAGTAGTTATGATAGTGAGTGCTACCGAGTCACACAGATGGTGTACGTTGACTCATTGAACTTAAGACTATGTTTCCATGGGTCTAAAGTTGAGGTTCCACCATGGGTGACTTAGTGTGGACTTAACACTATCCCTACCAAAGTCATATGGTTCAATCCATGACTTTGATCACAATAACTTCAGAAAATTCTCAAGACTTTTAAGTTATCTTATGGATTACACTTGTACATATTTATTTGTCTATCCGGATTCATTGCTTTTGTAAGCCTTAATAATGGGCCCATGAGATTTGCAAGGTCAACAAACAGTAAAATCAAAGTCCAACTACTAAAACTTGGATATCTCAACCTCTGAACAAGGTTAATACATGAAAATATTTTCATCCAAGTTCAATGTTAAATTATAGTCACAATTTCCATTAACTGACTTAAAAATGGTTTTACATTAACCCGCCATCTTCCCCAAATTAGAGTAAATAGTGGTAGGTCTTTTATATAGACTATCAAAAGTCGTATTTACTCATGGATTAATATAACTATCTATCTATTTACATTTGATCGATATCCATTATATGTCTAAGTTGTAAAATCAAGTTAATGTTAGGATTTTAATTATAAACATAATTCCAATCCTCTAGATTACACCCATGTAATTCTCATATGGAGTAATCGCCATGATGAATATTGCTATTCACCATGAACAGTATCATGATAATCACTTCATCAATGATTGATGGAGATTAACAACATGATCAAAGATCCGTGAAGACCAACATCCTGATATATCAGTCTTTCAGCATTGCCAAATATACGCGGCAATAATGATAACATCACTACGTCAATTGGTTTTACAAAACTAATGTTTTGGGAACAATAACCCCACGGCAAATGTAAATGCATCTTTCTAATCAATGCATCTCCATTGTGATTATTCCTCCATTATTACAATGATTAATGGGATTTCAAGATATGCGTAGGACTAAATTAATATTACTTTACAAGCAATGCAATTAACTGATCATCATATCTAGAACAGATCTAGACATGATGATCTTCTAAGCACAATTCAAACATCATGCACCATTGAGAAATATAGCATAAGGTCAAAAACTGTGTGGTAGCAAGCAACTCAATGTAAAAAGCATGAATTTTACATATTTGAGTACAATTTAATCATATCAATTACTCCTATTATAGAAAAATCTGAAAGTAATTTTGATAAGATATTAAATTGTCTTATATATCTTACACAACTGCAAGATCAATAAACTTCGTACATGATCATAGACCTTGGTTGATCTAATAACCAAATTTACATACTACAATATGTTGCCCTCAGAGGTACATTATAGTATAGTTAAATCTAACAATATTATGTTGACTATATCAATAGAAACATATACTATGCCAAGATCACATCCCTAATTGTCTTGTCTTTGTCTTCCTTCAAATCTTCAATTTGACACATTCATATTAAAAAGAATTTTTTGTAATAGACAAAATATAGTCTTTAGATTATTGGTGTAAAATCCAGTTTGCTGGATACAAATATTAGTTTGTCATAGACAAACTCAGTATCAAATTAATCGAGACTTCGAGGGAGGTGAAATGCACTTTTTTCTAAAGACTCTATTCATCCTCATGTGCAACAGGACATACTGAATAAGTCCTTAAGATATAAAGAAGTCTCCCTATCTATGTGTTATTGCACTCACAAAAGTAGGACCTTAATTGTCTAATACACGAGATAAATTGCGTGGATTATGGTGTCAGTATAACTCTCTTGATCACACTCATTAGGACATGCCATACATATGTTGCCATGTCACATATTTATAGAGATATTCATACCTCTTGATTAAAGAATAACATCCTTTCATATAACACCACTTCTCAAAAGGGACATTTCCCTTCATAGTTACACCCTTTCAAATAAGAGGTATAAATTAGCTACTACATCTATTCATAAATATTCAAAAACTAACTCAACCAAAAGTTTAAGCTAATAGTTGAAGACCCAGGAGTAGGTTTATACTCTAACACGTCCCCTCACGCGAATGCCCTTTCGGCTTGAAGCGTGGATGCCGCAAAGGGTTCGCCTACCTTGCGCAATAAATCAATATGGGGGTTCTTGAGATTCGAACCTGAGACCGCTGGCTCAGAAAAGCTCTGATACCATGTTCAATAATTAACTAAACCAAAAGCTTAAACTAATGGATGAAAACCCGGAAATAAGTTTATACTCTAACAATAAATAATAATTTTATTAATTATTAATTATTTATAATTTATCATATTTCTTTTTTTTATAGAAATTACTCCAACAGAGCCTACTTTTGAAATGTTAGATTTGCCTATCTACATAGTGAGCTCATTACAAGTATAAAAAAAAAAGGCTTGAAAAATGTCAAGTTTTTATATGAACTAGTATTTTATAAGTACAATCAAATCCCTCCCCTTAGTTGGAGTATTGATGCCCGGGGGTAAGCGCAGGGCTGAAAAGTGAAAACTCATAAGCCTTCGATTAAATATCTCCGACAAGAATGTTCGACCTCACTTGGGACTAGATCTGGCAAAACTGACCCGAGACCCGAACCGAATGACCCGGACTCATACCCGACCCGACACCCGAAATATGCTCACCCGAAAGTGGACCCGAAACCCGAATTGACCCGACCCGAACCATACCCGACCCGAAATTTTCAACAAAGTTGCTTGTTTTGGCATGACGAGCGTATTTCACCAAAAATTGGTTGACCCGAAATCGACCCGACTCGAACTATACCCGACCCAAACTGAAACGACCCAAAATGTCACTTAACCTGAACTTGACCCGACCCGTACCCGAACCGAATGACCCATTTGCCAGGTCTACTTGGGACTGGACTTGGGTGGCCTTTGAGGGAAACACCGGGAGTCTTATGTAGATGTGTGTATGTACAAATGCAACTATGCTTAGCTTGTTCCATTGCAAAGCCGCTAGATTTTGGGACATGAGTACTAGTTCAACTTGTGCTTAATTATGGTCATATTCAGTAATAGTATTTTAGGTAGCATCTAGTATTTTGACTAGGTCAAAGGTATATTTTCTTCAATTTAACTTGCTCGGTAAATTGGCATTTGCTAGTAGCATGTGGTGTTTCATGCAGCGTTTTGGAAACATTACATGTATCAACGTTTGAGCTTTGATGGCAGCATTTCGTGCTTTATAAAACTATCCTTGCGTCTATCTTCCCGAATGAAAATAAAGGTAATGTTAATTACAGGCCTAGGTCTTTTGTTTGATTGATTATTGGATTTGGTGATTCTTTTTATTTAGTTAACTAGTTTATGCCCAGGTGTTTAATTTTTAAATTTAACTTAAGAACATTTGCAATGGTGATCCATAATTTTGGATTATAAGTGGAGGCCCACACCTTTCACATCATCTCACAAGCCAATTTTTTTCTCTTCTCTACATCTTATGGATCACCAAATAAAATAATATTTTATAGACCCCACTACTACCATATTATTGGTTTTTAGACTTTTAAAGGCCTAGTTGGCAAAAAAAAAAGAGAGAGAGAATGTGTGGAGGGCGGATCACGACCGTGAGCTAGACCGTGGAGTGAGCGAAGTGGATCACTAATGCATGACATTGCTTAGACCGTGAGCCGAATTTTTGGCTCACGAGCCTTGCATTGCAGATGCTCTAAAATCAATCAATTATTAATATTAAACGAAAATAGTTTGATGGTATAAAAGAATGGGTTCAAAGCAGAGAGGAGATAGATTTATGTAGACCTGGCAAAACTGACCTGACACCCGAAACCCGACCCGAATGACCAGGGTCTATACCCGACCCGATTCCCGAAATATGCTCACATGAAAGTGGACCCGAAATCCGAATTGACCCTAACCGAAATTTACTATAAAGTCGCTTGTTTTGACATAACGAGTATATTTGACCAAAAATTAGTTGATCCGAAATCGATCTGACCCGAACCATACCCGACTCAAACTGAAACGACCCAAAATGTCACTTAACCCGAATATGACCCAACCCGAACTTGATCCAATCCGTACCCCAACCGAATGACTCATTTGCCAAGTCTAGATTTATGGTGTTAAATTAAACTAATTAAAAAGAAAAAAAATAAATAATATTTAAGATCATCCCAATTCAAAAAATTTCAAACTCTTACATCCCTATTTCTACATATCATTTTTTTAGTCGCCCTCTACATGTTAGGTTGATGTAGGGTATAAACTTGACTTATAATTATATAACTTTTCATTTTTATCCAAAAAGGGAAGAATGTATAGTTTTTATTACTATATTATATTAAATATTATATAACACATTAAATATTATATTAAATTACTATATATGTCTTTTCCCTCAGCGAAACAATCGTTTAACCTATCATGATTATTAATTCAAAATCTATGGATGATACAACGTACTAATTTTCTTTTTTAACACCATCACGTCACCAAAATATCCAAATCCTTTAACCACGTTTAAGCCGACAATAAAATGAGCATCACCATAGTAAAAAGTGTATTGTTGTTAGAGACGGGGAAAACCCAAAAATTCCCTTTGTTTATTGTTAGAGATCATGTGCATTGTTGTTAAATAAGATACATCATAAAAACCAATTTCATAGACCATTTTTAAAAGCACATACACAATGAGGTTCACTAAATTAACCTCAAAGTTCATTGATCAACCCAACAATTTAGAACCCAAAATTCACTTTTCTTAATCATCCATGATACCACAAACAAAACAATGGCGAAAAGTAAGTGTATCCAAGATAAACCTATACTTGAAAGATGATTACATGACATTTCAGATTTGGTGTAGGGCAGGCTTCTCAATCGATCCTTTATACTTATAAATAATTAACGAAATTAAATGAAAAAAATTTGCTTTTGCACTTTAGTCTTTTGATCAAAAGAAGAGACTAGACTTGATTTGTTATAATCAAATTGAAACAATAACAAAAAGTTAGACCATATAAAAGATAAAAAGCTAAAGAAAAGATAAAAAGATAAAGAATAAATCATTCAATAGATAAAATGATCATGAGAAAGAATTTTGCTCAATTTGCTAACAATAATGAGATGAAAAGACTAAAAATAAAGAACAATTCATTAAATAGATAAAACCAAATAGATACAATGAGGATTTTGCTAATGTTGCTAATATTAGTGACATGATACAATACATAGTTGATAGAAAATATCGTACCTCTCAATGGGATACTAAGGTCTCAGTAAAAATATGGCATGACAAAATAGACAAAAATAGAGGACACCATTAATGATCAACTAAAATATTAAACATAATATTCTATGAAAATATAGGGGCAATCATAATAAAGTAGCAATTACATATGATCTCTCAATTATAAGAATTAGGTTGTACAATATATTATTCAAAAGATATGAAGTATAATAGGACATACGTCTCCATGAAGTGTTACTTTATAGTTTATACACAAAACATACCAATGTGATTACCTATTAAGAAATTAAAATAAAAAAGTAACAATAATACATATATATGAATCAATATGTAATGTAATAGAAATTTTTTTAATGTATAACACTAATGCCAAAGAAAAATACAAAGATTTATACGTTAGACAATCACAAAAATTAATTTCTCATTATATTTACAATTCTCTCATTTTCTAACCCTAAAATTTCATACACTGTCTCCTATCCAAAACCAACCCTTATTCTTAAATCAACCATCCCATTCCCTCTACTTAGTGCTTATTTTAGTGTCATGTTTCCATAGTAAAAAAACAACCACTAACATCAACCCAAAAAAGAAATAAAATCCCCACTGACCTACATGATTTTTCTTCAGCACCCAATACTTGGTAATCTATTGATTTCCACCCCAAAGCCTCTTTAGAATCTTTCATCTTGATTACATGTAAAACTCTGTGACAAAACATTTTCCTTCACAATTAAAAAAAATAATCTCCTAACCATCTCTCTCTGCTCTGCCACACGTTGCCTACCGCACACCTCTTCCAACTAGCTACCAACACTCCTCCGCCGCCCCCCAGCAAAAAAATGAAACAACCCAACTAAAAATCCCAATTATTCTGTCCTTTGTTCATGCCATTTATCTGTTTAAGACCCAATTTATATATAAAATTTAACACTATTCACAGAGAGCTGTGAGAACCCAAAGCAAAAATGACACCCGCCCGCCTTCTCTCACTGCTTTACGAATTTGAAGTTTTTCACAAGTGGCAAAAAATTGCCCTTTGGGGAGCAATTGAGGGCTTTAGGTTTTAATGATAGTTGTGGATGATTTCTGCTCAATGCATCAGTCTTCCTCTGAAGTTTAGTTGTTTTCCTTGGTTTTTTTTTAGTGTGTCATTATGTGATTAATGTTATTCGGGTTTAATTCTTAAGTTTAATGCTTCTTTTTCTGGAAACCATCTTGGTTTTCACATTTGTCTTTGCCTCTTTGGTTTAGTAGCAAGGAAAATATCAGAGGGAGTTGGAGTTCAATAGATGGAGAAGACTATATATAAATCGTGATGACTGCCAATCCCAACATTGTCGAGCATTGGTCTGTAATTTTTTTTAAAAAAAATTTCAGTTTTTTTATGGTTTAACTCTTGATTTTCATATGTTGATTTCACCGGTTCACCCCTTTTTATTTATAATTACATTTACATGGCAAAGCCTAGGTTCAATAAACTGCTTGGGAGGCCCACTTTGCTAGAAGGCCGCTCAAATCTTGTGGGATTTCCTATTCGCTTGAGGAGTCTGGTAGTGGTGGCAAACCCGTATAAATAAGGTCAACAACTTTCCATCTATCGTTCGCTCTCTTCATAATATATTTTTTAGATGGATGTTTGTATTTTTCTTTTCTTTGTTTCTTTCTTTCTTTTGCTAAATCACAATAATTCCTAATCTTAGTTCTAATATATTAGTAGTTGTAATTGTCCTGAATTGTGTTATGAATGTAGTAGTTGGATTTGTTTTTGAACAAGCGGCACATTGACATGAGCATGATCTCTTCAAATAAGAGTCTACTATGAACTCTGATCCTCTACATAGTTGTTGATGTACAACCAATCGAAGTTTTGTAAAAATTACTCATTTTCTTTGTACTTGGAGATATTTCTTCATCATTTTCTTTTGCTTGTAATGTTTTCTTTGTGCCTTTTTATCTCAATCTCAAATAGCTGAACATTGTCAATCTAACCACAAACTTTTTAAATTGTGAAGCCCTATAAAGATTTATACTTTCTAATCACAAATATTGCACAAGATCATTTCCTTATTTATCACCGTCACAATACAGTATGAGACACGGGACAAAGTTAATTGAACTAGAGCCACATGCACGAATTTCACATGCACAAATGATCTCATGGGAAATCCCGGTAATCTTACCATATAATTATGCACGGCATCTTTGAAGATTGATCAAGGCTGAAATGGGTATAAGGTAATATTCTAACTTGCTATAAGCTTCCTGTATGTAGAGTTGTGCAAAGCTGACCTAACACGATTATCGATCCGAAACCAACACGAAATTAAGTGGGTTTGGGTATAAATTTTTAACCTGTTTACTTAAATCGGTTCACACGTTCAATCCGTTTAATTAAATAGTTAGGTTCATGTTGAGATTCTCGACATAAAAGAATACTATTTAACCTATTTAGTTAAATCGGTTAAATAAGTCAACTCATTCTTTTTTTTGTCATTTATCCATTTATTTTTTTATTAGATAATTAAGAATACCAAAATTTTTTAAAAATGAAAATTATGATGAATCAGCGGAGTTTTAGAGAGCAATTGTTTAATATGATATGTAAGCTTAATTTTTAAAGCAATGTAAATACGTATTAGTTGAAAATGTTAAATGCATAAATAGGTAATTGGATGATTGAACTCGACCTGTTTATTTAAATAGGTTTAGCAAATAAATCCGTTTAAAAATTAAATGGGTATAAGCTAAGATTCTTTAACCCGTTTAATAAATGACTTAGGTTCAAGTCGAGGCATTCTCAAGCCGTTTAAGTTCGACACGAATACGAACCCGACTTGACCTGACTTATTACCTAGCTCTACCTATATATGCCTTGAGATTGGAAGCAAGTTGTATACTATTTTTCGCCATTCTTGATATTCGGTTTTCTGTTTTTGGGTTTGAGTACAACGTCAATTGCTTCAATAGATGGTTTCAGATTTGCCATAAAACGGAATGTATTGTAGAAGTAGTTGTTCTTATCTGAAGTAAGCTCTGCATTTCTCGATTTGTTATTGCCTGTAGGTGAGTATCTGCATCCAAATTTGACAAACTAAGGGTCTGTTCTTTTCGTGGGTCAATTCATTTTTACCCACTTCAACTTACTTCAACCTATTTCAACCTACTTGAAAAAAAAATACCAACTTCAACCCACTTCAACCTATCTCAACCTACTTCAACCCACTGCAACCAACTTCAACCCACCCCCTTTATAATTTTAATAATTTGTAAAGTATCATCTGAGATTTAGGGCCTGTTGTTTTTGTGGGTAAATTGGGTGGGTAAAAGGGTGAAGTAGGTTGAAGTAGATTGAGGTGGGTTAAGGTAGGTTAAAGCTGGTATTTTTTTTTGGAAGTGAGTTGAAATAGGTTGAAGTAAGTTGATGTTGGTTGAACTTGGTTGAACTTGGTATATTTTTTATGTGGTGGGTTGAAATGGGTTAAAATAAAGAAAATGTAATTAATATGTGATAATTTATGAATTTATCAAAATTTTGTGAAATTTTTGTTTGTTATTTTTTATTTTTTTATTTTTTATTTTTAATTTTTAGTTTTTTATTTTTCATTTTTCATTTTTCATTTTTTTTGCTTTTACTTTTTTGTTTTTTATTTTTTATTTGTTATTTTTTTATTTTTTTTATTTTTTTTAATTTTTAAATTTTATTTTTGATTTTTGATTTTTGATTTTCTATTTTCTATTGTTTTTATTTTTTTCATTTTTTTAATTTTTAATTTTTATTTTTATTTTTTATTTTTATTTTTTATTTTTTTATTTTGTATTTTTATTTTGTATTTTGTATTTTGTATTTTTATTTTGTATTTTGTATTTTGTATTTTGTATTTTTTTAGTTTCTTATTTCTTCTTTCTTTTTTCTTATTTTTTATTTCTTATTTTTTATTTTTTATTTTTTATTTTTTATTTTGAATTTTGAATTTTGAATTTCGAATTTTGAATTTTGAATTTTTATTTTTTATTTTTTTAATTTCTTATTTCTTGTTTCTTATTTCTTATTTCTTATTTTTTATTTTTTATTTCTCATTTTTTATTTTTTATTTTTAATTTCAATTTTTAATTTGTAATTTTTTAAATTTCTTATTTTATACTTTTTTATTTTCTAATTTTTTTGGTTATTTTTTAATTTGTATTTTTTTATGTGTTTATTTTTTATTTTTTATTATGTTTTATGTTTTATGTTTTATTTTTTTAGTTTTTTGTTTTACTTTTTCATTTTAATTTTTTTAATGTTTGTATTTTTTTTATGTTTTGATTTTTTTAATTTCGTATTTTTAATTTTTAATTTTTTAAATTTATTTTTTTTTCTTGTTAGAAATAAAAAATAAAACATAAAATATAAAAAAATAAAAAATGAAAAATGAAAAATAAAAAATTAAATATAAAAACATGAAAAATAAAAAATAAAAAATAAACAATAATAAATAAAAAAATAAACAATAAGAAATAAGAAATAGAAAAATAAAACCACAAAAACATAAAAAAACATAAAATTATAGAAAATTAATAAATAAAAATTAAAAAATATAAAATAAAGAACAAAAAAACAAACAAAATAAACAGTACAAAGTAAAAAAAACAAAATAAAAAATAAAAAATAAAAGTAAAAAATAAAAATAAAAAAATAAAAAAATAAAAAATAAAAAATAAAAATTAAAGTTAAAGAATAAGAAAGAAAAAATTAATTTAAAAAATTAAAAATTAAAAATACGAAATTAAAAAAAATAAACAAAATAAAAACATAAAAAATAAAAAAAAATAAATGAAAATGAAAAGGTAAAAAAAAACATAAACCATAAAACATAAAAAATAAAAAATAAACACATAAAAAAATAAAAATTAAAAAATATCCAAAAAAATAGGAAATAAAAATTATAAAATAAAAAAGTATAAAATAAGAAATTTAAAAAATTACAAAGTAAAAATTTAAAATAAAAAATAAAAAATAAAAAA
>JACYFF010031955.1:94998833-95049675 GCA_017589665.1 Selenicereus undatus
ATTATTATTATTATTATTATTATTATTATTATTATTATTATTATTATAAGTGTAAAAATATGTAGAGGGATGATTTGAGAAAATAAAAATCTTGCAATTTCATTCAATGCCTCCAAAAATATGTGCCATTTAGAGTTTTAAAGTTTTCAAATTTTAAAATTTCAAAGTGATGGACAGGATCGACGCTATAAATATAGTTGCAGCTATCGTCCACTTTTTAGAAATGTCGTTTGTACTTTCCATAGTTTTAAAAATATGAATGTAAGAGAAAAAAATAGTTTTAGTTTTAAAAAGACAAGAGTAATTTCATCCAAAAGAAGGTAAGGGTAAAATTTTAGAATTAGTTTTGCTTAAAAAATCTAAATATTTAAGGTTTTATTTTTTTAGGTATTTATTGTGTTTTGTTTTGCTTTAATCTTACTTCGTCTTAATATATTCTTATACTATATATCTATTAAATTATCTATTTGACAATTCTTAACTTTGATTTTTAAATGTATACTTTATCATTTTCTCACTGCCATATACGAATTTTTTTCAATTGAAATTAATTCCCCCCGTCCAAATTGATTTAAATACTGACCTTGATATTCTCCTCTGGGCAACGTGTTTTGGGGGGAGGGGGAATATAGCAGTCTTACCACTACAAAAAAATATGACAAGAATGGTTTTTATTGTTTATATATTGAACAAAGATAAATTACTCTAAATGATCAAATTATTTTTTTCTAATTTTAGGATAATCATATTTAAATTATTTTTAAAATTTAAAATATCCTTGCAAGAGGATGAAAACAAACTAGTTTAACTAAATACATCTTCAACCAACTAATTAAATACTAATCACTAATGTTAAAATATAATAGTTATCTGCTATCAAAATTGTTATCAGCTACTCAAACAACTACTTTTGCTGAATAGGGCCTAAGTCATTTTAAGGAGACGAACGACTCATATTTTGAGACATGTTTGATATGAAAACACGGTAGTATTTAGTTAGATGTGAATAACTTTTTCATACAAATAAGTTTGTAATTGGGTTTTGATTATCTTATTTAATTGTAAGAGAGTATTGCAAATAATATTGAACTTACAATTAGAATTACTACATGATTATATTAATTGTATTATCGGCTTGATTGCATTATATTACATTCAACCAATAATTATATAAAGGTTAGTATTTTGAATACAAACGAAGGATCACAGGGAAAAGTTGAAGGTTGATTATCCTTACGATTCATCCTCATTTTGACTATTGTAAAAACTTTTCTAATTCCTCCCATATTTGGAGGGATGAATTTTTAAGCAAGGCGGTTTTATTAATTACTTTCATGAGGTGAAGATTTTTTTAACGGATACCTTCATGAATTGAACTTTTTCATCATGTCTCATTACTATTATTAGGGAACATAGTTTTACCTAAAAAAAGAGAGGATAAAATGTAAGATTTTTGGATGCCAAGAGTTCCATTTTTGAGGGTATTGGTAAGATATAATCCAACTTTGTAAATTGGACACTAATTTATCCACCTATGACCCTATTTATTTATTTATTTATTTTGGACTACCACTGAGTGAACAAAACTCGCACTCGATAAAGTCATAATGAGATCGATTATTTTGCTAAAGTGAACGGCGGAGCAATAATATAGGCCAATTTATACACCCACCGTTCTTATCCTATTAAATTACTCTCAATAATACAACAACCGACATCACACGTATCAACATAATCACAATTTATATATCTAATACTACGTTCCTTGAATCTTTCAATTCAAGTTAAATCAATTCTTCTTTCAAAACCTTCACTTTCCTCGTTGGAGTTTGGTTGTATTCACTTGGTGACGGTCTAAAAAAAATAGAGTTAACGTTGCAAATGTTGGCATCCAATTTATGAAGTAGGATTATTTTTGTCAAGCATCATCAAAAGTGGGACCATTGATCCGTAGATGATTTGACTTGGTCTATCCGAAGGGGAGCCGAACAATGGGAGTTGACAAGCAAACGACAAAAGGTGTAGAATAACCCCAAACAGCTAATTGGGACACTTGCATCGACAGTCAGAGCTGGCTGGCGTCTAGTCAGGATAGATTCTGCGAAAAACTCCTAGATGACAATTAATTTTTGGAGGCGTCTAATACGATTAAGAAGTAAAATCTACAACGGTCCCAATAATGTGGGTCTCCAATTAGATAGGCGCAAGCTAATATGGGCATATCATATATCCAAATGGTACGCTTACAATTATTTCATCAATGAATATCACGTGGGCGTACGTATAGATGCTTCATTTCTATCCTCATATAGCTTATTCCAACCTCCCTCGCTTCTCTCTCATAATTGAATTGATTATCAGAAACCCATCTAAAAAGTTTATATAATGGCATCTCAATTGCAAGTTTTAAAATTTTTTGTAAATACTAAATAATTTTTTTGGGAGAAGGGGTTGGGTGGGGGGGGGGGGTCATAGAATGACAAAATTAAAACCTCCTCTTTTGTCTCATGGGACAAAAGTCCTCATAATATATATAGCCATCACTTATCCATTTAAACATGCTCCGTGTTTTTGCACGGGCCCAGACTAGTTTACTCCAATAAAGGAATGATATTAGTGGTAACTTTCAATGCTAAGGGCCAATTTTTTCTTTGAAATAAAAAAGAAAAATAATTTTAAACATCCAATTTGCATCAAAAGTAAATACAAAATGCCTAATTTTCATTTTGGTAGATTAAGATGGTATACCATAATTTTGGAGCATAATAAAGCATTTTAAAGCCCATAAGCACTCCCCTCACCTGGGAAATTAAGATTAATTTTAACAAATTAAAAATATGAGGGAAACAAATAGTTAGAATTTCACATTCTAATTATACAACAACAATAACAACACCTCCCAGTGTGTGCCCCGCTTTCACGGGGTCTGGGGAGATTCAGATGTAGGCAGCCCTACCCCTACCGGTATACCTACCCGTAGGGAGGCTGATTCCAAGAGACCCACAAAAACACGATTTTGAAAAAACAACTTATGGAAGAAGGATTTGGAAAAAACATTTAATGGGGAAATGGAGAACACAATAGTCAGAAATGAGTAAGAAACATAAGCAAAGCAAGAAGTTGTAGCTAAGGAACAAAGGAACAATAAAGCAAAGAGGGGAAATATACCTTAATAACCAGAGGTAAGCAAACGCTGTCTCTTTGCAGATGAAAGAACTTCCTGCAGACAAACACGACACCACTGCCAAAGCTACCCTACTGCAGCTGAAAGACTGACTACAAGATCACCTCTCTGCGATCTATGATCCTAATCCTATCCCGCCAACGTCTCCTATCCTGAGTCACGCCCTCCGACAATCCTACAACTCTGAAGTTCTCTCTAATCACCTCGTCTAAACTCTTCTTTGGTCGACCCCTTTTTATATTACAACTTATTCAATGAAAATTCGCTTGGTATGAGCTTATTAAAAAAAAAACAACCCTTTTTTGACTCCAGCATTGTGTTCAATTCCACTGCCATTCTTTATGAGTCCCATTTTAAAGCTGTATTTATTCATCTATGTTGAGCGATTTCACATGACATTAACCAATATATTCTTTGTCATTAATCCTAGACATATGTCAATATTAATCATGAAAATACTAATAAAAATACTCGAAAACATCCAACAGTCCTAAGTTTCTAGTTGTTTTTATCAACATATAACACTATATATTATGAATATATACCAATTCAAAACAATACAGAGTAAAATATTAAGTTTTTTCTTTCCATTATCATAACTACTTGTTCTTTTCCAATTTTATAAAGTTTTCAATACTAATAGTTTTTAAATATTAAATGATAAGCTTATTAGATAAATAGACTTATTTATAACTACTAGCTACTGTTTCTTTTACCTTGACTTTCAACAAGAATGAATTTGCCAAGTTAATTTTCTGTCTTTTACCCATTGTGACACAATATAATTCATTAAATTATCAATCTACTATTAATTGAAAGGTGAACTCCACATGCCTTATTTTAGCTTCTAAAGTGCTTTCAAATACCTCATAATGAAAGTTTAGTATTTAATATTACCTAAATACAAGTTGGGTATTGTTTTCTAAAAAACTTTTGAAATGAGTTGGATGTTGCATGTTTATTTCAAACAAGAACCCGATTTATGAATATGTGATCACTTTAAAAATCTTACAATTTATATGCATTTTAAATAGTTTTGGGATAAAGGTTGCCCTTGCATGCAACATAAGTGTGCCATTATTTTTGGTATTTAATAATTCATTTTACTGAAGTCGAGTTACTGCTGGTCCAATAAAAAAAATATAGTCTATCATTGATTTGCTCCATTCACAAGGTTAGAACTGAAAACCTTTATTTTTAAAAAAAAGTGTCAAATTGTTCCAACCAGCCTGTGTTGGCAACTAAATTGGCCTTTATTGATCACTTCAAATGGTGCTATGTTGAGTGGGACAATGGAGCCACATTGTTTTGGTTGTGCTTTTGATTAGACTTTGTTAGGGAAAATTGAGTGACTTTAATTACGAAAGTGATAGGATGAAACAGATATTCAGAAATTTAAAGAACGATAACAAGAACAAAGCAATAACACAAGAATTTACGTGGAAACCCAATGCGAGAAAAACCACTGACGGCGACGCGCACAATCAATCCACTATATGAGCAGGGAGAGTACAAAGTGATCGCAATCACAACAAGTGATTCGATCTAATAGTAGGATTACAATCTCTCTTGTAATCTCTCTCAAAACTCTCTCTACCTTTAGATGTGTTTTGTGTTTACTTGGTTATGGAACGATTATAGATCCTAGGCAAAGTCTCTTTATATAGAGTCTAGAAGTTTAGGGTTTAACTCCTAGAGGAGAACCCTGGTCGCCAAGAAGACTGCACGCCAAGATGAAAACCCTAGCAGCCAAGAAGCCCGCGCTTGAACTTGGAACCCTGCACGACCGTGCCACCTGGCATGGCCTACCCATGCCAACTCCCTGCCTGGCTTTCATCGTCGCTTCTTCGGCCTAATATGCCCGTGTTGCCTGGCATGGTCCCACCATGCCGTTTCTTTGATTTTGGGCCATGAAATCCAACAATCTTCACATTAGACCGAAATCTCCAATCACTAATTCTCTAACATCGTCACCGCGCCCCGAAGGTTGATGTCCCCCAAGGGGCAATGCCCCGAAGGGCGCTCCAATACTGCGAATGCCAACTAAGTCCAAGCGATGCTCGAACTTAGCTATAGGGGGAGGCTTGTTCAACATATCTACAGGATTCTCCAAAGTGTGAATCTTCCTCACAACTATTTCCCCTACAACAACTGTATCTCTGACATAGTGATACTTGACACTAATGTGCTTGATCTTTGAATGGTAGGCATCATTCTTAGTCAAGTGGATTACACTCTGACTATCAAAAAACACCACAGTGGTAGCCTGTGGAACTCCAAGATCAGTAACAAGGCCCCTCAACCAAGTAGCTTCGTTCACTCCTTCAGTAGCAGCAACATACTTAGCGTCTGTAATAGATAAAGCTGCAATAGACTAAAGCGATGCTTTCCAAGAGATAGTACCTGTACACATAGTGAAGATATACCCAGATATGGACATTCTCCTATCAAGATCACCAGCATAGTCAGAATCAACAAAGCCTGCAACATCACATTTAGCAGCTTTGTTTCTATCAAATACCAACCCCTTATTAACAGTACCCTTCACATAGTAAAGGATCCACTTCACAATTTCCCAATGATCCTTTCCAGGATTATGCATATACCTACTTACCACACTCACAGTATGTGACAAGTCTGGCCTAGTGCATACCATATGATACATCAAACTATCAGCAGCACTAGAATCAGTGACATTAGACATCCTATCAATGTCCTACTCAGATTACGGACAACAATCAGCAGACAATTTGAAATGTGCAGCAAAGGGTGTAGAAACTGCCTTATAGTTACCCATATTAAATCTGCCTAGTACTTTCTCAAGATAGTGTCCCTGAGACAAGTGCAGCTTACCAGCCTTTCGATCCCTCTGAATCTCCATACCTAGAATCTTCTTTGCTGCACCAAGGTCCTTCATCTCAAACTCCTCATTGAGTTAAGATTTCAACTTGTTGATCAAGGACTTATCCTCGGAGGCAATCAACATATCATCAACATACAACAACAAGTAAATAAAGGAACCATCAGAATATTGTCTAAAATACACACAATTATCATATCGACTGCGTGTGTATCCTTGTGCAATCATAAAGGTGTCAAACCTTTTGTACCACTGCCTAGGAGCCTGCTTAAGTCCATACAAGGACTTCTTCAATCTACAAACCACTTGTTCCTTCCCAGGAACAACAAAACCTTCAGGTTGCTTCATCAGGTTGCTTCATGTAGATCTCCTCCTCCAACTCCCTATGAAGGAATGCAGTCTTCACATCAAGCCGCTCCAGCTCCAAATCAAACAAGGCAACAAATGCAAGAAGCGCTCTAATGGAGGTATGTCTAACAACAAGTGAAAAAACCTCATTGAAATCAATACCTTCTTTCTGGTTGCAACCACGAACAACCAGACGTGCTTTCCACCTTGCATTTTCAACTCCAGGAATACCCTCCTTTCTCTTGTAGATCCATTTGGCAGTTAAGGCTCTCCGACGTTTAGGTAGCTCACACAGTTCCCAAGTCCGATTCTTCTGCAGACTCTCCATTTCCTCTTGCATGGCTAGGATCCAATTAGGTGAACTTGGGCAAGAGATTGCTTCAGAATAGGTTGAAGGTTCCAAACCTTCAGGCACCTCCTTTGCAACTGAAAGTGCATATGTTATCGGTCCCTCATCATCATTGTAGCGAGCATGCCTCCTAATCTCCCTCCAAGGACGATCATGAGCTATAGAGTGATCAACCTCGACCTGAGGCTGATCAGAACTGATAGTATCAGATTCAGTAATCTGAGCCTCCCTATTGGGCTGATTAGTAGCTCCACCTTGAGCTACAACGGTCTCCACTTCTATCTCCATACTGTTACTGGTATCCTTCTGATCACCTGCACCAGTAGAAGGAACAACAAAATCCTTTTCGGAAGATAACATAACAGTCTCATTGAAAGTTACATCTCTGCTATGAATAGCTTTCTTAGAATCAGGACCACATGCGGTATCCTTTAGACTCAAATGCATAACCAAGAAACATGAATTTGACAGCCCTAGGGGCTAACTTCCCATTATTCACATGGGCATAAATAGGACATCCAAATATTCTTAAAACATAATAATCAACAGGATTACCTGACCATACTTCTTCTGGAATCTGAAAGTCGATAGAGGTGTGTGGTGAACGAATCACCAAATAACAGGCTGTAGAAATAGCCTAAGCTTAGAAAGCTTTGCGATCCCAAAGTCCTACATTGGAAAACATACATCGAGCTTTCCCCAGTAGAGTCCTATTGATTCATTTTGCAACTCCATTCTGCCGTGGCTTTCCAACCAAAGTCTTGTGCCTAGCTATGCCATTCACTGCGTAGAACTCATCAAACTCTGACTCAACAAACTCAAGACTATTGTTAGTCCTAAGCTTCGTGATCTTTCTCCCAGTTTGGTTCTCAACCAGAGCCTTGAACTTCTTGAACATGGAGAATGTCTCATTTTTCTGTCTTAATAAGTAAACCCAAACCTTGCGTGAGAAATCATCAACAAAAGTTAACATGCAGCGCTTACCTCTAATAGAGGGAACTCTCGAAGGACCCCACAGATCAGAATGAATGTCATCAAGGATCCCCTGAGTACGGTGCTTCGCTTTAGAGAAACTCACCCTCTTCTGTTTCCCAAATATACAGTGATCACAAAAATCAAGCTTACCCATACCAGCGTTACCCAGACAATCTTTCTTACTTAGAATGGTCATCCTTTTCTCACTCCTATGGCCCAATCTCATGTGCTATAACCTTGTATCATTAACATCTGCTGATGCTGTACCAATTGCAGCTACTCCTGTAACTGTAGTTCCTTGTAGGATGTAGAGACTTCTCTGCCGCAGTCTTTTCATTACTACCATGACCCCCCTTCATCACCTTTGGGACACCATTCTCCATAGTAATCCTGCAACTATTAGTCCCAAGAGTACCCAAAGAGATCAAACAACGAGTCATATCAGGTATGTGACGAACCTTAGACAAGGTTCTAACTATACCATCATGGGTTTTAACCTGCACAGTACCTATTCCTGCAACCTTGCACTCAACATCGTTGCCCATAACTACAACCCCAATATCAACAGGCTCATAAGTGACAAACTAGTCCCTACGAGGATACATGTGATATGCACAACTAGAATCTAAAACCCAATCATCACCTAACCCCTTATCAGAGGTGGTGATCAAAGACATGGTAACAAGCAACACATCACCATTAGACTATGACTGTACTACACAATCAACTGTAGTAAGTTTCTCCTTTTTCTCTTTCCCTTTCTTATTCTTCAGCATTCAGCAGTTAGCCTGAATATGATCCAATTTACCACAGTAATTGTAGTTCTTATCAGAAAGAGGATTCCTAGACTTAGAACGGTTCTTTTTTTTTTACTACCGTTTTCCTTTTTCTCAGTTGTTCTACCCCTAACAACTAATCCCTTAGTCGGATCAACATGGATATCATGGTCAAATTTCTCCTTAGACAACAAATTAGACTTGACATCCTCAAACGATATAGTATCAGAATTACTATATAGCATAATCTCTTTAAAGTGCTTATAGGAGGAGGTAAAGACACAACAAGCAGAATAGCTTTATCCTCATCCTCAACTTTACATCCAGACTCTCCAAATCAACAATAATAGAGTTAAACTCACTCAAATGTTTTTGAACAGGGGTACCTTCAGCCGTACAAAAGGTGTAAAACCTTTCCTTCAAACGGATCTTGTTGGCTAGACTCTTCGTCATGTAGAGTTCCCCCAACCGAACCCGTAGATCCACCGCAGTTGCCTTATCGAGCACCTCTCATAAGACATGTGGCGCCAGGCACAACTGAATGGCTGAAACTGCCTTCAACTCTAGTTCCTCTCATTCCTTGTCTGTCAACGATCAACGCCTCTTCTTTTGGTCTGCTGCCCATTGTTCATCAGTCATCTTCCCGGGTTTCTTGTGAGGTCCTTGCAAAACCTTCCATAGCCCATATTGGATAAGAACTGCTCTCATCTGCGCCTTCCAGAGATTAAAACTAATCTCCCCATCAAACTTCTGAATATCAACCTTTATAATTGAAGACATCCTAAACCAAAGCTCTAGTACCATTTGTTAGGGAAAATTGAGCGACTTTAATTACGAAAGCGATAGGATGAAATAGATATTCAGAAATTTAAAGAACGATAACAAGAACAAAGCAATTGCACACAAGAATTTACGTGGAAACCTAATGCGGGAAAAACCACGGATGGCGACGAGCACAATCAATCCACTATATGAGCAGGGAGAGTACAAAGTTATCGCAATCACAACAAGTGATTCGATCCAATAGCAAGATTACAATCTCTCTTGTAATCTCTCTCAAAACTCTCACTACCTCTCAATGTGTTTTGTGTTTACTTGGTTATGGAACGATTATAGATCCTACGCAAGGTCTCTTGGTTTAACTCCTAGAAGTCCAGGGTTTAACTCCTAGAGGAGAACCCTAGCCGCGAAGAAGACTGCACACCAAGATGCAAACCCTAGTCGCCAAGAAGCCAGCACCCGAACTGGGAACGCCACACGGCCGTGATGGGTGGCACGACCGTGCCACCTGGCATGGCCTACCCGTGCCAACTCCCTAATTGCCTTTCGTCGTCGCTTCTTCGGCCTGACACACCCATGTCACCTGGCATGGTCCGACCGTGCCATTTCTTTGATTTTCGGCCACAAAACCTAACAAACTTTATTTGAATAACGCTATTAGAGCAAAGCAAGTTTAGATTGGTGTAATTTGAAGTGGAATTAATCAAGAATAAACAAATGTTAGATTCCTCAAATAAAAGTTCGACAGAGGTTATTAATATAAGTTAGTTTAAGTATTGTAATATTTTTCTTAAGTAAAATGTCGTATTTAGGATTAGTCCATGGAAAAAAAAATCAATGAGTGAAAAATTATGTCCCTTATATGTCAATAATAGTTCAACTTCCATGGAATGGAGATCAAAGACCAAAAAAGTGCAACAAAATATAATTTTTAAGTTATTATTCTTGAAACATTGAAGACACATATGGGTTCACCATGTGTCCATAAATGAGCTTCTCCATATAGTGCGATTGCAAAAGTAGTGGGTCGTTAACATGTAAGGCTACATGTGTCAACTGGGATGGTGGTATTTAATAGAGGATATATAGGAATATAAATGTAATTTTTATTGTATGACTGTGACTATATATACAAGGCCAGGCTCCCAGGTTTGGGTGAGCCATTTATTCATTAAATCTCACATGGTATCAGAGCAAAAAGAAAATTGAACAATTTTTCTTTCGCTCATCTTCTCACGGTTGGCTAGGGTTTCTTTGGTTCTTGGGCTTTCTTCTTTCCCAAGATACCTCAGCTCCCGTCTCCCTGCTCCACCGCAGCCAAGGGTTCCACCGCGATACAGTGGTGCTTTGTCTACCGTCGTCACCCTCGGTTTCTGCCGTGCCGCTTCTTCTCGCACAAGATGGCCTCAACCCCGCCTGATGCTTTATTCCCTTCTTTTCCTGTAGCATATGCGGCACCGTACCCACCACCGATGCTGTCGGCATCTGACTTGACGGCTGTAGCGTCCTCCTTTCATGCGTCTCTCCCACCACCACCCCTGCCCTCCTCGACGCTCTATGCTCCATCGTGCACCGGTCCACCTTTCCCCTATTTCACCTGGACACCTCTCCGTCTCTCCCTCTGGCATTTGCGAATGGTGGTTCATTTGCTACAGTACCACCAGTGCCACCATCGCACCCTCTAGCTTCTAGCCCAATCATGGTCCCGTTCTGGTCCCTACAACTTGGCCTCTTGCTGGACTATCTTGGAGGTATCCCCCCCTTGCCGCCTTCTCTATGGACTGTTAACGTGACGACTTACTTCACCACCATGCTTGCGTCCGTTGATGACTTCCTCTCCTGGTGTACACAATTCACCGGATTCTTAATCATGCATCAACTGTAGGGCATGCTTGATGTCTCCATCTTTCAGCCGCCATCTATCCTTCCTTTGTCGTCAGGTTTGTCGCAACCTAATCTTGGTTATGCTTACTGGCTTCGCGTTGACCAAATAATTCGTGCCTGGTTGTTTGCAATAGTTTCTAAGGAAACCCTTAGTGATGTGCGTGATTTAACACATTCTTTCCAAGTTTGTCAATGCCTTGATTCCCGCTTTAATATGGCTAGCTTGCCTCGATCTCTTGATTTGAAACGTGTGTTGACTAATGTTAGTTTGGGATCGGATCAGTCTATGGACTCTTATCTACGCTCTATTAAGACTATTGCTGACTCCTTAGCTGCTATTCAGTCTCCTATTTCTGATCTTGAGCTGATTCAGTTAACTACTGCTGGTCTTCCTGAGGATTACAATTCATTTGTTACTACTTTTTCTATGTTCCCTGGTTTAACCACATTCGATGAGTAGCGTTCTGAATCGGTTTTCTATGAGCAATGCTTGTATTACAAGAAAGATTGCACTTCAGCGATTCATCAAGCCTTTGTTGCTACTACTGGGGAGTCTTAATGACAGGGAGGCACCAAAGGTGCTTCCAACTCTAAAGGAAATCGCCACAATTGGAATAAAGGGGGGCGTGGCCGCACCAACAACCACAACAACAATAACAAAACCACCAAGTCTTCCTCTGGTGCATCTCAGTCTACTCCCAGGAACATGTCGGTAGGTACTGCTTTGTGTGATTCAGTTGTTTCATTGTTTGGTACTTATTATGCTTTCTCTCATGTTACTAATCGTTAGGCTACAGGTAATAACTCCTCTAAGGGGATTCTAGGCTCTCTTCCTAACATTATGTGCCAAGTATGTCATGCTCTTGGTCACACTGCTATGCATTGTCCCAATCTCTATTCCCCTAAACACTAGTCAGTCCTCCCGACATATGCTGCATTCAATCCTGTCACAGTTGATGAATAGGTTTGGAGCCCTGATTCTGCCGCAGCCTTTCACATGAGACCTGATGATGGTAAGTTACCTAAGTCTATTTATACTGGTAATAAGATGGTTAAGATTGGAGATGGTACCTTACTTCCTATTGTCCATACTGGCACTTCTACCCTCTCCGCTCGAACCAAACCCTTACTTCTTAGGAATGTTTTGCATGTTCCCCAATTACAACATAACTTACTTTCCATCCGGTAGTTGTGTAGGGATAATGATTGTCATGTGGTATTTGACTCTTCCTGTGTTCGTATCATGGATAGCACCAAGGGTGATGCCCTCTTGCAGGCCTCTAGTTCGGGTCTGGTCTACACTGTCCCTGTTTCTACTTCAGTTGAGTATGTTCCTGCTAATATTGTTCTCACCGAGTCTGAAGATCTTTAGCACTAGCGCTTGGGTCATTGTGGAGCTAGTACCTTAGATATTTTATGAAAAAAGAACTTGCTTCAGTTTAAACCAGTTTTCTCTAATGAGTGTGTATCCTGTTGCTTTGCTAAATCTAATAGACTTCCTTTTTCTTCTGTTGAACATAGAACGTCTTCTCCATTACAGTTAATTCATTTTGATGTTTGGCAATCTCCTATTTTATCACATCAAGGTTATAAATAGTATGTTTCCTTTATTGATGATTTTTCCCGTTTTACTTGGCTTTATCCTATGCGTCACAAATATGAGGTCTATGAGTTGTTTACTAAGTTTCAATCACTCGTAGAAAACATGTTTGATTGCAAAATTAAGATGTTTCAAAGTGATGGGGGACGAGATTTTGATAGCTCTTCTATGCATTCTTTATTTAAAAAACATGGCATCTATTTTTGAAAATCTTATCCTGATACTCAACAACAAAAAGGGGTTGCAGAACGTAAGAATCGCTATCTTCTTGAAATGACTCATTCTTTTCTTATCGATGCTTCTATGCTAGCCTATTTTTGGTTAAATGCTGTCAATACGACTGTTTATACCATTAATAGACTTCCCACTCCTATTTTGCAAAATAAATCTCCCTTTGAAGTTTTATTTCAGCGCGTTCCTAATTATTCCTTTCTCAAACCCTTCGGTTGTTTGTGTTTTCCTAATTTTATGGCTTCTGCTGCAAATAAGCTTCAAAGTCGCTCTATCCAATGCGTATTTTTGGGTTACGCTGTGAACTACAAAGGACACCGTTGTCTCGATCCTTTTCCAGGATGTGTTTATGTTAGCCGCCATGTTCGTTTTCTTGAAATGCATTACCCCTTTTCTACTCTAATGGCTAAGTCTCCACGATTGTGTCATCCCTTTGTGTTTCATCAAGATGAAATTTTAACATTGAACCCTATGTCTGGTGCTGTAATCACCTAGTCTTCCGTCCCTGATCCACAAGTGTCTCCGGCCCCAAACGCCCATCGTGCCTTGCCCATTTCTCGATCCTTGTCTGCCAGCCCTCTACCACACTCTCTTGGGCCTGGCCTAACTCCTTGCGCATCCCCTTCCTCCCCCATTCCTTGCCCAGCCCAACCAAGTCCTCACCCACAGCCCAGCTTAGCCTCGGTCTGCCTCCTGCTCAGCCCAGCCCACCTAACAGCCCAGTTTCCCTCGCCCAGCCCAACGTTGCCCCACCCGCTATGGGCGTGCTTTCTATGTCTATTCCTCGTCACCCCATGTAGACTCACTCCAAATCTGGCATTGTTAAACCCAAATCCATCCTGTCACTTGTTTCCTCCGTCACTGAGGTTGAGCCTTCCTCCTTTGCCATGGTCTCCAAATCTACTAGCCAATGATTGAGGAATATCATGCTCTTCTAGCCAATGACACTTGGGATCTGGTGCCATCTCCACCTGCATGGTCATAATATTATTGGTGTAAATGGGTTTCTAAAATAAAATATCATTCTGATGGTGGTGTTAAGAGGTACAAAGCACGATTAGTGGCACGCTTTCATCAACAGGTAGGTATTGATTACCATAAGACATTCAGTCTCGTTGTCAAGCCCTCTAATGTTCATTTGCTTTTGTCTCTTGCTATTTCTTTCAATTGGCCCATTTGCCAGTTAGATGTCAAAAATGGGTTTCTTCATGGCAATCTAACTGAAGAAGTTTACATGAAACAACCTCCTGGGTTTGTTGATTCCTTTTTTTCGAGGCATTTCTGTAAGCTCAAACAGGCTATCTATGGATTGAAACAAGCCCCTCATGCTTGGTTTCATTGCTTCAACAGTTTCTTGTTGTCTCATGGTTTTGTGTGTAGTCATCCCGACCCATCCATGTTTGTTGCTCACACTGACTCTCACATTCTCATCCTCTTGCTCTATGTTGATGAAATTGTCTTGATATACAACTTTGCAGCTATGCTCTATAAGTTTATTACCCTTCTATCTACATAGTTTGCCATGAAAGATCTTGGTGATCTTCATTATTTTTGGGACATTCAGGTGGTTTGCGCTGCATCAGGTCTGTTTTTGACTTAGTAGAAGTATGTCATTGAACTTCTTCATAAATTTCAACTTCACACTTGCAAATCAGTTAGAACCCCTTCTGCTGCCCGAACCACCCTCTCTCTCTCTCTCTCTCTCTCTCTCTCTCTCTCTCGTATGGGGAGTTACTTGCAGATCCTTCTTCGCACCAAAGTGTGGTTGGCGCATTGTAGTACCTTACTATTACTCGACATGACATTGCATGTGCAGTACATGTTGTTTCCCAGTTTATGCATGCTCCCCGTATTACTCACCTCCACATTGTCAAGCGTATTTTTCGTTACTTACAGGGTACATTAGAGCATGGCCTCTAGTTCGACCAACCATCTCTCCAACTCTGGTTGTGGCTTACTCTGATGCTGATTGGGCTGACTGCAAGGATTCCTGTCGCTTTACCACAGGGTATGCTGTCTTTCTTGGCCCAAATCTCATTGCCTGGCACTCCAAGAAGCAACCTACCGTCTCCAAGTTCTCCACTGAGGCCGAGTACAGGGCTCTTGGTTATACAGTTACTGAAACTATCTGGGTTTGTAAGCTCTTGTATGACCTTGGTGTCACTCTCTCTATTCCAGTCCGCCTCTACTGTGACAACCTCAGTGCTACTTACATGTCTGCCAACCCCATGCAACATGATCGTAGCAAGCACATTGCTGTGGATTATCACTTTGTTCAAGAGCAGGTTGCTGATGGAGATTTAGTCATTCATTATATTCCTACTAAGTTACAAACTGTTGACTTTTTTACCAAAGGGTTATCTTCTCAGCAGTTTATGTTACATAGAACCAATCTGTCCATTCGTCCTCCTGATCAGATTGAGGGGGCATAATAGAGGATATATAGGAATATAAATGTAATTTATATTGTATGACTGTGACTATATATACAAGGTTAGGCTCCCAGGTTTGGGTGAGCCATTCATTCACTAAATCTCACGGCATTGTTGTGTGCAGCCTGGCAACACCTGGCAGGTGGCATTCATGGATTGGCTCAACTAAAGAGTTACTCGGGAGACTCGTGGCCTCTCTAATTAATAATAATTCTCACTTGGATTTACACCTTCCCCTTATCATGTACAGTGTAATCACTGTAAGATGCTCATTTCAATGATTGCAGAATTTAGCTTCTTCGTACATTTGAATTCTAAATCATCCAATCTTCTAACCAAAAAGAAAGCTGACCTTTATCGAACTTGTGGGCATCGTTCTGATTCAGTGGGTACGTAGCCAAATTATGATGTTCTTTCATCAATATTTTTAAATTGGTTTTAGCATTTTGGCATAGCTTATCAAGGATGTGTTTTGCAATAACATTGATTGATAAAATACATTGTTTTCTTTGAAAAATATTTTTTTTGGTGTAGTGAAAAATAATTTTTTTGAAGATAGCTAGGGATAATCAACCGACTACAATTGTTTTAGAAAGGAGGAAGTGTATTTTTCTATGGTGAGCTTGGTTGAGGCAAAATAACTTTCGCCAATAAATATTTTTCAATTTTATTGTATTTTGCAGAACAACAGCTTGTAGAAGACAAATTTTTAGGAAAATGATTTTCAACATTGAGAGGAAAACTAATTTTATTTTATTTATTTTTTTGTGGGGCAAACAAAAGGAAGGAACTTGATTAGCCTCTTCCAATTACACTTACAAATTAAGCTTCCTTTGCTCCCAGTTTCCAATCTCTTACCGCAAATCAAGATAGATGTTGCCAATCAAATTAAAATGGAGGATTCAAGACTAAAAAAAAGAGTAATATTCTTATGATTTTTAATTTTTAATTCTTTTTACCTTGTGACTAGTTAGTTTAATCTTTTCACCTTCTAAATACCTAGGAACATTTTTTTCTTAATAATCAATTTTAGTTGGAAAATAATTTTCCTTTAAAAATGATGTTTCTTTGAAAGCCAAATGTGCGAACTCACAACAATCTGTCATGGGTTATTGAGCATTGAACTATGTGGGTGCTGAAGATTATTGAAGGAGTTCAAGGGTACTAGGAAGAGAGAGTAGAGACAAAACGATTAAAATCAACAAGAGGTGTTATTGTCAAATACTGGAAGCTATTTAATATGCGTGGATCAAGATCATTTGAACTTTATACAGTAATGTTTTTAAAGACAGGAAGCTATTAATGTGTACGTAAACCTGAAAAACACATCATAGGCTTGAAAAGTACGTCTACATAGGATCTTCTGCTCGAGAGGATGATTTGTAAATATAATCAAAGAAAGATAACACATCAACTTCTCCTTGATCTTTTAACCTGGTCTTGGAAAATAGCTGCAAGTTCGTCAAATGCAGTCGCTGAAAAGCCATTCGAGGATGAAGGGAGATCATTTAAAGGCCGATGACCAACTCGAAGATCATCAAGAAAAGAATTCCACTGTCCCCCGTTCCTGAATATGGCTGAAAGTTCATCCAAGTTAGAAGTATGTAATCCATTATTTACGGCCAAAGCATCATAAGAATCCAACCCCTTAGCTCCTTGCTCCTGATCAGCGGAAAAATGACCAGGCAAAATGTTGATTCTGGGATCAATATACATGGATATCGGTGGTGGCCGAAATACTATTCTCGTCCGCAAATTCTCATGAATTTGTGGATCCTCCAAAGCATATATTGTCAGCCTATGGGTTCGGTTCAAAGTTGGAGGCGGTGCAACAATAGAATTCGCGTTGATTGGTACATCAGCTGTTATTGGTTCAACTTCCTGTTGCACCTGTTCTTGTTGGATAGTACTAGTATCTTGTCTTTGAGTGTTTTCTAGTATTGGTTCAACTTCTTGCTGCTCCTCGTGGGCTGTATTTTTGTCCTCTTTCTTGCTGTTGGAGTAAACTTTACACAAGAAGTATGTCTTCCACAACTGCATCAATCAGAAAACAATTTACGCATGTATTTTTGAATGGCACATTTTCCATGAATGACATCAATAAAGTGACAGAGTAGCTAGTAAATTGCTATACGTAAATAACATTGACAAATTGAATAAGATTCTCTATACCCAATAATTCGATCATGCATATATAATGCACCCACAAAAACAAGGTAAGCCAATGCTGAAACCAATTATGAATATATAGGACCTCGAACTTTGCTTACCTCTTTATCACCTTGTGGCTCTGGCTGCGATCCTGGTGTCGAAGCTTTGATGGTTGTAGGAGCCCTTTTGCCTTTTCGACCACTTGGTTCGGTCTCCTCCTTTGGCTCCCACAATTGATATTCATGCATAAGCCAACATGTCTTATTGTTCAGGTTCTTCTCAGATGGGTGGCCGTAAAAGAAGGAGAAGGCCCTCTTGTATCCAATAATGCTCTGTTTTTTGCCGTCACGCACTGCGTCAATATTTCTTCCAGTGGCCGTCCAGAAACCATTCCCAGCAGTTCTATCTGGCCTACTTCCGTACCTCTTTTTTCTTCTTGTAAAAAAATACCACTTATTCTTTCCTTGAGGTTTGTACATCGCTACAGAGCCATTGAAAATGCAAATCTTGTTAGTCACAATTCTCATTTGTTAAATTGTAGCAGTAATTCTTTAATTAAAAGGGAAATCCCTACTGAGGAAAAAACAGAGACCTACAAGACTCCATCAACGATACATCAAACCTATGAAGCAAGCTTATAACACCAAAATGAAAAACATATCATCGCCATGTGAATCGTTTTGAAGCGCCTGAACTAAACAGTCACAAAAAGATATGCTCAAGGCCTCTGGCTCCACATTTCCAACCAACAGAAAACCAAGGACCCCACTTGTTAAGATCAGAAGGTCTCAACTAAGATAAACTGTTGTAGAGAGAAGCAAGCAACGTAAAGTATGACTGGATTCGATTTTGATAATGGCTATCAGTACAGTTCAACAATGATCAATTGTGGTTGACTAAGAGAGATGAAGAAAACGAACTTGTAAGATCATCAGGGCAATCTGAATAAAGATCAACTTCATGAATGATGTCAGGGCGGATGGGTTGATTATTGTTCTTAGATCTCAGGAAGTGCAAGAGCAGTTCTTCATCAGTTGGGTTGAATCGCCAGCCCGGAGGCAGCAATTTCCTTCTTGATGTCCCTCCATTGTTATGCAGCATGGTTTCTTGGTTCTTGGACGTTGAAGGCATAATCGTTCACGTAATTTAATTAGGACACAATTAAGTTGTGGGCTGAGCAAGAAACAGCGGGATGAGCAACGAGTATTTATGTATGTATATATATGCTCACAATCAAGCCAGGAGATTGTACAAGGCACAACGGAATTGGCCGCTCTTTCAACTATTTTAGGTCTAGTATAATCAGAGCTTTTAAATAACTAATGTTTAAATTATGTAGGATTTAATTTTTTTTTGAATTAAAAATTTAAGTTAGTTAACCTTACACCACTAAAATATAACAAAATAATCTTTACTTGTATTAAAAGTAAATTTTTTTTGAAAGATACAATAATATGCAAATTTGTTTTGAAATTGCTCAAAGAAAACGAAAAGAAATTCAAGAAATGAAAGAACACTCAAGAATTCTAGTAAGAAGTCAGAAATTCTGTCTGTTGAATTTTGCAATGAGCTTTAAATGAAAAATCTGATGTGGCACAAGATAATGTTTTATCAGGGTGGGATGCAACCCATTTGACTTAGCTAAGCACTTATCAGGGTTGGGTAGAGCAGACAAATGAGTTATTCAGTTTAGGTTCGAGTCGGGTTAGGTACGAGTCAGCTCATGTTTCGGATTAAGTGACATTTTGAGTTGGTTTGGCTTGGGTCAGGTGAACTTCGGTTCGCGAGACTTCTGGTCAATCAATTTTTGATCAAATACGCTTGTCATACAAAAATAAGTAGCTTTGTAGAAAATTTCAGTCCAGGTATACGTTGGTTCATATCAATTCGGGTCTTGGGTCCACCATCGGGTCAGATATTTCGGGTGTTGGGTTGGGTATGAGTGTAGGTCGTTCAGTTCGGATTTCAAGTCTCAGGTCAATTTTGTCAGATATAGGGTTAGGCATGACAGAGAATATGAATTCATCCCAGTGTGCTGTTTAGTTGATAGATTGGGGGAGGGGAGGGGAGGGGGATGAGAGATGAAAATTCATATTTCCTTTTTAGCCTTTGCGGTCAAATTTTCTGTCTAACTATTTTAAAAAAATTAAATAACTAATTCATGTGCAAACTACTTAGGATTTACAATTTTAATTGTTAAATTTTTTGAAATAAAAGTTTTAGGTAACTAACGTAACATCAGTAAAAGTATAACGAATATTCTTTAATGACTCTTAAATATCTCTTTTCTTTAATGCCATTATTATCTAATAGACTAATTTAACTATCTATGTTTAAGCTACCTAGGGTTCATAGCTTAAATCGCTAAACTCTTTTGCTCAAAAGTTGAAGTAGTTGAAAGATATGTACTAACATTAACGTTAAACAAAATTACTTTTTTCCCTCTCCTCCTTTAAGTATATATATTATATTTTTTCCCCATCAGCTACTAAATTCTATCATGGAAATTAATAAATCTATTTTTTCTAATTTAATAGTAAGAGATTGGAAGTCAAAATAAGTTTTTGAATTTGTAAAAATGATTGAATTCATTGCCACCTATGGGAGTTGTCTTTTTTCGAGTAATATGTAATTAATATGCTAGCCATTTTTATATTTACAGTTTAAATATATTTAAATGAAATTTGACTGTAGCTATGTATTCTTGTCAAATTTTATAGGCTACTTATAATCGACTTCCATGATAAATACTATCATTTTATTTATTCATAATTAAATTAAATTGGTTGGGAAAGCCATTGTGTTAATGATTGCCTGCAAAGCGGGGAGTCTATACCCCTCACAACCAAAAAAAAAAAGGGAAAAAGAAAAGTGTGCCTTCCATGTTCACTTCATGCCATTGTTCGATGGTCGCCAACCCTAGACTTGGTAAATGGGTCATTCGGGTCGGGTATGGGTCGAGTCTTAGTTCGGTTCGGGTCACTTTCGAGTCAATTATGATCGCGTCGGGTTCAGGATCGGGTGATTTTCGGGTCAACTCTGTTCGGGTCGAGTTTGGTTTGGGTCGGGTGAAGTTCGGGTTCAGGTCACTTACGTGTACCATGTTCGGCTCGGTACTGGTTCGGTTCGGGTGGAATTTGGGTCGGGTCTATTTCGGGTTGTCTGTAGTAGCCCGAATCGGATCGGGTATGACTCTCGTGTAATTGGGCCGGGTTTGATTCAGTTTAATGTCTGGGTCAATATCGGGTTAAGTGTAAATCGAACCGAGTATAAATCAAGTTGGGTTAATTTCGAATCATTATATGTATGTTTTCAGTGTAACCATCTTTAGTTCTTTACTATTCAATTATATTTAAAAGATAAAAACCATTTAATTAGACAAACCCATTTATTCTAGATTTCTCTTTTAATTCATACGCTAATGATAATTGACTATATATATATATATATATATATATATATATATATATATATATATATATATGTATGTATAATGGAAAATTATATGGGGTTAGTTCTAAATTTACTAAGAAAGTTAGTAAATTACAAATACAAGTATACAACTCATCCCTAACCCTATATAAAATGTGTTGTGCAATTATCCAAAGGATTAAGTGCCGTTAAGTCAAGTTTTAATCATCTCAATTGAGTCCATGCGATAACAAAATAAGTGGACCAGCCTAACACAAATCATTTTTCAATGGTCTCATTTGTGAGCCCCCAATACCAAAATATACCTTGAAAAATGAAAAAAAAGAAAGAAAATAGTGAAATTTTTATTTAGACCCTAGTGTTGTTTTATAAATTCACGTTTGTCATACTTGGAGTTGGCAAATAGAAACAGGTTGGCTCAAGTCGAAGTTTTTGTTAATCGAATCAATGTTATTTGATAACTTGTTAAATGATCATACACCAAAATTCAAAGATTTGTCTTTGTGAGATTGACAACTTGATCTGCATTTGTTCAATGAGTCAAAACGAAAAAGTAACGACAATATATGAGCATGTGCCAATTAGCATTATATTTATGTGATTATGAATGCTCGTTAGCGAAACTCGAGACTTAGAATTTATTGTCCAAAATTCAAATGAGTCACATTATTATGAGATCATATTCAACGATACATTCTTGAATATGATTTTGTAAAATTAAACATGTTATGAAGATGATTTAGAATCGTAGATCAGTAGTGCAGAATTTTTTACAGTAGTCACAGAATGATATTATAAATTTATAATCATAGAGTGCATTGCATTAAGTCATTAAGTGAATAAAATAGTAAAATAGGATTACTATATCCTAATAAGTTTAATAAATTGTTAACTATACTTATCTTTTCTTAATTCCTATTGTGACAAAATATTTTTTTCTCTTATATTTTTAATACATATCTATCAAATTAAAAATTTAAAACTATCAACTACTGTGTTTTTTCCTCTTAAGTTTTTAATTGATTTCATTTGTAAAAATTCCCTCTTAAGTTTTTTTTTTTCCCACCTAAACTCAACTAATTGAGTTTGAAAAATTCAAAATTCCCCCCAAAAGAGGAAAGAATAAAACCCTCAAAAAAAGTTACTACTTATTCAAGTAAAATTGAGTTAGGTAAGAATTGGATCGGTTTTAAATCGGGTACGGATCGGTTTTAAATCGGGTTCTCCTTTTTCGGTTCACTTCGGGTCGGGTTACCACGGATCGGGCTTAAATTGGGTCGAGACATTTCGAGTATGGGTCATTTCGGGTCATGCTACAATTCAGGTTTCGTTTGGTTATGGATCAGTTTACTTCGGGTGTTCGGGCCCAAATTGGTTCATCCCATTTCGGGTGTCGGTTCGGATATGGATCCGAGTCGTTCGGTTCGGGTTTCGAGTCTCGGGTCAGTTTTGCCAGGTCTAGCCAACTCCAAGTAGAGACATAGGTCAAAAGAAAGGAGTTTTTTTTTTTATAAAAAAAACCCCAGCTATAAGTAGAGACAAAGGGAGAAAGAATGAGTTTTTTTTTTAAATATAGAAAAGACTGGATTTTTTTTATTTTGTCTTTACAGGAGGTAAACATTTATTAACAAATCATATGATGCTAGGAGTAAAATAAAATAATTTTTTTTAACCAATTAAGAGTTGCATGTGTAAAACTAGCTTTGGTGGGGTCATTTAAATGGAACCAAATTCTGGCTAATCAGAAATTGGTTCGTATTATTAGTGATGCAATGATTAGTAATTATTTCTTTATTCAAAATAAAGAGATAATGCTTAAACTATGGGTTTGAGCCCAAAGCCCAACTCGAAACCCTAAACTTGGAGCCTATAAAGAGGGGTCATCTCCTCTCATTCAAAAGCGGGTTTAGCATTCAGCATACTACAAGTTTCAAAGCTCAAACTACAGACGACCTCCAGCTACTAAGCAACAAGGATCAAAGTAGGCTAGTTTAATATCTTCTGTAATCTCAAATTGAAGTCAACTTCAGATTTCTTTACCCAGTTCATCGATTGAGATCAAACAACCTTATCCTCACATCAATTGATCTCAACAACTACATTCAACACACTTAGCATTACTGAGTTCAGAGGCTCATACTGCAAGCAGAACACAGTTATCAACCGAGAAGGATCAAAAACTTGGAAGCTTCAGAAACACCAATCACTCATTTGTAGATCAAGATCAAGAACAATTTCAGATTTCTTCAACTGATTTGCATCAATCGATATCAAGTGATCATGCCCTCGAATCACTCAAGTCACTGGGAGATCGAATTAGAGGAATACTTTAGTTTTATTCAATTCAGAGATTGTACTCATACATACTATATCAATATAAAACTGAATTTGTTTCTTAATTTCTTGTCTAATTTTATTTGGACGCGAAATTTGTGTTTACAAATTTTTGCATGCTCTGTGAGACTTTTCTGCCTCTCATCTCTTTCTCTAAGCTAACAAGTTCTACATTTCTTTCAAGAAGAAATGGCTACCAAGAACCATCCTTCAATCTTTGAAGAAAGAGACTATCGGATCTACATCTAAAGATCCACAAAGGCTAGTATTACATTTCGCAATCGAAGCACCATGGTGACGACTACGAGCATGACTAAAACTACTGTCTCCATCACCTTAAAGCAACAAGTCATGATTCCAACTTTACAGTCACGTAAAACTCAAAAAATTGGCTCCAACTTGCTTGTTGATAGAGTTAATCAAATCGCTTGTCTTCCTAATTTGAAGCTACATTCTCTTACTGTCTTCAATATTAAGAAGACTTTACCTTGTGGAATGGATAATTCTAAACCTACATCAATCCTATCTTTCAGCCTTTCGATGCAGAGGATAACAACTATGATGGTAGTGATTCTTTACCAACATGTCTAAGGGATTTGCATTTCTCCCAAACAGAAAATGAGTCTTTCAACACTGTCGTTATGCCAGTCATGGTGATAGAGGCTGTCAACTTAGAGAAACAACTAGTAGACATGAAGGCCAAACTCGATAAACTCTTAAAGGAAAGCATAGAAAAGGATGCCCAAAATACAGCGTCAAAACGAGCAGCTTGCTGAGCTGGTGGAGAAGCTAGAAAAGAAATCCTCTGAAACTTCCAAGAAAGGTTTAGGCACTGAATATTATGATAAAAAGTCAAATCACAGTGAAGAATTTGACGATGGGTGCGAGGCAAAGAAGGATCGCTTTATACACTCGATGTTTGTTGAGCTTATTCAAAACCTAATGGCAAATGCAATCAACGCTTAGTTGGGAGTAGGGTCTCACAAGACTCACTTGTATACCAAGCCTTGTACAAAGAGAATTGATGCTCTTCGTATGCCCACGCTATCAGCCTCCCAAATTCAACCAGTTTGACGACAAGTGTAACCTCAAGCAACACATTGCTCACTTCATCGAAACCTGTAATAACGTTGGCAGTGAAGGTGATCGATTGGTGAAACAATTTATGTGATGCCTTGAAAAAGGAATTGTATTTGACTGGTATACAGACCTTACCTCTGAGTCCATTGATAGCGGGTGGCAAATAGAAAGTAGGTTCTTGAATCGCTTCTATAGTACCCATCGCATAGTCAACATAATAGAGTTGACTAACACAAGGCAATGGCTCAATGAGCCAGTCATTGATTACATAAGTCATTGGTGTGCTATTTCTCTTAAGTGTAAAGACTATTTATCTGAATCTTCGACCGTTGATATGTGCGTCTAAGGGATGGATTGTGATATACTTTATGCCTTGTAAGTAAACAAGACCAAAACATTCCAAGAATTGGCAACACAAGCCCATGATATGGAGCTTACCATGACCTACTATGGAAGACGACTTAATGATGATAAATTAATAACATCGTCAAAAAATGAAATTTTTATACTTAGAGGTTCTAAGGAGAAGGAATGCCCTTATTCTGAGTCTGATACGCCATAAATTCTTGACAAACTTCTCAAGAAGGGGCTTACAAAACTTCTAAAGACAATGTGTCCTGAAGAAATTCGAAGAACAAATGATCTCAAATACTACAAGTATTACAGGATCATCGATCATCCTATAGAGAAATGTAGGGCATTCAAGGAGCAAGTTATGCAGCTTATAAGGGTAGGAAAAATAATATTAGATGAAGGAAATACTGAAGAATCTGATTAATCATCTAATCATATTAAAAATGCTTTAGCAAAAGTATGTCGAAAATTGGTATTTAGGAGGCAGATTCCAAGTCACAATTGCAAATACCCAAGGTCATAAAAGTGAAAGACTCTCAAGTCACCAAAATCATAGACTTCTAAGTCATCATCACAATAGCTAGATGTCAAGGTGAGAACTCCAAGTTACGTTCAAAAACCCTCAAGACATTGAGCCAAGAGCTTTAAGTAAAAAAAAGAAAAAAAGAAAAACTGATAAACTCCCAAGTCAGTCCTTGGGCATTCGCAAGTTACCAAACACAAAGACTTTTAATTCAATTCTCAATTTTTTAAGTTATCAAACTCTCAAACTTCCAAATCAGCCTCTATAGACTCCTAATTGATCAAAGAACTTACAGACTTTTAGGTCACTTTTTGCATAGACTCGAAGACTTTCAAGTCACTCATTTTAGACTTTCAAGTCGCCCAACTGTAAGACTTTTAAGTTAATCTTTACAGGTTTATGAGTTGATAAATTCTGAGACTTCCAAGTCAGCCTCTACAAACACTTATGTCATCAAAGTCTCATACTTCAAAGTCAATCCTACCAAACTCCAACTTCAAGCTTGGCAGACTTCGAAATCATCAAATCTCGGGGACTCCCAAGTCAAAATCTAAGACTCCTAAGTCATCAACTTTTGTGGACTCACAAGTCATCAAATTCTTCCAGAATGCCAAGTCATCATAGTTTTAGAATCCTAAGTCAGCGAAGGAAGAGGTTATCAAAACAACAACAACAACAACAAACTCCCAAAGTGGGTCCCGCTTTCGCGGGGTCTGGGGAGATCCAGCTGTAGGCAACCTTACCGCTACCGGTATTCCTACCCATAGAGAGGTTGATTCCATAAGACCCACAAAAACAGTTTTGGGAAAAGGTTTGAAGGGGAAACGATTGAAAAGCCAATTACCGAAGTAAGAGAAAGGGGAGGGGGAAAGTTTCCTGATACGCGAATAAAGAGAAGGTGGAGACATACCTCAACTCATCGTGAGCGCTTGGTGTCGTGACAATCCGGAACAGCATGACCTGCAAACAAGCAAACCAAAACCCACCCCACCCCACCCCCCACCGCCTAGGCTACTGCGTCCTACGACGCCGGTCCCCCACCATCAGGGACCTTGATCCTGTCCTGCCACAACCTCCTATCCTGAGCCATGTCCTCCGTGAGACCGACAACTCTCAGGTCCTCTCTAACCACCTCTTCTAGGCTCTTCTTCGGTCTACCTCTCCCTCTCTTACCACCGGGTGGGTTGATAGTCTCTCCTCTTCGCACCGGGGCGGCCACGCTTCTCCTCTTCACGTGGCCGAACCATCTGAGCCTCGATTCCCTCATCTTCTCCTCTATGGGGGCCACTCCAGCTAGGCCCCGAATGACCCGGTTTGTAACCCTGTCCAATCTTGTAAAACCGCACATCCACCTGATCATCCTCATCTCAGCTACCATCAACCTCTGGACCTGCGCCTTTTTTAGAGGCCAACACTCCGATCCGTAGAGAACCGCCGGTCTAACTACCATCCGATAGACTTTGCCTTTCAAACCCATGGGCACTCTCTTGTCACACAGTACCCCTGACGCTGACTTCTACTTTTGCCAGCCCACTTTAATCCGCTGGCTAATATCCTCGTCGATATCCCCATTCTGCTGGATAATCGAGCCCAGATACTTGAATTTGGCGACCTTCGGTATTGCCCTCCCATCCAGTACGATTTCCCCCCCCTCTTCTATCCTTCCGCTGAAACAACAGTGAAGGTATTCCGTTTTCGATCTACTCAACCGAAAGCCCCTAGCCTCCAGTGTATGTCTCCAACTCTCCAGCCTGTCATTCACCCTCTGCCTGGTCACGTCGACAAGGATGATGTCGTCTGCGAAAAGCATGCACCAAGGCACTTCGTCTTGGATACCTCTAGTGAGTTCGTCCAAAACTAATGTGAAAAGAAACGGGCTTAAAGCAGAGCCCTGATGCAGGCCCAGACTAACATCAAAATCACTAGAGAACCCTGCCGGAGTCCTAACCCTCGTCCGCCCTCCCTCGTACATATCCTTGATGGCACGAATGTACGCGGGCGACACCCGTTTCTCTTCCAAGCACCTCCACAATACCTCCCTTGGGACTCTGTCATACGCTTTCGAAGAGGTTATCAAGTCATTCAAATTAAAGGCTCCTAAGTCATCAAATTTCTTAAACTCCCAAGTTGTCACATTCGAAGATTTTCAAGTTACTTACATTAAACCTCCAAGTCAACAACCTCCAAGACTTCTAATTCAACGTAACTATATGATTAATGAAGACGTTTAAGTGACCCCTAAAGATTTCCAAGTCATAAAACAATTTCAACTCTTAAGTCACTCTTAAGACTTCAAAGTCGAAGCTTTTAGACTATCTCAAGTTAGCATACATTGAGAAGTCACCCACAAGATTCTCGAGCTATTAAAGTCATGGAATTCCAAGTGATCACAATCAAAGACTTTCAAGTCTCCTAAAGACGTTCAAGTCATTAAAATTCAAGAGTTTTAAGTTGACAAAGTTATTGAATTCTAAGTCACTAAGTAGACTCTCAAGTCATCAAAGTTCAAGCATCTCAAGTCATCAAAGGTCAAGTCTCTTAAGACATCAAAATTAAAAGGCTACCAAGTCGTCAAAGCTATAGACTCCTAAGTCAACAAAATTGCTAACTCCCAAGTCACTAAATAGACTTCCAAGTTATTAAGTTCAAGATTCTCAGTCATCGAAGTTAAAGACTTATCAAGCCATTTTTATCAAATGTGTTATCTCGTAATTCACCAAGCACATTTTCAAATCATATAAATAGGCTTTGAATTGTCACCAATTTGTTACAAACCTTAAGAATTCCTTAAAGTTGGGGGGGGGGGGAGACAGCAATATTGCATCCTCCTAATATAGGCGTCTTCCTTCAAATTGTCAACCCTTTCCTTTAAGTCGTCCACCGACAATGTAGTCATCTTCTTTCAAGTCGGTAACCTTCTATTCCAAGTCAATTCCTCGCCTTGAAAGTTGACATCACTTCATTTTATGATCAGAGTAGTCGTAAAGTCAAGTTTTTGGGGTCTGATCGTAAGGGTCATGCCTTTTGTTATCCAATCAAAGGGGGTAGGCCTTTGTGTGGTTGAAGCGTTCAAGTCTGCACTATCTAATAATAGGAATCACTTTTCTGATTGGATGAGTCAAGGCTCTGTCTGGTCAAAGGACCAAGTCAGTACTATATGATCGGATGAATCACCTTTGCCATATGATTGGATGAGTCATGCCTTCTTTGTCTGATCGGATGAGCCAAGCCTTCGCTTTCTGATAGAGATAGTCACCTTTGTTGTCTGTTAGAAGATGTTAAGTCTCTACTGTCTAATCTAAGGAGTATGAATGCTTTGATCTCTTATTGTAGGAGTCAATCCTTTGCTGTTTAATCGGATGAGCCAAACCTTGGCTTTCTAATCAGGAGAGTTGCTTTGTTGTTTGATAGAAGAAGTTAAGTCTCTGTTGTCGTATCAGAAGAGTATGAATGTCTTTGCTCTCTTATATTAAGAGTCAGCCTTTGTTGTCTAATCAGAAGAGTCAAACCTTCACTTTCTAATTGGAGGAGTCATGCCTTGACTATCTAATTAGAGGGGTCACACCTTCGATGTCTAAATGTATTCGCTCTTTGATCGGAAAAGCAATGTCTGCACTATCTGACCGAAGGGGTTATGCCTTCACTATTTGAGTGGAGAAGCCATGCCTTCACAAATCTGACAGAAGAAGTCGTGACTAGAAGGAAGAAATCAAAGTCGACCCCAGTTAGATTAAGTCAGAGAGTCTTGCGTGAAAAATCGAATTTATAGGCAGAAATGATTTCTCATCTTAAAAGTCGACCTCATTCGCAATCTAATTAGATTAGTCGTGGCAAGAATGAAGGAATCCAAGTCAATCCCAACTAGATTAAGTGAAGGAGTCTCTTACAAAAAATCGAATCTACCTAAGAAAATGATTTGTCGTCTTAAAAGTCGACCTCACTTGCGATCTAATAGCGGGAATAGTCAATTCAGTAGCTCCTAAAAAAAAAGGAAGCATTAGTTTAAGTTCTAAAGAAAAAGGAGGGACTAAAAACAAAATGAACAATCCAAAAAAAAAAGAGACAAAAGGGGTCTAAAAAATGGGGGCTTAAACAAATGAAATATCAAAAGTGCAAAAAAAGGAGAAAAAAAAGGGATGCAAAAAAGAGGCACGCAGGGCAATCTCAGTGGAAAAATACAAGAAAAAGTTGTAACTTGTGATGAAGTATTGGTTCCTTAGACCAACACTCTGGAGCAATTTAAAATTAAATCACCCACCAACTTCTGCAAAAAGTTCATGGAAAATGCCTTGGTTATCTTCTCTCTTTCTCTTTCTCTCTCTTCTCTTTGTGCAGTAGAACCAACCATAAGTGACAACATCACCAAGGATCAAGTTGACATTACTGATTAAAGAGCATGTTGAAGAGAAAGTAGTGCCGAATTTCTGGCTAATTGTAATGAAGACTCACAAGATTTTAGAAGAAGTGATTATAGAGCATGATGAAGCAACAACAACCCGAACGGTGAATTTATAGCAATTGTCAAAAAAGTTATTGATAGAACTTTCTCCAAATTTGTTGATAAAATTCTAGTTTTTAATGTTGATAAAATTTAGCACAAATTGTTGATAGAATTCTATCCTTCTAAATTGTTGATATACTTTATCACAAATTATTGATATAATTCGATCCCTTTAAATTGTTAAGAGAATTTATCACAAATTGTTGTCAGAATTCTATCCCTTTAAATTATTGATAAATTTTATCACAAGTTGTTGGTAGAATTTCATCACAAATCGACAAGCAAGATTATCTTCAGAAAAAAATTCAGTCTGAATTATCTACCAAGTCGGCAAGTTATTTGGCAAAAAAAAAACGAAGAGGAAGCCCAAAAAAAAGGCTCTAATCAGCATCTTCCAAGTTTTCGAGACTCAATCGTTTCAAACTATCAATATTAGTGTACGCGTCTAACTCTTGAATGGGGCATTTGTAGGAGGTAAAAATTTGCTAACAAATCATATGATGCCACATGTAAATAAAATAATTTTTGTTTGGCCACTTAGAAGCTGCTACGTGTGAAATTGGCTTTGGTGGGTTCATTTAGATGGAATCAAATTCAGGCAAATCAGAAATTGCCACTTGTTATTAGTGATGCAATAAATCGTAATTGTTTTTTATTCAAAATAAAGATATAATGCTTAAACTATGGGGTTGAGCCTAAAGCCCAACTCAAATCCTAACCTTGGAGCCTATAAATTGGGGTCCTCTTACCTCATTCTAAAAGGGGCTCAGCATTTAACATTCTGCAAGCTCCAGAGCTTAGACTACAGATGACCTCCAATTACCAAGTAACAAGGTTAAAAGTCAGCTAGTTTAATATTTTCTAAAACCTCAAATTGAAGTCTACTTTAGAATTCTTCATCCAGTTCATCGATTGAGATTAAGCAACCTCGCACTCAGATCAAGTAATCTTGCTAACTACATTCAATAGACCTAGTAAAATAAAGTGCCGCAAGTATACGATTATCATTGTAGAACTTGAGGGTCGTCTCCATAGGAAAGATGGAAGAGATTCAAGTCACTTAATTAGTAAACTAAACTAACTAATCTAAAATCAACTACACCAGCCCAAATAAAGCAACTTAAAGAGACCTCATGAACTTCAAATTGAGAATCAAATTCTAACATCATGATTCAACTAAGCCCAAACAAGAATGAATCCAATGTTTAGTAATGAGCAACATCCTAAAAATAAGTAAACTTAATATCATCACTCTACTCTTAAAGAGGGGAAGATCAACTACAAGCTTCATTATGTGAGCTGTTCAAAAACAGGGGCCAAGATGCATGAAGAACAGAAACGGGACTGAATGAACTAGAAAGCAGAGGAGTGGAAGGTACAGAAACAGGGGGATTCACTTAGCAAAATCAAAGCCCAAATCAACCCGTCAACCAAGAAATTCGAGTACTAATAGAAACCAAGGAGCACAAACGGGAGAAGGGAAATTGAAATTATCGAAAGTAAAACCTAGAATTTGTTTAGTACCGTGCTGAGAATCAATCGAGGCTATTCCAAACTAACAAAGTAAAATGTAAATAGATGAAATTGCTAGCTAGAAAATGGATCTGAAATTCGAATTCCAAAACCGAAACGAAATGAAAAATGATCCCTAAACTACTAATAACTAAAATTCAAAAGAAAATACCCAAAAATTAAACCTAAAACTTGAAACTAAAAACCTAGATTCCTCCTTCTGGTGCCGTAATCCTTCGACTTATACAACTTCAAGTTGGCTCATCCCCTTCTCCTGACCGTTTGATGTGGTTGCTGTGGATGGTGGAGATGGTGCGGTGATGAGTGGAATGCACTGGCGGGTGAGAATCGTGGAGTGGATGAGGGTTCTTGTGGTGTTGGTCGATGGAGGTTTTTGAGAGAGAGAGAGAGAGATGAAGATGAGACGACGATGATGATACCGAGAATAGGGGGCCGCTGAAATGTCGGGGTCTCGGGGGATTTGGTGAACCTAAGAGGATAGAGAGAAGGAAAAATGGGGGGTAAGGGGGGGCACGTGACCAACACGTGCGAGGCTGGAGTTTTTATTTAATTTCCTTTTTTTACTTCTTTTGGGTTATACAAGATAATGGGCTAAGGAATTTGGGTCGGGTTTGAGTCAAATTAGCCCAATTCTTCGTTTCGACCCTTGTTCATTTTTTCTTTCCATATTTTTTTCCGAATTATTCAATGCCTCCAAAACAAAATAAAATCAAATAAAAATATAAAAATAACATTTATTACGAGCATAAATCGGGTATAAAGGTATCCTAAAAATATCATATTTTTGGCACAAACAAATACCCCCACACCAAGATTTTGCTCATCCTCGAGTAAAATGACTAAACTACCTAAAAGAAATGAAAGATAAGAAAAAGAAAACCTAACTCACTTTCATAGGAATCACGGTTATATTTAGCATATGGAACAAGCCCTTTAAACCCCTCAGTTTCTCAAGTGGACTAGTGAGGTCTTGTGAGGGTTTTTAAGTGAAATTCCCACAAAAATCATTTCAAAAACAAAAGAAAAATCTTTTTGGATTTTTTCAAAGCGTGAACATATATACAAATAATAGGAAAACCATGTACATGACTCAGGCAATTGCATCACCCCGCAACCAAGTTACCAAACTCTATACAAATAGAATGTACAATCAAAAGATATCTGAGTCAAAAAGAAGCGTCTCAACTCTCATTTTTTACACCACACACAATATATAATGACATGTATACCTTGGTGCATGTGCTTATGTGTATCAGTTCTTATGAATCAAGTTGCTAATATCGACACAATCTCCATTTCCGTGCCTAATTGCCTTATTTGCTCATTTTCCCCAATTTTGTCCCTTTTTTTTTTCAAAAATAATAAGCACACACCCTAAACCCACTTCACTTATATTCGGGCATTCCTTAAAAAGGGGTTTTATTCAATTGTGCAAAAGCAATTATTTTATCACCCAAACAGATGCGTAATCAAGCAAAATAGCACACATTCAAGCCAATTCAAGATATGAAATAAAGATGGTAGCTTTGACCATTGGTGCCTAGGTTTTTATTCACTTTTTTAGACTTTTTTTTCCATTTTTCTTCATTTTTTTCGATTTTTCAAGAGCTTAAAAGGTACTTTGGCAAACAAAGAGTTCACTTTTATACAGCTTCAAGTTGGCTCATCCCCTTTTCTTGTGCGTTCAATTTGGCTGCCGTGGATGGTGGAGATGGTGTGGTGATGCGTGGAATGCGCTGGTGGGTGAGAATCATGGAGTGGATGAGGGTCCTTGTGGTGTTGGATAATGGATGTTTTTAAGAGAGAGAGAGAGAGAGAGAGATAAAGATGAGATGATGATGATGAAGCCGAGAATCGGGGGTCGCTGAAATGTCGGGGTCTCGGGGGTTTTGGCGAACATGAGAGGGGAGTGAGTAGGGAAAATGGGGGGGGGGTTGGGTAAGGGAGGCCACGTGACTAGCACGTGCGAGGCTACGGTTTTTATTTAATTTCCTTTTTTTTTCTTCTTTTAGGTTATGCAAAATAATGTGCTAAGAAATTTGGGTCAGGTTTGAGTCAAATTAGCCCAATTCCTCATTTCGACACTTCTTCATCTTTTTTTTTCCGCATTTTTCACGAATTATTCAACACCTACAAAACAAAATAAAATCAAATAAAAATATAAAAATAACACTTATTACGAGCATAAATCGGGTATAAATCTATCGTAAAAATATGGTATTTTTGGTACAAAAACCTAGTATTGCAGAGTTCAGAGGCTCAGACTGTAAGTAGCATCTAGTTATCAAGCAACAAGGATCAATAATTTACAAGCTTGAGAAACAACAATCAACCATTTGCAGATCAAGATCAAGAACCATTTCAGATTTCTTCAACTGAGTCACATCAATTGAGATCAAGCAGTCATGCCCTCAAATCACTCAAGTCACCAGGAGATCGAATCAGAGGAACACTTCAGTTTTATTCAATTCAGAGATTATGCTCACACATACTACATCAATATAAAGCTAAATTTGTTTCCCAATTTCTTATCTAATTTATTTTAGGCACGAAGTTTGTGTTTCTAAATTTTTGGCTCGCTTGGTGGGGCTTCTCTGCCTCTCATCTCTTTCTCCAAGCGAAAAAGTTCTACACTTCTTTGAAGAAGAAATGGCTCCCAATAATGTGATCCTTCAATTTTCGAAGAAGGAGACTGTCGGATCCACATATAAAGGATCCACAAAGGCTAGTATTGCATTTCGCAATCGAAGCACCAGGGCGACGACTAGGAGCACGACTAAAGAAGCTGCCTTCATCACCTGAAAGCAACAAGTCGTGATTCCAACTTTATGGTCACATAAAACTCAAAATTTTTCTTACTGATGGAGTCAATCAAATTACTTGTCTCCCTAATTTGAAGCTACATTCTTTTACTGTCTTCACCATTGGGAAGACTTTACCTCGTGGAATGGATAAATTCCAAACCTATATCAATTATTTAATCTATTAACAATTATGCTCATTGACTTAGTAATTAGTAACAAATGCACAATTTCCCAAACTTTCCACGTAAATAGAAGAGCAAAATCAAGTTTTGTTCAGGTGGTCCCTTTTTTTAAATTTCATAAATTTGAATGTATATAAATTTATTTTAATGAGTCCCTTCAAAATTTTTGGAAACTTTTATACAAAATTTTAAAGAAATTTCAAATTGTACACTAGTCTTATCAACTCCTTCTTCCCTATTGGAGTTTCTCTATGGCTTTTGCCCTTCTTGTCTCTTGCCATTGCTTTTGCACTATTGTGTGCTGTTCGTTTGCTCTTCTCTGTGGTTTAATCAAGTTTAAGATGGTTGAAGAGAATAATGTCAAGCAACCGATCCAAATGATCCAAAACTTATGGGGTTCAGATGAATAGGCTTTGGACTTTGAGGTTGACTCTTCTATTGCACATGAATTGAATGAATTGGCATTGGGGATAAGATATGGGTAGGTAGGGTTATGAATAACACTATTGTGAAGAACACAATACAAAGGCCATGGAACCCTAGGCATGGCATGATGGTTGTGGACTTTATTGATTTCTCTTTTAGTTCTTGGCCTTGAATGATGTCAAGAGAATTTGGAACAAGGGACTTTGGTCGACAATGGGGCATGACCTTGTTCTGAGAAGGTGGTGTGCAGCAACGACTGTGGAGGACATTCAATTCACGTCCTTCTAGTTTTTGACGTGGAATTTTGGGGTTTCCTTGACAATGAGAAATAAGACAATTTCTGAAAGAATTGGGACCATCTTAAGGCTTTACAGGAGGTGTATATTTGAGAGGGAAAGGGTTCTTATTTGCAAAGGTGGAAATTGAGTTGAACAAACCATTGCACCCAAGGAGTGCCACTCGAGGTGGATTGATTTCATTTATAAATATCTCCCATCATTTTGTTGTGGCTGTCGGAGGGTAGGGCATGAGTCTAGAGGTTGTGAAGCAGATATCAAATATGAAAATTTCTATAGACCATGGATGAAGGTAGAGGTCAAAGCTATCAGCCCAGCGTTGCAGCCTATGAAGAGAAGTTGGATGCCTTGAGGAAAGCGGTAAAGCCGGTAAGCGCCTCGATGGAGGTGACAAGTATAGATGTTACATGGCATACTACTTCAACCTATGCTAAACTATGGCAGTTACCATATGAGTGTGGCTAGGAAGGGGTGACTGTATGAAATCTCCATCCTCAATGGAGAGCGATACTAGCAATGTTGCCCTGAGTTCAAGGGGGCAAAATCTGCAGCTTGAGGGAGCTCTATATGATGATGTAGAATAGTCGAGTGAGGTTGGAAGGAAGGAGATTATTATAACGATGAGTCTAGAGTGTTGAAGTTGGACATTGGGCAAATATCTTTTCTTATGGTGCCGAGCTTGGTGGACATTAAATGTAAGATTATTGAAGTGAAGCGAAATCCTACCAACATAAGATCTGCTAATCAAAATAGGCATAGGAATGACGCCATTATCTATAGCTATTTATGATGATGTACACAAGGATGGGCCTTAACATGCAATCGATGATGCCATAACATTACAAGGTTGGGATAGCCTTAGGGTTCGCAGCCAAGTGACTAGGTTAGTGATATGGAGTGTTGTTAACTTTGCACTGCCCTCATGTTATTTTTTTTTCCTGAAACCAAGTCTATTGTCGTTTCTTTAGTTAATTTTTTATGGTCTTAGGTTTTCCTAATAATACAAGAATTGGTGCTCTTGGAATCTCCGATGATTTTTATGTTTGTTGGCACAGTGGTCTTGTAGTGGTTGTTGGTATGGTCAACGAATATGTTATTCAACTGTATTTTTGCTCGCATCCTAGTTTTCAGCACTGGGCTTTATTTTGTGTGCATGGAGTAGTTGATTTTGCCTCATATAATGAGTGTTGGAGTTATATTGATTCTTGTGTTAGACGAAAGACATTACCTTAGGCTATTATTGGATATTTAAATGAACTCCTTGATTCAAGTTACAAGGACAGAGGGAGGCTAGTTAGGGACACAATTTCTAACATTCTAGAAAATCTTGTGTTCTCCAATGGATTAGTTAACCTTGGGTATGCTGCCAATCCATTTACTTGGAGTGATAGGTGCTGCGAGGCCAAGATTCTGGCGAAAGTGAAAGGGAATCCCACTATCAGATCCTAAGTGGGGTGAATACATCTCTAAAAGGAGACGCCCCTACTTTTGAAAGAGATCGCTCTAGGTCGAGGTCAATCCCCATGGTTGGAAATAGGATGACTGGAGTCGCTGCGTTATTATGACCTAAACAAGGGTGAGATTTTCATAAAGCAGTTTAAAAGCCATTTTTTGAAAACAAAATTGGCTCGTGTCCCCAAAAAAGGAACAAGTAAGTGAAAATTGGTCTAGGAACTTGAAATAGTGGGTCCGGGGGTCTAGGTTAGGAAGGCAAACGTCAAGGACTCACCATTTCCTCCATCCTAAGGACGGGATCCTACTAATATGTTGTGTCCTTTTAGATGTTCTAAATATTGGTCAAATGATTATCCAAAGTGAATTGAAAATAAGATAAACATGTATGGATGTACACGTAGGAATACATAGGCAGGCACACCAACAAAAGATTCAAGGCCAACAGATTGGTTAATGCATGATGGTTTTGCATTTGGATGAGCATCAATATTTTCTACATACCGATCATCATAGGACTTGAATATACCCTTAGATCAAAAACCCCACTTAGTTCTAAAGGGGATTCCACCATAAGTCCTTAAGTTGCACTAGGGAATTATTAGCGATCATTTCCCCCGTCGAATGGTCTTGTTAAGAGGCTTTGTTGATGACTCATGTCTAGATTTGGGCCGATCCAAATGTGAATGAAGAAAGCTACTCGGGGTTTCAACTTTGTCCTCGAGGTGATAAGTGATTGGATGGGTTGACGTTCTGATTCTAGGCATGCATATGAGGATTAGACCTCTCAACATTCCCATTTTAACTAAGAAAATGATTCATAGCAATATGGAATGGAATTATTTTTGTGGAGATTATTTAACGGTTTAGTGTTTGATGGCTAATACTTCTTACAACTTTAGACATAGTCCCCATTGATGGCCTGTCCCTAAATAGGAGTAAAGGATTAGGTATTTGGTCATATCTGATTTGCAAGTAGTCCACTAGGAATATTGATGGAATTGTGAAGGTTATTGGAGACAAAAATGGATGTGGCTCATCTTAAAGATAAGATATAAATAAACTTATATTTTTGAGACCGAGTTTGATGAAGGGACTTAACCATGCACTATTGAATATGTCGGTCCTAAGGACAAGGATGAAAATATGTTCTGATACATACAGGCAGAGTTGTATCTAAAAGTCATTATTTAGTTTCTAGTCAAATTCATATATGTCTCATGATTTTGGTTGAGATGATCATAAATGGGCAGTGACCACTACCGCAAGCGCATGAGTAGTTGTGGTATAGATAAAAAGATCGCTACTTAAGGACCAATGTAATCTATCGAATTTTTATTTGTCCAAAATATGCTAAGTCAAATTCTAATTCAAGAGGGTTCGATTAGACAACTTCTCATTCACTAATTTTTAAAATCAATTAAGGAAACATGCTTAGGAATTCTTGTAGTAGTGAAAGTTGATTGGATCAAAATGATAAGGGTGTGCTTTTGCTTAATTGGTTAATTTTACGGATTCGCAATCTATCAAAAAAAATTTAGTCTATTATTTTGAATTAAACCAAATTTGTCTAAACTTAGCAAAAGTCATTCTTTCAAACTTATTTGTCTTAATCCAAGTTAAACATCAACGATTACACTCTATGTTCTCCTAACATACAAATCTCTCTTTCGAGATGACATTATGTCAAGTTTATCAAGCAGTCCAACAATCAAATATCACCTTTTAGTTTTTCCCTCAATTGTTTCAAGTGTGGAAGCAAACTTTAGCCACAAATCGACTCACAAGATGATAATCACTTGAAAGAACGAAATTAAACCAATCATGAAATAAACACAGTTCTATAGATTAAATGATGATCCAACTACACTTTCATAAACTACTATATCCCTAGACAAAATAAAACTACTTACTCATGATAAAAGATTGAACAACTAACCAATGTTTTGGCAAAATATAAGAGAAAGGGCTTGACTGAGATAGCCTTCAACCAAGGGCTTCAAACTGCGTCAAACTCAAACATACACTCTCAAGATTTCTCACTAAAACAATAGTCAAACTAAGAATCTAAAGTAAAAAGAACAAAAATTTAAGAACGAAGATAAACTAGGCTACTCTTGCTTGTTTCTCTCTGCTGCACGATGCCCTTTTATAGAAAAACCAGGACGTTTTCAGCCACACAGCCAAAGGAAAACAAAGAGGCAACAGTTTGACATCTCACCATGGTCCGTGGCAGACACCACGGTCTAGCTATGGTCTTGGCTGGAATCGATTTTCTGCTCTTTTCTTACTCCACGGGTGTAGCTGCACATGGGTGTATGTGGGGGAGGTCAAAATACATCCAATAGGGGTCAAATACTAGGTAAAAAGGCCTAAAATCCTGTAAATCACATCAAACAACTATACCCAAGCAAAAATCGAGAATAGGAGTATAAATTATAACTCAAAACACATAATTTTGCTAAAAATGTTGCAAAATGGCCCTAAAGTGATGTATACATTAAGCACTTATCAAACTCCCCCGTGCTTAAACTATTGCTTGTTCTCAAGCCATGCTAAAAATTGAAAATATACAAAACCTCTTCAAGATAGATAGAAGCAACATTCCAATGGCAAAGCGGATCCAAAGGTAGCCCAAAAAGATGCAAAAAATCATTAGCAATTAGATTAGGGAATGAAATTTTTGAAAATCACTTGATAAACCACAATGTCAACCTTGAATCAATCCACCAAATATTCAAATACAGTCATTCAACATTTGAAATAAACGAGGCTAGTAGGGCTGGCAGAACCTCACTATAGTTGTGTGGCGCTCATTACTCATGTGTTTGAAAACGTATACCTAGATAAAGGTTTCCACAATTCTCATTCCTTAGACTCAAATCTACCATAAGCTTGACAAGACTCTGAAATTCGCCATCACTAAAATATGCAAACATACTAGACAATCATGACGACTTTCATAAGGTTGTAATGGGGCGATGGGTAAAGGTAAGAGCGGAACAAATGTTTTGGAAATGAGGAGTTGGAAGCCATAGACTAAGAGCTAAACAATTCTAATGCGCCGTACTACATCTCTCTTAGACAAAATACATCGCAAATTGAAGAGAGAAAAAGTTTGATAACCACAAGAATTTACAATTCCCACAAGGCTAACACTTTCTTCCTTTGCGTCTTCTTTTTTTTCTTTTTTTTTATTCGTTTTTCTTTTTTTTTTCTTCCTTTTTTGCGTTGTTTTTTTTCTCGAAATAAGTTAGCCAAGGGAAATCCATAACGAACTTTAAATTTGTTAGGCGATAATTTGTCATATTTTACGTGTCTCTTTTACTTAATTTTAGCTCGTATAAGAATATAATATAATATTTAGGGTTTTTACTTGTTTTATTTGCTTTTGTAGGTAATAAACTTTAAATCGAGCAAATGTCACGAAAAACAGCAAAGATGGACAAAAAAGAGCAAAATCAGGCAAGAAGGGACGATAGGGGTGCCCAACCACCGTGCTAGAATGTGGCACGGTTATGGCCCCCTCCGTTCGCTCGACCGCGCGATTTCCTATTTAATGGCCCTTCGGGCGTTTTGTTCGGGGGGTCACTCGGGGTTCTCTCTGGCGATTTTAGAGTAGTTTTAGTTTAGGTTTTAGCCAATAAAAACCTCATTTGGAGGATTAGATTAGGATGTTGTAGATTGTATTTTGGATTCGAAGCTTTGGATTTCAAGTTCATCCCATTAATCAAGTATAACTTCTCTTCTCTCTATCTTTCATGTCTTGTTCTTGTTTAGGTTTTACTAGTTTAATTTTTCTGTTGGATTTGTTTAGTTTAGATGTTTAGTTTTCATTGTTAATCGATGTTTAATTAGATTGATTAGATTATATTAGTTTCTTTCCGCCTCTTGTTCATGTTTGCCTTCTTCTTTGCTAGTTTAGGTTTAGTTTGGGTTTTTGTATTTTGTTGATGATAGTTGTCAATTTGGATTGGTTTGGATTGTGGCTAGCCCTTGGTGGCTAATTAACCTTGTTTAGGCCCCAACCTTACCTTGTTTATGCCTAGAATTTAGAGTTTTCTTTTACGCCCGCCAAGTGTTCGATGAAATGCTTGAAAGAGCCTTCATCTGTGTTTTGGGGTAATTGGCTTATGCTGAGAAGTGAGGCCGATTGTCTAGTGTGGCAAAGAGAATAGTTGGGATTGGGACATGAAAATAGTCTCGTCGCTAGCTAGGTCAAGGGTTGTCAACTTAGTAGTTTAGTTGAACTATTCCCATGAAAATGTGTGGTTAGAGCAACTAGATTAGCTTATTGACCTTTGAGAGAAGGCTTAGGTGGCCTCAACGATGCAACTGAACAACTCTGAATGCTAGCATAGCTAGGAAAGGCTTGGGCTTGACTTGATTACTTGGTTTATCGTAGGTCTAATTATAGTCCTTTTGCTTTCACTTTAGTAGTTTAGTTCTATTTTCTATCCCTTTAGTTTTGGCTAGCTTGAGACGCTTTAGATAGTTCTGGTACTTGAAAACCCAACTCTCTGCAGACGACACCCTGAGTACTCAATGGTGTACCTTGCACTTGGGGTTTATAAATATTAAAACTTTTTCCTCTGACAAGTTTTTGCCTTCGTTGCCGGGGAGCTGGTGCTTTACAATATTAGAGCTTACTTGGGCATTCGAGACTAGGCTTTTATTTTGAAAAAAAAAGAAAAAAATTTTGAAAATTGAAAAAAAAAAGTATTTTTCCCACTTTCCTCAATATGAGCATGAATTGTTTTGGAGATACTATGATAGATTACATGCTTTTCTTACTTATTGTGATCTTTATTTGGAAAAGTGGAAAATTTTGAATACAGTCTGTGAGGGTGTGAATTGTGAGACCCATGCTCTTTTAGAGTATTGGGATTTTCGTGCTAAAAATATTGATGAAGCTTGGGATTTTCTTGATTGGTTGGCTCAGGATACTTACGAATATGAGATCAGTTGCACTAATTCATACATCCCACCCTCATGCATCCCTGATTATGCTCCTTCTGTGTGTGAAATTTGCCATTGTTCTGATCATGAAAGTAATTCTTGTCCTTGTGATATTTCTGATGATAGTTTTGCTAAACTGTCTAGTATGATAGAGACAATGAATGAGCAACAAATTGTGTTTGCTAATAAAATACAGGAGTATGACTTGTTACATGAGACCGACCTTAGGTTTAGTTCTCCTAGACTCGATGTCGATCTGTGTGATAATGGTGCGTCTTTCCCTCCTCTAGAGTCTGGAATAGAGGAAGTACTCGACCCTCCCTTGAGTACTTCACCCATTGTTGCTCCATCCTCACCTAGCCCTTTTAGGAACAACATTATGTTCATCATGACTTTTCTTGAGACACCTTCCCCTTTAGTTTAGTCGACGGAGTTTAAGTTAGGTGAGACCTTTGGTATTATCGCTAGTGTCAATGAGGATGATACTTGTTCTGAGTCAGACGATGTTTTTGTTGAGGTGCATGATCTTGATGCGATTTCCTTAGGGATGTCTTGTGTGGATGTTCTAGTTGCAGGGTCATCTAGTCCTGATCTAGTTGGCCATGTATCCTCCAACTCCCTTGATATGTTCCATGCTTCCCCTTCGTGTTCATCACCCTCTCATTCCCTTGAGTGTTTTGATATGTTGCTTATTGATTCTCATGTGATGCTTGAGGGGATGGAGGTTGTCTGTTCAGAGTCCCTAGGTACCTTTAGAAGGTACGACCCCTCGTTTGATCCTTATAATCTATACCTAGAGGAAATGCTTGGAAAAATCATATTGCTTAGTACATTCGATTTTTCTACTGATTTTTCCAACGCATTTGATAAATTTAAGAGAGTTCTCGCTATCATTCCTAGATGCATGTTTTGGTGCTGTTACTCACATTTATCTGAGTTGCATGCTCAGATATATGATAAGGTCTTGATAGCTCTGACGGTGTCCGAGTTGGAGAGGCGAGTCTTGAGAGATAAGAAGGAGTTGCTGATGCTCCTTAGGCTTCCACAATCTTAAGGAGGCATAGTTTGAGTACATTCAGTGCCTGATCTGGTATAATCGTTTTAACTCTTCTCCTTTCTTTTTATTTAGTTGTGGATATTAGGTTGCTTAGTTGTGGATATCGGGCTGTACTTTTGTGATGATCATTTTGAGGTGATACTTGGGAATCTGTTAAGCCAGTTGATGGCTATGATCACTTTTGTGTGATTTTGTGTTTTTGTTGAGTGAGTTAGCTTGTGTATATGTGTGTTTTGTTTGATTTTGGTTTTTGTGTGTTTGGTGGTTGGTGATGGCTCTCAGCTCCTAATGAGGACATTGTGAGATTTAGTTGTGGGGGTGGAGTCATTTACCCCTTTTATTCTTACTTTTGTGAAAATTTTTCATTTTTGCACAACACAAAATTTTCAATTTTCTCTTTTTTTGTATAGTTTTTCTTTTTGTTGGCTTTAGGGGAGTTTTGAACTATTTGATTAGCCTTGATCTCTGGTACCTTAGCCATTAGTTCGTATATAAGTATAATGTGCATGATGGATTTTTGTCCTAAGCTTGTCATTCTAGGCCTTGGCTCTAACCCTAATAGTCCATTATAATTTTGCAGGCCAATCCTGATTTATATATCATCATTATCTTAGGATCTTAATCTTCCATTATTTGACTCTCCCACTTGCACTTGTGCAACACTACTTTTGCCTTCACTTCAAAATTACAAGGGTGAAGAATTTCTGAAAAAAAAGAGAAGAAAATCTGAAAATATCCCTTTGAGGCATGCGCTACTGGGTGCTACCCTTTAAGGCAATATTGCTACTAGAAATGTTTACTTCCTATGTCAATAAGTTAATAATATAGTTGATGCCAGTCAAGTGGATTGAGTTGATTTTGGTAAGCCAAAGTCCTAGGATGATGATACACTTCCTAAAATGCATAGGACACATGTGTACAGGCTAATACTTGAGTTACTAGGGGGTTTTGGTTGATCTTATTATGTATAGTTTACCCCCATGTATATTTTGTGTTTTGTCATTTTTATTTTTATTTTTTTTCAATTTTTGTTTCTCTTTTTCTTTATTTTCCTTTTTGAGATTTTGTGGGTATATGTTCTGCAAACCCTCACGAGACCTCACTCGTCCACTTGGCGGAACCAAGGGGTTTAAAGGGCTTGTTCTATACGCTAAATGCAACTGTGATTCCTATGACAGTGACTTAGGTTCTTAGGTTAGTTTTTATTTTGTTTTGCTTGAGGACGAGCAAGAGATAGGTGTGGGGGTATTTGTTAGGCGATAATTTATCGTATTTTACGTGTTCCTTTTACCTAATTTTAGCTCGTATAATAATATAGTCTTTAGAGTTTTTACTTGTTTTATTTGCTTTTGTAGGTAATAAACTTCAAATCGAGCAAACGTTGCAAAAAGGAGCGAAGACAGACAAAAAGAGCAAAAGTAGGCAAGCAGGGACGATAGGTGGGTTGAACCACCGTGCCAGAAGTGTGGCACGGTGGGGCCGTGCCATATGGCACGGTCGTACCCCTCCTCCGTTCGCTCGGCTGCGCGATTTCCTACTTAATGCCCATTCGGGCATTTTGTTCGGGGGGGCCGTTGGTGGTTCTCTCTGGTGATTTTAGGCTAGTTTTAGATTAGATTTTAGCCAATAAAAACCTCAATAGGAGAATTAGATTAGGATGTTGTAGATTGTACTTTGGATTTGAAGCTTTGGATTTCAAATTCATCCCATTAATCAAGCATAAGTTCTCTTCTCTCTCTCTTTCATATCTTGTTCTTGTTTAGGTTTTGCTAGTTTAATTTTTATATTGGATTTGTCTAATTTTCATTATTAATCCATGTTTAGCTAGATTGATTAGATTATGTTAGTTTCTTTCCCCCTCTTGTTCATGTTTGCCTTCTCCTTTGCTAGTTCAGGTTTAGTTTGGGTTTTTGTATTTTGTTGATGATAGTTGTTAATTTGGGTTGGTTTGGATTGTAGCTAGCCCTTGATGGCTCATTAACCTTGTCTAGGCCTAGAATTTAGAGTTTTCTTTCACGCTCGTCAAGTGTTTGATGAAATGCTTCAAAGAGCTTTTATCCGTGTTTTGGGGGCAATTGACTTATGCTGAGAGGTGAGGTCGATTGTCTAGTGTGGATAGAGATAATAAATGGGATTGGGGCATAAAAATAGTATCATCGCTAGCTAGGTCAAGGGTGATCAATATAGTAGTTCAGTTGAACTAATCCCATGAAAATAGATGGTTAGAGCAACTAGATTAGCCTATTGACCCTTGACAAAGGGCTTAGGTGACCTCAACGATGCAACTGATCAGCTCTGAATGCTAGGATAGTTAGGGAAGGTTTGGGCTTGACTTGATTACTTGGTTTATCTTAGGTCTAATCATCGTCCTTTTGTTTTGCTTTGGTAGTTTAGTTCTATTTTCTATCCCCTTTGATTTTGCCTAGCTCGAGACGCTTTAGTTAGTTCTGGTAGTTGGCAACACAACTCCCTGTGGACGACACCCCAAGTACTTAACGATACACCTTGCCCTTGGGGTTTATAAATATTAAAACTTTTTCCCTAACAAAATTCCAACTCTTCTCTACACTTTGTACTATTAAACAAGGGATTTCCTTTTTATCGATCAAGCTTACACATCCCTTTACCAAACAACGAAAATCCACTAAAAGATCTCAACTCTCCTTCCTACCTCCCAAATCAAACTTGACGCAAAAGAATGAAACACTCCTCTAATCTTGGCTTAAGGGTAAGATGATCATTTGGCCATAGGCTATAATAGGATATTCAAATCAAGAAAAATGGATATAGGCTAAAAGGGGGTAGCAAGGAATATAATATACAACAAAGGTGGCTATTTAGCCATTAGGTTTAACAAATGAAAGAAAAATGCCTCAATCATATTGCCTAAATGCATATACGAAATCTGATCTAAAATGAGAATCAAAGCAAGTTCTAGAGAAGTGATATCAAGGGAGAGTCACACATGAAAGAAAATATGAGACTAAATTGATAAATTGTCTCTAAAAGTTCAAAGTCTCACGGGATATGTACCAAGGTCATGGCTAGCTCGTTAGTAAATACATGCCAAAATTCGTATAAAGACTCATGGGATGATCAACTCGCACTCAACATGTGGTCAAAACATGGAGATCATTTTGAAAACTCATTCTCAAACATTTTATACACAATTTGCGATCAAAGGATCAGACTAAACTAAAGAAGCCTACCAAATCTAAAAATATCATCATCGGAGGATTTTTTTTATTTTTTTTGTTTAAATTAAAATTTTTGGTTTTTTGTGCAATTTTTTAGCACATGCTTGCTCCTACTAATAATGCAAACTAAAATGCAAAAGAAACTAAAAAAAACTAAGATGCAGCCTAAAGAAAACTAAATGCACTACTAAAATACAGCTAAACAAAACTAAAACGTAAAACAAAAACTCCAAAAACTATCACAAACAACATATACAAAGTACAAGTACATCAAACCAAATCAAACATCAGACTGTAAATATAATGACTAATTCCCTCATGCTTGAATCACATATTACCCTCATTGTAGGCACAAAATAGAAAAAGGGAAGAGGAGTAGAAAACAATCAGAAAGGAGGTGGTGGAGGAGGATGGGGTGATTGGCCATAAGAGATATACCTATCCCGCCAGGTCTCTAAACATGCCCTATAGTCTTAGAAATATTGAGTTTGGGTAGCAAGCATCCCACAAAGCTCATCATGGTGCTCTTGGACAAAGTCCCGAAGAACGGTGTTCTCAGAAGTAATAAATGCTCGAGGGGAAACTTGCTCCTCTTGAATGGATGTAAGGGTGTCTTGGAGGTCAGTGTAGTCAGGAGGGGGTGGGTGAGAGGAAGAACTAGATCCTGCTTGACTGGAATGAGGAGCTGGATGATGGGGTGTGGGGCGAACAACCTCGTCATCACCAGGTACCCAATAAAGCTTAGCCTGGTGAAGTAAGGTGGTTTGATCGACATTGGGAAGCGGCGAAAGCCGATCCCTAGGGTAAATCCAACATAAACACCTAGCCTCAACATTACAAAAGTTCATAATTTCAAAATCAGTTTGATCAAGCCACTCAGACCCGAAAACTCTATCCTCAGGGTTGGGCTCAATACCCAAAATTGTAGTGATAGTAGCCACAATCCCTCCTATGACTATCCTACCTTTAGTGCTAACCACAGCACTATGCAACTACCTGGCCAAAAAATGAAACAGGGTCAAGCTGGACACCATCAAGAATACTGGATAAAAAGTACAACTTAGATAATCTCGGGACATTCAGACTGTCGTCCCGAGCAAAGAAACAACAAACCAAGATACGATGAGCTACTCTAATACATGGGTTCCTAATATGTGTGCACTTCGATGAGCTAATGCTGTACCTAACACTCCCCGAAAGTTTACCCCAAAATGTATTCGGGTTGAATTCGTGGGGGACTTGGCAGTTTGGTAAATCCATGCTAGGTGGAAAACTGAATATACCATTAAAGGTTCCTAAGTTCATCTCATAAAGTTGACCCTGCAAAGAAAATGATATCTATCGGGCTAGACATTGAGGCCCTCTAGTGACCTCGACATGGAGTATACTTAGGAATTCTAAGGTCAGGTCCCAATATGTACATTCTTTTATTTCAAAAAAGTGTCCCATACCACCTCGTGCAAATAACCATCTAATATCATCCAACATTCCTAATTGAGCTAACAATACTAGTTACTACAACTATGTGTTCATTCAAGCAATTATATCTAGCAACATCATCAGGATGCGTTAAACAAAGGGGGTAAGGAATGTTACCTTGAGCTCGTGCGTTTGTGGAGGTTCGAGATGTCCTTTGAGATCGAGTTGGTGCTTGACTTGAGGATCTAACCTCCTTGATATTCCTTTATCTTTTGGTAGGTGCCATTGTTGCAAAATGAAGCAAAAACTAAAACTAAAACCTAAATAAGAAAATTTGAGGAAGAAAAATTAGATTTTAAGTAAAAAGAAGAAGAATAACAGAGAGAAAAAGATGGGTATGGTGGATGAGTGAAGTGAGATGAATTTGAAGAAGAAAGATATGAAATTTGTGTGAAAAAGGAAAGATTAAGTGAAAAGATATGATTTTGGGTAAAAATGGGTGAAAATTGAAAAATAATGAGTTAAGAAATGAGGTTGGTTATGGAGGTTTAGAGAGAGAAAATAGAGGTAGAGAGAGAGAGTGTTGTGAAGAAGATGAAGTTGTGAGAAAAAGTGAGGGGGCACCGCAGTCAATGACCTAGGCTGTAGACCGTAGCAGGATACCGCGGACCACGGTGCTGGGTACCCTAGCCATGGTGCCAAACATTTTATTCAGTATTTTTTGTGTTTTCTCCCTTTTTTTCTTTTTTTTCTTTTTTCTTTTTTTTCAAACTACAAGAAAAAGTAAAAGTCAAAGTCGGGGAAGAAAAAAAAAAGGACAAGAGCTTGGGTTGCCTCCCAAGGAGCGCTATTTTATGATCAAGAGCTTGACCCTTGTTTTATCCTTGTTTCGAATTGGTAAGTGGAAATTGGCTTTATCAATAGGTTGTCCCATAAGATATAGTTTTAACCGCTGCCTATTAATTGTGAACGCACCAGTGGACCCACTCCATATTTCAACTGCTTCATTGGGTTGAACCTGCGCAATCTAAAATGGTCTTAATCATCGGGACTTCAATTTTCCCGGAAACAATCTTAATCTAGGGTTGAATAATAGGACCATATCTCCTTTTTCGAACCTATTCTTCATGATATCTTTATCATGCCACTTTTTAGTTCGCTCTTTGTAAAGACGCGAACTCTCATAGGCTTCCAACCTTAGTTTATCTAGCTCATTTAGTTGCAAAAATCTCCGCTCTTTGGCTGCCTTAAGATAAAAATTGAGTGTCTTTGTAGCCCAATATGCCTTATGTTCCATCTCCATTGGTATATGACAAGACTTCCCAAACACCAATCGGTATGGAGTGGTGCCTAGAGGAGTCTTGTAAGCGGTACTGTATGCCCAAAGAGCATCATCCAGCTTGAAAGACCAAACTTTGCAGGACCAATCCACTGTTTTTTCCAATATGCTCTTCAATTCTCTATTTGAGAGTTCCACCTGCCCACTTGTTTAGGAGTGGTAAGGCGTAGCGATCCACAATTTTCTCCAAACTATGTGAAAATATTTTTCTTGAGAAACTTAAGGACAACCTTAGAATCATTTATTGGGGAGGCAATGGCTTCCACCCACTTAGAAACATAGTTGACCGCTATAAGGACATAAAGGTTGTTATGAGAAGGAGAAAAGGACCCATGAAGTCAATAACTTATACATTAAATAACTCCACCTCAAGTATGCCACTTTGAGGCCTCTCATGCCTCTTGGAAACGTTCCCTATTCGCTGGCATCGATCACAAGTCATGACTAATTTCCTTGCATCCTTAAAGAGCGTGTGCCAATAGAAGCCTGCTTGGAGAACTTTTGCAATCATTTTATCCGGTCCATAATGGCCACCATAGGTTGACGCATGGCAATGGTGCAAGACACTATGAACCTTATCTTCAGGCAAGTGCCATATATAAATCCCATCTCCGTATGTCTTGTAAAGGAAAGATTCTTCCTATACATAGTATTTGGCATCAGCAAAAAACTTCTTTCTTTGTTGGTAGGACAATTTCGGAGGTAACACTCCACACACCTTCAAGTTCACCAAATCAGCATACCATGGGGTAGCTTATTGGGATATAGCGAATAGCAATTCATCAGGAAAATAGTCATCAATGGGGAGCTCTTCACTAGGAGTGGCCCCTGGGCCTAAACGAGATAGATGGTCGTGAACCAAATTTGCCAACCCAGCCTTATCTTTGATCCCCAAATCAAACTCTTGAAGAAAGAGGACCCATCGGCTGAGTCGGGGCTTGGAGTATGATTTTTTCATTAAATGCTTTAAAGTGGCATGATCCGTGAAAACGACGACCTTAGAATCGATCAAATAGGATCGATATTTTTCCAAGGCAAAGACAACTGCTAAGAACTCTTTCTCAGTCGTGTCATAATTCACTTGAGCCTCATCAAGAGTCCGATTTGCATAGTATATGGCATATGACTTATTGTCCCCATACTGCATAATGACTTGCATCACACATTACTTCAAAAGGTAGTCCTAATATGGTGCTTGCACTACTGTGGTAGTGATTAATGCCTCTTTTAACCTATTAAAAGCACATAATCATTCTTCATTAAACTCAAAAGGCACATCCTTTACAAGCAATTGGGTAGAAGTTTTGCAATTTTTGAAAAGTCTTTAATGAACCGCCTGTAAAAAGCAACGTGTCTGCGAAAACTCCTCACATCTTTTAAAGAAGTTAGTGGTGGCAATTTGGCAATCACCTCCACCTTTGCTTCGTCAACTTCAATGCCTTTATTAGAGACAACATGACCAAGGACAACCCCCCATTACCATAAAATGACATTTCTTCCAATTTAAAACTAAATTGACATCTTTGCATCTTTGTAAAACCTTATATAAGTTATTCAAGCACTGGTCATAGGTTACACCATGCACAGAAAAATCATCCACAAAGAATATCTGCAATAAAAGCAGAAAAAAAGGCCATCATACAACGTTGAAATGTGGTAGGGCATTGCACAACCCAAATGGCATTCTTCTGTAAGCATACGCACCATAAGGACAAGTAAAGTAGCCTTTTCTTGGTCATTAGGATGGATAGGGATTTGAAAGAATCTCGAATATCCATTTAAGTAGCAAAAATATGAGTTTTTAGCCAATCGTTCAAGCATTTTGTCAATATAGGGAAGGAGGAAGTGATCTTCAGGGGTGGCTTTATTCAGTTTCCGATAAGCAATGCACATACGCCAGCCTGTGACAATCTAAGTAGGGACTAGCTCATAATTTTTCTTTTTGACAACAGTCATCCCTCCTTTCTAAGTTACAACATGGACTGGGTTTACCCATGCACTATCAGCGATAGGCTAGATAATGTCGACTTTAAGCAACTTCAAAATCTCTTTTTTTACTACCTCTTGCATGCTAGGGTTCAATCTTCTTTAGTGTTCAATTAAAGGCTTATGATCATTTTCAATTAAGATTCGATGCATACACAAAGAAGAATGAATTCCTTTTAAGTCATCAAGGGTGTATCCTATGGTTTTATGATGCTTCCTAAGTACTCTAAGTAAAGAGTCGATTTGGTATGCGTTCAAACTTGCATTCAAAATCATTGGTTATGCAGATTTTGATCCAAGAAATTCATGCCTTAGGGATGAAAGAAGAGGTTTCAGTTCAACATCAGAAGCTTTTACCTCTTGAGACGAGGGTTTATTTTCATCTTGCAATGATTCCA
>JACYFF010031955.1:95049775-95067299 GCA_017589665.1 Selenicereus undatus
GTTCTTCATTATCTGCACACGGATGTGCTGCTAGGAAATCGGCTATGGCTTGTCCTTTTACTGCGTTTTGAGGCATGAACTTGATGTTAAAAGGGGCTAATAGCATAGCCCATTTAGCCAATCTCCCTGATAGCATATGTTTAGATAATATATACCTTAACGGATCTACCTTCGAAATCAAAATGATCTGATGGGATAAGAGATAGTGTCGTAATTTTTGAACGGAAAAAACCAAGGCAACGCAAATTTTCTTCATAGATGAGTAATTTACTTCTGCACCCACCATTGTCCGACTGATATAATACAGGGCATTTTCTTTCCCTTCGTCATTACATTGAGCCAACATAGCCCCTAAGGACCGTTCGAGGGCTGCTGTGTATAATATTGAAGGTCTTCCCTGTATTGGAGCCATTAGGACTGGTGGCCTTGTGAGATATTGCTTGATGCTTTCAAAAGCATTTTGACAAGCTTGATCCCAAATGAAAGGCGTGTCCTTTTTTAAGAGTCTTGTGAAAGGTTGACACCTTCCTGACAAATTTAAAATGAACCGTCGTATGTAGGCCAACCTTCCTTGTAAGCCCCGCAATTCTCTTAAGTTTCTCGGAGGGGGCATTTGGATTATGGCTTTGACTTTATCGGGGTCAATCTCAATCCCATCTTTCCGAACCACAAAGCCGAGAAATTTCCCTGAGGTGACCCCAAATGAACATTTTAAGGGGTTCATCTTGAGTTGATGTTGACGAAGCCTTTCAAAGACCTTTCTAAGGTCATGTGAGTGATTTTCTCTATCTTTTGTTTTTACAACCAAGTCATCAACATAGCATTCAACTAGGTTGTGGAGAAAATAAAAAAAAATGATTGTCATGGCCCTCTGATAGGTGGCCGCGGCATTTTTCAACCCAAATGGCATTACTATATAGCAGTATATGCCTTGTAGTGTTCGAAAGGCTGTTAAGTCTTCATCTTCGGGCTGCATTTTGATTTGATTGTACCCCGAAAAACCATCCACGAAAGACAGAGCCCCAAACCCTGTAGTGGCATCGACGAGGAGTTCAATGATTGGTAGTGGGAAATCATCCTTGGGACATGCATCATTTAAGTCCCTGAAATCCACACATATTCGAAGTTGACCATTCTTTTTCCGAACTGGTACGATGTTAGCCAACCAAGTGGGGTATTGAACTTCACGAATGAAGTTGGCCTTTAAGAGCTTGTCAATCTCAGCATTTATTTGAATTGTTAGTTCAGGACGAAAGCATCATTGAGGTTGCTTTATCGGCTTTACTCCTTCAGAAACGGATAACTTATGGACATCGACACTTGGATCCAAGCCTGGCATGTCTTGATATCCCCAAGCAAATACATCCTTGTATTCCCGAAGGAGTTGTTCATATTGTACCACCTCTTCATTATTTAATATGGCACTCACAAAAATTGGCTTGGGTTCATCAGTTGTGCCCAAATTTATCTCTCGAAGCTCATCAATTGTTGCTTGACCACCCTCTTCCATTTCTGGTGGTGCTGGTTGGATAATTTCGACAAAATCCTCAGAGGATTCTTGTTTTATAGCAACTGAGTCACCATCCAATCTCTTAGATGAATAACTGTGAACTTGGACTTCATCACTCCCTTTACAATTTAGCATATCGATTCTGTGATGCTTGGGAACGTTTTGACAAGGAAATTCAAAGTTTTGAGTATCTTCCTCGTCTGTCACAGACACAACATTAACTTGCTCCACTTGCTCAATTTGGCTAACATCATTTTGTCTCCGAACCCAGACGAAGCTTCTAGGTTGTTGCTTTTTCTTCTTTAGCTTCCATTTTTTCTGCTTTCTGACTCGGACATTCTTTTGCTTGGGTTCATTGATTTTACCAAGTCTTTGAAAAACTGAGATTCGGGGTTGGACTTGCTCATTTTGGGAAAACATCTCTTGTTCTCGGGGTGTAAAGACCATATCATTTGTGGTATGAGCCTTGAGAATCCCCCCATCATTGGATATTTGAAAACTTTCGAAGGTATTCTCTTGCAATGATGCCTTTAGGACTCCACTTTCAAATGAAATATTCAATTTTTGGTTTTCCTTGGCAAGTCCTCTCTTATTCTTCTTGCTCCACTTTGATGATGATGGCCCTCCTGGAGATGAACCGCTTGAAGAGGATGCTCCTATTAGAGGCTTTGAAAGGTTTTCCCTTAACACCACTCTCTTGTTGCCGAGTGATGTTCTTATGACCAGATTTTCTTTGGGTACCGACTGATCAATTCTTCGAAAGGGAAAAGTATAACTCCTGACAAGAGAGTTCACAATTTCCTTCAATGGAGTTAGGGCCTTTTTGTCGTCCTTTCTTTTGTCTTTAGGTGTGTATTTGAACAACACCTTTGATCGTGGAAACTGACCTTTCTTAGCTTCACTAGCGTAACTATTGACAACCCGAATGACCTTTTGGGGCGAAGTAAGGGCCTCGGGTTTTTCTTTTTGGTTGTCCTTTTCTTGGGCAAAAAGAACTTGGGAGGTTCCAGAATCCGCTGATTTATAAAACTTAGCATCAACATAATTAACATCTTCCTTATGAAAAGGATTCGTGTCCCCACGGATTGTTTTATCATTGCCATGCTCGTCAGTGTATTTCAAACATTGGTGAAGAGTCGAGGCAATAACCTTGCTAGTATGGAGCCACGATCGACCGAGTAGGGCGTTATAAGAAGTATCAGCATCTATTACATGAAAGAGAGCATCTGTGTAAAGGTTGTCTAGTTCAACTTTCAAAGCAATAGTGCCTAAGGCTTTCTGCCCTACCTGATTAAACCCTTGTATTGTGAGCAAAGTTGGGGACAACTGATTTGGAGTTATCCCTATTGCCCTTAATACCCTCAATGGAAGAAGGTTGGCTACAGAACCACAGTCAAGTAGGATCTGATTTATTCTTTTATCTCCAATCCTACCGGTGACATATAGAGGCCTGTTATGATTTGCAGACCCCAACTGGAGATCCTCATCAGAGAATGTTACACAAACCTTGCATGCAGCACATCGGTTTAAAGGATACGATAACACCTCATCCACTTCAACAGGATCAACTTGATCTTTGTAGTCGTCGGGGTCCATTAACGCTTGTATAAGTGCCCTTCTTAGCTCTCCGGACATTTGTAAGGCGTCATAACACTTAGGCGTATTGGGATTCGCTTGAGATGAGAAATGACATCATAACGAACCTTTTCCTTATGAGACCCTTGACGAACTTGAAAAGGGGTTGTGGCAGGAAGATCCTTCTTGGAATCTTTAGTTGCTTGTCTGTTCTCAGCAGTTCCCTGGCTATTTGAGCTCGAGGGAATTACTTCCTCACCACCCTTTTCTTTGGCGCATCCGATATTAGTGGTATCTCTGGTGTGGTTTCTTTTTTCTCCTCTTTCCCTGCTGGTTTTGGTGGTTGGAGTTGACGACCAGATCGAAGAGTTATTTGATCCACTTCTTGAGCGGTGTCTGCGGGAATGGCATTCGCTTCTTCACATTCATCAGCCCATGAAACCATGCAACATTGGGCTACTTCTCCTTCTTTAGGGTCATCATCCGAGGAGTCACTACCGAAAAAACCTTTGGGGATATAATCACTTAAAGTGAATGGGGTCTTAACCGGTGGCACGTATTCCTCTTCAGAAGATAAGTCTGGCTTCTTTTTGGCCCTGGACTTCTTTTTCTTGTTTTTCTTTTGAGGTGGCTTCTGTCCTCTTATTTGAACTCCTGGGCACTGAGAAGCACGGACTATGCCCTGCTGAAATGATCGCCTGCTAGAGTAAGTTTGCCACCCAAAGTTATCATCATGCTCATCTTCTGATGTTGCCCATGCCTCTAGACTTGGGTCTAGGTAAAAATCATATAAGGTAGGTGCTCCTGGTGAGGGTGCAGGCATATCTGGGTATGCCCATACTATTGCTACATCATCATCAACAATGAACTTGATCGGGACTGCATGAGGTGGTAATGACACCGTTGGAATCCCTTGATTAGTTTCTGAGGATGACGGGTGAGATTCATCCCTCTGTTCCACCGTTGAGGTTGCATTTGACGATGTGGTGGGTCCTTTGGCTGCAGCCCCTTCTAATCATATCTTCGATTATGTCTTTGAAGACATAACAATCTTTTATGGGGTCACTAATGATCCTATGGTATGAGCAATACTTAGGATCATTTGTCGTATTGACCTCAGCAGGTCGTTTTGGCTCTGGAAGAGAAAGGGCTTTTACAGCCATTAACTCATCAAATATCCCTTGAACATCGTCATCATCGAAGGGATACTTCTTTTCTTTCCTTTCCTGGAGGGTGAGTCGTCGAGCTCCCCCTTTTTGTTTGTCTTTGCCGTTGTTGAAATTTCCGCCATTGATTGGCTTTGGGCTTGCTCCGACAAACATAGCCATCGACTCTCCCTTCTTATTTGGCCTTTTGATTTCTTCCCTTTTGGGTTGTATGGCTTTCTGACGAGCAAGTTGTCTTTCTACATTGCTCGCCTTAGATACGAGAGCATCAAAGTTTTGAGGCTCAGCAGTACCAACATATGTAGCGACTTGAGGGTCTAAATTGTTTGCACACATTTGAACTGTTGATTGCTCGCTTAACTTTTCTGGGCATTGCAAGCTTAAGCTTCTCCACCTCATGATGAAATCATTAACACTTTCGTTTGGTCTTTGGTGAGTATCAGCAAGGTCTATTATAGAAACTCTTCGCTTTGAACTCACGAACTGGGCTAGGAATGCCCTTTGGAGGTCATCCCAAGTGTGTAATGACCCAGGCTGAAGTTGGGTGTACCACGTAAACGCGGCTCCTATGAGGGACTGTACGAACTGCCTGATCAACAACGCGTCATTTAAGGCAGTTTCACCGCAGGCAGAATAAAAATGGGCCAAATGTTCATGCAGTGACCCATTTATTCCATCAAACTTTTCGAAGTTTGGCTTTTTGTAACCCTTGGGGAAAGGAACCGAGTCGTAGTGACTTGGGTATGGGCTCCTACACCCCAACACTGGGGGATTCATGGCTGCTTGATGCTCTCTGATTCCTTGAGCTACCAACTCCTTGATATCTTGTGGAGTGATAACTGTGTTGTTACTGCTAACCTCATTAGTCTTTTCATGCTCCCTATTTTCAAGGCGCATAGCGAGGTTAGCTATTTCAACCTCTTTTTCTGCAAGTTTCCTTGGCAACTCTTGCATTTGCTCCTCGAGGCTCGGCGTGCTAGTAACCAAGACCGACATGTTTTCAGCCTGATCATCTTCGCTGATTTGCTCTTGTAGGATGGTGGTGGATGCCGCTTCTTCTTGGGAAAAGGCAGGCCTTGTAACTTTATCTTGTCTTTTCAGTTGGTCCTTGCCTTGCTGAAAGGTAGTGGCTGAAGATTGTAAGGCCACCTCGGCATATGATAGTGGTTTGGCCCTTGACCTTGTGATAGGGTCGCTGTATGCCTGTGACTCAATCCCTTCAAAGGTTAAATCACTTTGATTTTGTGGCCTAGGAGGTAAAATCCTCCTACCTTTTGTAAGGCTTTGAGGAGGAGTAGTGGTTGTGACCTGCAAAAGTCTCGGCACCATAGTGGAGGTGCTTGAGGTTGAAGGTTTAACAAATTTAACCTTTGCAGTCTTAGGTATTGTTTCCTCATCTGAATAGGAGGTCATCATGACTTCAGCTACGGGAATATCAACAGGGATAGTCCCGATGAGAATTCGCCTTGTAGGGAGAACTTGAGGAGTCTTCTTGACTCCTGAGGTTTCTTCCCCAAATGGCTTATTGGGGGTCTTCGAGGTTGGGGGTTTTTTGCTTGTCTTTGCCCCCTTCCTTGTGGATGCAGGAGCCCAAGTGTAGATTGAGCCTGAGGAAGGAACTTGATTTTACCTCAGGGGTAAATTAGCTACCTGAGCTTGCCTTGGGGCCAAAGTAGGGACCCGAGCATGCCTCGGGGCCAGATGAGGGACCCGAGCTTGCCCCGGTCGGATTGTCGATCGGGCTGTTGGTGCTTCGCTTATGTAGGTTCCCCTCAGATTTGGCATTTGGCTGGGTTATGGAGTCAGCACCAGATTGAACGGCCTAGCCATTGAAGGGCACGCCGTAGAGGATAACCTTTGCTGAAAAGCCCTCCTCAAGGTCGTCTTGGCTAGCTCCACGGCCGGTGATGGAGCTAGCTTAGGTGCAACCGACTTGGCACGACGCTTGTCGCTTCTACGCTTGTTGCGTTTTAGGTTCTTCACCGCTTTCTTTGTAAGCGGTTTATCGGCCTTAGGGGTGGGCCTGCTTGCCCTTTCAAGGCCCCTGAGAGGTTCCATTGAGTTTGACAACGGAAACTCAGCCAGGATGGATCGTGGCCCAACGGTGAAGACCACGTGCACGCTCTTCTTAGCCAGGAACATTCCGCGTTTGATCACAAATGTGACAGGAAGCTCATTGAAGTTAACGGTGACTTGAGGTGCCATTGTTTTTTGAACTTCAATCACAAAAACAAACACAACAAAAGAGAAAAAATAAATATTAGTCAATAATATACAAATCGGAGATGAAAAGGAAAATAGGGTCCCACCGAGCGTGCCAAAAATTACGTTGGGCAAAAATTTAATAAAATAAATAATATGCACAACATAACTTTCCGACGTATATAAAAAATATACATCGGTTTATTTTGAGTACGACCCTATTCAAGAGGATAAACCTCCTTAATTACATCTCCCTCTCGAGAGGCCGCCTTTTGATTCCGACTCAGTCTGTTTTATTATTTCCCTTCTTTGTTTGTTTTTCTCTTCTTTTTTTTTTTGGGCATTAATAAGACTTTATATAATTTGGGTCGACATGTATATTGTATGCCGGGTCACCTGTTATCCAAACTTAATTGCATCAGATAGTGTCCGTATAGGCACCTTCTAGGAAGGGTACTACACGTACACCTTCTTCATGTGCAGGTTAGGACACGGGCGATTTAATTTAATTTAGAATTTGGGTTGCACCCACTTATTTATCGTGAGCTGCCTACGTACCTCTTTTATAGAGGATCAAACCAGTCGTAGTTCTTTGATTTTATTTGATTTAATTTATCTTTTTTTTTATCTTGGTTAAATTATTTATGTTAGGATAATTTTTGATTTAATTTCGGTACACTGACTTTTTTTTTATGACCAAGGGTGTTCAGGTCAACTTGTTCGCACATCAACTAAATCCTTAGGGGCCCTGAAGTTAATTTTTTAGCATAGTGATTAAATGGACCCATGACTTCCAATCAAACCAGCTATTGTTTTTGGCACACATAATTAATATGTAAATTAGACGTGGTAATTAGCGAAGCTTCTATTTTTGGCACGCTCCATGATCTCCCTTGAAATAATAGCATAGTGATTAGAAGCAGACTATGAACGTGAGGTTAACTTGCTCGCACCTCGACTAAGTTATATTTTTAGCTACTTCATGATTTTTTTTATTTGCCGACTTAACCTTTAATGGGGTCGGTCTATTAATTTTGTTTAACTTGCGACGGCACCCGAAATTTATTTATGGGTTTCCTACGTACCCTTAGTGGGATTGAATCGACGTAGTTCTTGGCCCGAATTTTATTAGTATTATTATTATATTTTTTTTAGGGCCTGGACCGTGGGGGGAATTTACTGAGCTTGGTTGTATGTTTGGCTCGGGTACGGTCCATTTTGCCATACTTATTTTCTTTGACAAGGCTTCGACTTTTTTGAAAAACTCCCCATTTAATTTGTTTTGGTTACGTAATGTGTAACGAAAAGTTACAGAACTGTAATTTTAACCTTTTAAAGAGAGGGAAAATAGAAAAGGCTTATTTTGGTCCATTTCATAGACTTGAAAATTTGAGGTTGAGCCCGTTTGAGGACTTCGATTTAGATTGAACTCGACAAAATTTTATATCGAGCTTCCTACGTATCCTTAGTGGAATCAAGTCATCGTGGTTCTAAAGCTTGATCTAAACATATTTTGTTATCCCCCAGGATAATGAATCAACTTTGGGTGCCCTTTTCTGTGAAGCTGAGTCAGACTGCGACTCATGAATTTCACTGGGTTTTCGATTTGAAGCATCAGGGGAGCCAACTTCAGCTTTATCATGTTGTTTAATGAAGTGCTTCATAAAGTTTCCACCATTAGAAAATTTGTTTATGCCAGAAACTGCTCTAGAGACAAGCTCAGCATCCTTTTTGTGCATATATTGACTCTTTCTTTTCCTTGCTTTTTTATCACCATTTTTTTAAAAGCCCCTTACCCCCCCCCCCCAGACAGGGACTTGTGACACTAAGAAGGCCCATGTTGGCAAAGGAGCACCTTGGGGTACACGGACTCCTAAACTTGCAATGAAGGAACCCAACAACACCAACCAACAACTTTAATTCTTGTATTAGAACCCAGAAAGCATGCTCTGTTTTGCGTAACTCTTTCTTCTTCCCCTGCTTTTTATCACCATTTTTTTTAATCGAAAATGGTTTCTCTTCTTTTTTCTTTTTTTTTAGTGGGCACATAACTAGGAGTAGAATTCCAACTCTATGCAAATTGCAATATTAGATAGCATATCTCCTTCTTGGATTTTAACAAGAGTTTCATAGTGAATTGAATTTATCTAACACAAAGACTCCATGTTTATAAAAGGGCCTTTAACTTTCCGATTTATCTTGCTTAACCTTTGAGTCCCTTTTTTTTTTAATTTACTCTCTATGAAACCAAGGTTGGAGCAAATCATCTTCTTCCATCTTGTTCTGTGCTAGTTTTTTTTTTTTTTTTAAAAAGAAACTTTCATCATTAACAGAGCATTGTGATGGGTTTTGCCGCCAGTAACTGGTAGAGATTTTTTTTATCCAAATTCATTATATTGTTGAGCACTCTAGGATTATTGAAAATCCAAAACAATTCTCTTGAACTGGGCATCTGAGTTACATGGGAGTTGCTCAAAATACATACGCAGGTCCCCTTTTTTTTAATATGTTGCCCTTCTAAAAAAAAAATGAATTCATCAGAGTAACAACATCTCCTTGGCTGGGGCATACAATTAATCTTCTGTCTTGTTCAAAACATAGGATTTTATGGCTCCAATGGGAACAAGGATCCGACAGGATCTGTAATTTCATGATTCTGGTAGGAATCAGGATTCAGCAGAATCCAAATTTTTCACAGTTCTGGCAAGAATCGGAATCTAGCTTTATCCAAAAATCCAACTAGAACTTGAAATCGACTTGAGTGATTTTAAATGGATATGAGGCAACCGCATTCCATTGTCATATTACCTTGAACTTTGCCTGAAGTTTTGAAGATTACTGGATGTAATCCCTGATTCACCTTCTCTGTTTCTTCAAATTTTCACGAAGCCTTCTTCCTTGTGATACTAATTTGCCTCTCTTTCAAGAGTTTTTTTTTTTTAATCTGCACCTATATTTTTCCTGGTTCTCTGTTCCCTTCTTTCTGTCTTCTGTTTTTCTTCTTATAGTATGAGGCTATTCAACAGTTTTGAGGAAGATGATGGGAACGTGGGGTACCCACTACCTCACTTTTTCCTCTCTACAACTACCCAAATAAAAATAAAAAGACAATGGTATTTGGTTATTATATGCAAGTAAATTGAAGTTGGCCCCCTTTTTTTTGGCTTTAATGACAGTTGTGCAGATATCATCACGTGGCCATGCCCATAATTGTCACTTTATCTTTCTTCTTTGTATTTTCTATTTGTGTTGACATTAGTTGGGCTAGACATAGAAACTTGCAAGATTTATTGGCTTGTGTCCAAGTTATGGCACCCCCCTTTTTTTATGGGTCTATTCAAATTTAAGGAATATTAATCTCGCTTGATCTAAATTATAAAGATTTCACATTCAATAGTTGCCCCCCGTGCATTGTTCATAGTAGATGTTTATGAGGCGAATAATGCACGTATCTTATCAGGTCCTTACACTAAGAGTGATTAATTCTCCTCTTTTTTTTTACTCTTTTTTTTTGTAGAGGATAATTAACGACCATGGACGAGACTCTTGGCAATGAAAGGGCTCCACTTGAAAATGGACAAGAATGTGGCTACGGGCCTTATTATCGGCGTTCAAGCTCTTTGCAAAGTCTCAATGCGATTCCTTGCTCCTCCATGACACCTATTTTGGTTAGGAAGGTTAGAGTCAAACAAGGGACACTTCGTTATCGACGAAATGACGAAAACAAATGTGTCGATGTGAGCAAGGATTATGAGAACTATTTCAATGCTACTGTTCTCGAAAAGGTTAATACTGAATGTCGTGGCCCTGAAATATACCCTACTGAGGGGGAATTTTATCCAGCCTTACACAGGCTTCTTACCGCAAGAAGGAACTGGGGGCCGACCTTCCAATTTCGAGGCCGCTCAACTTTTATGTTGGGGGTGATGGAATGGACTAAACGAGTGCTTACTCGTTTTGAAGAACCTTTGAAACAAGCTGGTATATTTGGTGCCGTTGGTGTTTCCCAGTTTCCGTACCATTTTGACGCAAATGTATGGCGGCCTTTCTGTGAACTTTGGGGTCCACTAACCAATACTCTTCATCACGGTGCGGGTGAAGTTGGTATTTCACTTTATGACTTAGAGCGGGTTGGAGGTTTACCCATTCTTGGAGATATATACGAGGACTTCTTACCTCCAAACAAGGATTTGGCTAAACACGACGAATATCCTGCTACTGTTATTGAGTTGTTACGTATTCACGCTGAGCTCTGCAAGTTTCACAAGGTTAATCATATTTATTATGACCTCTGGTTGGACCATTTTTACCGAGAATACTTGGTCTACTTTGCATATGGGGAACAAACAAATTATGAGAAAGAGAAATATGAGACCAAGAAGAACAACCGCTTCGTATCTCACGTCAAGAACGAATGCCAGACTTAAATGTTACAGCTGAGGGTGAACTTGCTGCTTTCTTAGTCTTTTGGCTGAGTTGCTTTGTCTTACCACATGGCAGAGAGGTCATAAGGCCATAAACATTTATAATGGCTGCATTGATGGCTTCTGGGCGACGAATTTCTTTGGCTCCCACAGTGCTTGGCTATATCTATCACGGCTTAGGAGAGGCGGCAAGTCATCCAGACCATCCTGGTAAAGCTAATGTCATCTTTCCCAGCCACTATGTGATAGGTTGGTTAGCGGATCTATTTCCTTGTTTGTATCGTCATCGTCAAGATAGTGACTGTCCGAGATATTTTCCCGCTCTTGTTCGTTATGCTGGATTACTTGGCAACAAGCTTTCCTTATCCCAAGCCAGACATGTTTTCAGGGATGGGAGGTATCTTTCCCTCAGAGCTAGCTTCTATCGCGAGGACTCCCGTAATGGTCGAGATGTGATCGACATGGGGTTACCGGATGAGGATTTAAAATTTTTCTTATCCATTCGGTCAGCTGTACTTCCTGTACGTGTTGGTGCCGATTTAATTGTGGAGCCCTATTACCCCAACCGATTTGCTCGCCAATTTGGGTTTGATCAAGGGGTTCCGTCTAATCGCTTAAGCTTTATCAGAGCCCTTTGACAGCAAAGGAGCGTGATGGATCTCGCACAAGCCTATGCTGATCTTCAGAGGCGGGATACAGGGGCTAAGTTTTATGTCCCTCCTTCCTATTATGAAGGAGTTTGTTCTTGGGATTATTGTAGTTGGTGGACCGAAATCAGTACTCCTTATCTGAGTCAGTCCGTTGAAAAGGTTCACTAGACTACAACGAATAAGAAAGAGCTTTTGAGGGAAACTGTTTATATTATTGATCACCTACGCCCTCTCTGTGAGTTTGTTCCCGGAGCTATTGAAGTTTCGGGAGATATAGGCAGCAATTGTACCAAAGAGAAACCTTCAGTGTCATCCTCTGAAAAAGAGAAAGCCAAGGCTTCGGGAAGCGACAAAAGGCCTCAGAAGAAGAAGAAGAAAAGGCCTTCCCATGATCAATCGCATATTATCATGAATTCTCATGATCAATCGCCCATTGAAGTAAATTTCAAGAGAGCTCGCTATAACTGCCCCAATCAATCTGATGATTCTGATGTGGGGGATGGCGTAGGTTTTGAAGATTTGCTTGTGGCGGACTTAGATACTTTTACTGAACAGAGAAATTTGAATCAACGGGATGCCCTCACAGGAACAATAGAAGTGCCCCTACATGAAGTGCCTCTTGCTGCAGTAAAGCACTCTACTACAGTCGAAACTGCTATCGTTCCTATGCCTACCACTCCTGGTGACTTGGTTGAAGTCATGCCTATTCAAAGCATCCCTACTTCTTTAGCGAGTCTCTTTTATAACTTGAAAGAAGATTGGGTTCAAGAAAGCATTCTCAAAGGAGTATGAGCGATCATTGATATTATTTCTAATCATAGCTCTGCCAGGGACTTGTTGGCTAGCAAAACACGAATTTTCCAATCTTTGAATACACTTCGCTCCATGATTGACATTTACAAGCTCAGCACAATAGAGATTTGTTGGCTTTCTTCCAAGGTAGAAGAGATATTTGGCATAGTTGAGGCCGCTGCGAAGATAAAAGAATTAGTGGATGTTGATCGAGTTAAGGCTTTGTCTGACCAAGATCTCACTTGTTCTTCTGAAATTGTTCGTATTGAAGGCGAGCTTAATAGCCTGTCTAATGAGGCCACAAAGCTTAAAGTTAAAGGGCAGGAGATTTTGAGGGAGGAAGAGCGGATCAGCAAAATGCGAGAGGATTTGACCGCCCAGCAACAAAATTTAAATGAGGCAGAGAGAATGTTGAAATCCTCTCTAGATTTGAGGAAACAAGAAGCTGAACAGGTGAAGGCCGACTTGATTGAGGCTGGGTTTTCCAAGCTGCAGGATTTGGAGAAGGAGAAGGAACGTGTCAAGAATTTAGTCGACAATGTAATCTCCTTTAATAATGTCTAGATTTTGCTTTGTTTTGTTTAATTAGTTTGCATTTATATTCCCAGCCTTCGGCCCATTTTGTACTGTACGATTCATGCTATTGCAATAAGATTTGGATGTTTCTTCCTTTTCTCCCTTTTTTTTTCCTAAGAAATAATGAAAATCAAAATAATTACACAGCAAAGAGTAATTAGTAATGATTCTCGTTATAAACATCACATGATCACTTGATACATCACATGAATCTAAAATATCTCATATATAGGGGAAAAAGAGGGATTTATTTATTTTTGTGGCTGGGTCCGGCATACAACCAGATTGCCTACGTACCCCTTTTCTAAGGGATCAAGCCTTCCGTAGTTCAATTCAATTCAACTATCCAGCAACTTTAAGTAAAGAATTTCTTTACAAATTTGCCATTGACACAGGCATATACTATTCGACCATCATGATTTGAGAGCTCATATGCTCCTTTAGGAAAGACTTTGGTGATTACATATGGACCTTCCCACTTAGGCTCAAATTTCCCTTGTGTCTTTCGATTGATGACAATAGGTCTCCTTATTGTTAAGACCAGATCACCCATGCCAAATGAGCGAAATTTGACTCGTCTATTGAATGCACTAGCCATTTGAGCTTGGTAAATTTCAAGCCTTTGTTGGGCCATTAGCCGACGTTCATCTAATGCTTCCAGCTCAGCCAATCTGACTTGAGTGTTTTCATCTGGATTGGTGAATTGCATGGCCACCCTTAAAGAAGGTAATTGCATCTCGAGAGGTAACACGGCTTCAGAACCAAACACCAAGTTATAGGGTGTACAGCCAGTTGCAGTCCGAACAGTGGTTCGATAGGCCCATAAAGCTTCTGGTAGTCGTTCATGCTAATCCCTTCTTGATTTTGAGATCATTTTCTTCAAAATCTTGCAAAGCACTTTATTGAATACTTCAGCTTGACCGTTCGAGGATGGATTATAGCTTGATGAAAAGCTATGTCTGAACTTGTACTTCTCTGTAAGCCTTATCATCACTTGATTTTTAAAGTATAGGGCGTTGTCTGAAATAATCTTGTATGGGACTCCGTATCTATAAATGAGAAGGGTCCTGATGAAGTCAGCAACTTGCTTTGCTCCCACTTCTTTTAACGGGATGGCTTCAGCCCATTTTGAAAAGTAGTCTATTGCCGTCAAAATAAACACATGTTCACGAGAGGAGGATGGCTTGAAAGGTCCTATCATGTCGAGTCCCCATGCGTGGAAGGGCCAAGATAATATGCTTGGGTGGAGTAATTGTGGTGGCTGGTGGATGAAATCTCCATGCATTTGACAAGCTTTGCATGCTTTAGCAAATTTTATAGCATCTTGAACCATAGATGGCCAATAATAACCCAACCTTTTGACTTGATTAGCAAGTTTTGGACCTGCCTGATGAGCACCACATACCCCAGCCTGAACTTCATTTAGGACATAAGTTGCTTCCTCTCTTGACAAGCATCTAAGTAACACCCCATCAAAAGCTTTCCGATATAAGGTGTCATTTTCAAATGTAAACCTTAGTGCTCGTCGTTTTATATCTACCCTTTTCTTAGGATCTATGGGTAGAATGCCATACTGGATGTACTCAATAAGAGGTTGCCTCCAGTCTGTCTCTTCTTCGATTTTAAGAACGGAGACCACATTTGTTTCTTCAATTTCATCAAGACGGTCTAAAGCTGAGGCTAACAAGTGACGTTCCCCAATTGCTATTTGAATTTCCCTTTCATCAGGGAGTGTCAGTGAAGCAGCCAAATTTGCTAAGGCATTTGCTTTATCATTTTCAGACCTCGGCACATGATTGACTTGTACTTGAAGGAATTGATTCATAAGGCTTCTTGCCCTTTTGTAGAGAGGCGCTAATTTCACGTCTCTTACCTCGTACAGACCATTTATTTGTCGGATAATTAACTGAGAATCACCAAATACTTCAAGTTGGTCAATACGCATTTGATGGGCCAATTCAAGGCTAATGACGAGTGCCTCATATTCAGCTACATTATTTGAACATATCTCAAGAAGAGCAAATGAGTAAGGAATTAGTCCTCCAGACGGTGTGACAAACACAATTCCTACTCCGGCTCCTCGACTCCTTGCTGCCCCATCAAAATATAACTGCCATGTTTTAATTTCAGCAAGCATAACTCCATCATCTGACAGATCATCAGGTGGTTCTTCATTATCTGCACACGGATGTGCTGCTAGGAAATCGGCTATGGCTTGTCCTTTTACTGCGTTTTGAGGCATGAACTTGATGTTAAAAGGGGCTAATAGCATAGCCCATTTAGCCAATCTCCCTGATAGCATATGTTTAGATAATATATACCTTAACGGATCTACCTTCGAAATCAAAATGATCTGATGGGATAAGAGATAGTGTCGTAATTTTTGAACGGAAAAAACCAAGGCAACGCAAATTTTCTTCATAGATGAGTAATTTACTTCTGCACCCACCATTGTCCGACTGATATAATACAGGGCATTTTCTTTCCCTTCGTCATTACATTGAGCCAACATAGCCCCTAAGGACCGTTCGAGGGCTGCTGTGTATAATATTGAAGGTCTTCCCTGTATTGGAGCCATTAGGACTGGTGGCCTTGTGAGATATTGCTTGATGCTTTCAAAAGCATTTTGACAAGCTTGATCCCAAATGAAAGGCGTGTCCTTTTTTAAGAGTCTTGTGAAAGGTTGACACCTTCCTGACAAATTTAAAATGAACCGTCGTATGTAGGCCAACCTTCCTTGTAAGCCCCGCAATTCTCTTAAGTTTCTCGGAGGGGGCATTTGGATTATGGCTTTGACTTTATCGGGGTCAATCTCAATCCCATCTTTCCGAACCACAAAGCCGAGAAATTTCCCTGAGGTGACCCCAAATGAACATTTTAAGGGGTTCATCTTGAGTTGATGTTGACGAAGCCTTTCAAAGACCTTTCTAAGGTCATGTGAGTGATTTTCTCTATCTTTTGTTTTTACAACCAAGTCATCAACATAGCATTCAACTAGGTTGTGGAGAAAATAAAAAAAAATGATTGTCATGGCCCTCTGATAGGTGGCCGCGGCATTTTTCAACCCAAATGGCATTACTATATAGCAGTATATGCCTTGTAGTGTTCGAAAGGCTGTTAAGTCTTCATCTTCGGGCTGCATTTTGATTTGATTGTACCCCGAAAAACCATCCACGAAAGACAGAGCCCCAAACCCTGTAGTGGCATCGACGAGGAGTTCAATGATTGGTAGTGGGAAATCATCCTTGGGACATGCATCATTTAAGTCCCTGAAATCCACACATATTCGAAGTTGACCATTCTTTTTCCGAACTGGTACGATGTTAGCCAACCAAGTGGGGTATTGAACTTCACGAATGAAGTTGGCCTTTAAGAGCTTGTCAATCTCAGCATTTATTTGAATTGTTAGTTCAGGACGAAAGCATCATTGAGGTTGCTTTATCGGCTTTACTCCTTCAGAAACGGATAACTTATGGACATCGACACTTGGATCCAAGCCTGGCATGTCTTGATATCCCCAAGCAAATACATCCTTGTATTCCCGAAGGAGTTGTTCATATTGTACCACCTCTTCATTATTTAATATGGCACTCACAAAAATTGGCTTGGGTTCATCAGTTGTGCCCAAATTTATCTCTCGAAGCTCATCAATTGTTGCTTGACCACCCTCTTCCATTTCTGGTGGTGCTGGTTGGATAATTTCGACAAAATCCTCAGAGGATTCTTGTTTTATAGCAACTGAGTCACCATCCAATCTCTTAGATGAATAACTGTGAACTTGGACTTCATCACTCCCTTTACAATTTAGCATATCGATTCTGTGATGCTTGGGAACGTTTTGACAAGGAAATTCAAAGTTTTGAGTATCTTCCTCGTCTGTCACAGACACAACATTAACTTGCTCCACTTGCTCAATTTGGCTAACATCATTTTGTCTCCGAACCCAGACGAAGCTTCTAGGTTGTTGCTTTTTCTTCTTTAGCTTCCATTTTTTCTGCTTTCTGACTCGGACATTCTTTTGCTTGGGTTCATTGATTTTACCAAGTCTTTGAAAAACTGAGATTCGGGGTTGGACTTGCTCATTTTGGGAAAACATCTCTTGTTCTCGGGGTGTAAAGACCATATCATTTGTGGTATGAGCCTTGAGAATCCCCCCATCATTGGATATTTGAAAACTTTCGAAGGTATTCTCTTGCAATGATGCCTTTAGGACTCCACTTTCAAATGAAATATTCAATTTTTGGTTTTCCTTGGCAAGTCCTCTCTTATTCTTCTTGCTCCACTTTGATGATGATGGCCCTCCTGGAGATGAACCGCTTGAAGAGGATGCTCCTATTAGAGGCTTTGAAAGGTTTTCCCTTAACACCACTCTCTTGTTGCCGAGTGATGTTCTTATGACCAGATTTTCTTTGGGTACCGACTGATCAATTCTTCGAAAGGGAAAAGTATAACTCCTGACAAGAGAGTTCACAATTTCCTTCAATGGAGTTAGGGCCTTTTTGTCGTCCTTTCTTTTGTCTTTAGGTGTGTATTTGAACAACACCTTTGATCGTGGAAACTGACCTTTCTTAGCTTCACTAGCGTAACTATTGACAACCCGAATGACCTTTTGGGGCGAAGTAAGGGCCT
>JACYFF010031955.1:95083454-95099502 GCA_017589665.1 Selenicereus undatus
TATATATATATATATATATATATATATATATATATATATATATATATATATGTATGTATAATGGAAAATTATATGGGGTTAGTTCTAAATTTACTAAGAAAGTTAGTAAATTACAAATACAAGTATACAACTCATCCCTAACCCTATATAAAATGTGTTGTGCAATTATCCAAAGGATTAAGTGCCGTTAAGTCAAGTTTTAATCATCTCAATTGAGTCCATGCGATAACAAAATAAGTGGACCAGCCTAACACAAATCATTTTTCAATGGTCTCATTTGTGAGCCCCCAATACCAAAATATACCTTGAAAAATGAAAAAAAAGAAAGAAAATAGTGAAATTTTTATTTAGACCCTAGTGTTGTTTTATAAATTCACGTTTGTCATACTTGGAGTTGGCAAATAGAAACAGGTTGGCTCAAGTCGAAGTTTTTGTTAATCGAATCAATGTTATTTGATAACTTGTTAAATGATCATACACCAAAATTCAAAGATTTGTCTTTGTGAGATTGACAACTTGATCTGCATTTGTTCAATGAGTCAAAACGAAAAAGTAACGACAATATATGAGCATGTGCCAATTAGCATTATATTTATGTGATTATGAATGCTCGTTAGCGAAACTCGAGACTTAGAATTTATTGTCCAAAATTCAAATGAGTCACATTATTATGAGATCATATTCAACGATACATTCTTGAATATGATTTTGTAAAATTAAACATGTTATGAAGATGATTTAGAATCGCAGATCAGTAGTGCAGAATTTTTTTACAGTAGTCACAGAATGATATTATAAATTTATAATCATAGAGTGCATTGCATTAAGTCATTAAGTGAATAAAATAGTAAAATAGGATTACTATATCCATAAAGTTTAATAAATTGTTAACTATACTTATCTTTTCTTAATTCCTATTGTGACAAAATATTTTTTTCTCTTATATTTTTAATACATATCTATCAAATTAAAAATTTAAAACTATCAACTACTGTGTTTTTTCCTCTTAAGTTTTTAATTGATTTCATTTGTAAAAATTCCCTCTTAAGTTTTTTCTTTTCCCACCTAAACTCAACTAATTGAGTTTGAAAAATTCAAAATTCCCCCCAAAAGAGGAAAGAATAAAACCCTCAAAAAAAGGTACTACTTATTCAAGTAAAATTGAGTTAGGTAAGAATTGGATCGGTTTTAAATCGGGTACGGTTCGGTTCGGGTTCGGGTTCGGGTTCTCCTTTTTTAGTTAACTTCGGGTCGGGTTACCATGGATCGGGCTTAAATTGGGTCGGGACATTTCGATTATGGGTCATTTCGGGTCATGCTACAATTCAGGTTTCGTTTGGTTATGGATCAGTTTACTTCGGGTGTTCGGGTCCAAATTGGTTCATCCCATTTCGGGTGTCGGTTCGGATATGGATCCGAGTTGTTCGGTTCGGGTTTCGAGTCTCGGGTCAGTTTTGCCAGGTCTAGCCAACCCCAAGTAGAGACAGAGGTCAAAAGAAAGGCGTTTTTTTTTTTTTAAAAAAAAACCCCAGCTATAAGTAGAGACAAAGGGAGAAAGAATGAGTTTTTTTTTTTAAATATAGAAAATACTGGATTTTTTTTATTTTGTCTTTACAGGAGGCAAACATTTATTAACAAATCATATGATGCTAGGAGTAAAATAAAATAATTTTTTTTAACCAATTAAGAGTTGCATGTGTAAAACTAGCTTTGGTGGGGTCATTTAAATGGAACCAAATTCTGGCTAATCAGAAATTGGTACGTATTATTATTGATGCAATAAATAGTAATTATTTCTTTATTCAAAATAAAGAGATAATGCTTAAACTATAGGTTTGAGCCCAAAGCCCAACTCGAAACCCTAAACTTGAAGCCTATAAAGAGGGGTCATCTCCTCTCATTCTAAAGCGGATTCAGCATTTAGCATACTATAAGTTTTAGAGCTCAGACTACAGAAGACCTCCAACTACCAAGCAACAAGGATCAAAGTAAGCTAGTTCAATATCTTCTGTAATATCAAATTGAAGTCAACTTCAGAGTTCTTTACCTAGTTCATCGATTGAGGTCAAGCAACCTTACCCTCACATCAATTGATCTCGACAACTACATTCAACGCACTCAGCATTACTAAGTTCAGAAGCTCATACTGCAAGCAGAACACAGTTATCAACCGAGAAGGATCAAAACTTGGAAGCTTCAGAAACACCAATCACTCATTTGTAGATAAAGATCAAGAACAATTTCAGATTTCTTCAACTGATTTGCATCAATCGAGATCAAGCGATCATGCCCTCGAATCACTCAAGTCACTGGAAAATCGAATTAGAGAAATACTTCAGTTGTATTCAATTCAGAGATTGTACTCATACATATTATATCAATATAAAACTAAATTTATTTCTTAATTTCTTGTCTAATTTATTTTGGATGTGAAATTTGTGTTTACAAATTTTTGCATGCTCGCTGGGGCTTTTCTGCCTCTCATCTCTTTCTCCAAGCAAACAAGTTCTACATTTCTTTGAAGAAGAAATGGCACCCAAGAACCATCCTTCAATCTTTGAAGAAGGAGACTATCGGATCTACATCTAAAGATCCACAAAGGCTAGTATTATATTTCGCAATCGAAGCACCACGGTGACGACTACGAGCATGACTAAAACTACTGTCTCCATCACCTTAATACAACAAGTCATGATTCCAACTTTATAATCACACAAAACTCAAAAATTTGGCTCCAACTTGCTTGCCGATGGAGTCAATCAAATCGCTTGTCTCCCTAATTTGAAGATAAATTCTCTTACTGTCTTCAATATTAAGAAGACTTTACCTCGTGGAATGGATAATTCTAAACCTACATCAATCCTATCTTTCAGCCTTTCGGTGCAGAGGATAACAACTATGTTGGTAGTGATTCTTCTCCAACATGTCTAAGGGATTTGCATTTCTCCCAAACAGAAACTGAGTCTTTCAACACTGTCGTCATGCCAGTCATGGTGATGGAGGTTGTCAACTTAGAGAAACAGCTAGTAGACATGAAGGCCAAGCTCGATAAACTCTTAAAGGAAAGCATAGAAAAGGACGCCCAAAATAAAGCCTCAAAGTGAGCAGCTAGCTGAGCTAGTGGAGAAGCTAGAAAAGAAATCCTCTGAAACTTCCAAGAAAGGTTTAGGCACTGAATATTATGATAAAAAGTCAAATCACAGCGAAGAATCTGACGATGGGTGCAAGACAAAGAAGGATCGCTCTGTACGCTCGATGTTTGTTGAGCTGATTCAAAACCTAATAGCAAATGCAATCAACGCTTAGTTGGGAGCAGGGTCTCACAAGACTCACTTGTATAGCAAGCCTTGTACAAAGAGAATTGATGCTCTTTGTATGCCCACGCTATCAGCCTCCCAAATTCAACCAATTTGACGACGAGTGTAACCCCAAGCAACACATCGCTCACTTCATTGAAACCTGTAGTAACGCTGGCATTGAAGGTGATCGATTGGTGAAACAGTTTGTGCGATCCCTTAAAAAAGGAATTGTATTTGACTGGTATACAGACCTTACCTCTAATTCCATTGACAGCGGGTGGCAAATAGAAAGTAAGTTCTTGAGTCGCTTCTATAGTACCCATCGCGTAGTTAACATAATAGAGTTGACTAACACAAGGCAATGGGTCAACGAGCCAGTCATTGATTACATAAGTCGTTGGTGTGCTATTTCTCTGAAGTGTAAAGACCATTTATCTGAATCTTCGACCGTTAATTGATATGTGCGTCTAAGGGATGGATTGTGATACACTTTATGCCTTGTAAGTAAACAAGACCAAAACATTCCAAGAATTGGCAACACAAGCCCATGATATGGAGTTTACCATGGCCTACTATGGAAGACGACTCAATGATGACGAATTAATAACATCATCAAGAAATGAAAGTTTCATGCTTAGAGGTTCTAAGGAGAAGGAATGCCCTTATTCTGAGTCTGATACGCCATAAATTCTTGACAAACTTCTCAAGAAGGGGCTTACAAAAATTCTAAAGACAAAGCGTCCTGAAGAAATTCGAAGAACAAATTATCTCAAATAGTGCAAGTATCACAGGATCATCGGTCATCCTATAGAGAAATGTAGGGCATTCAAGGAGCAAGTTATGCAACTTATAAAGGTAGGAAAAATAATAGTAGATGAAGGAAATACTGAAGAATCTGATTAATCATCTAATCATATTAAAAATGATTTAGCAAAAGTATGCCTAAAATTGGTATTTAAGAGGCAGATTCCAAGTCACAATTGCAAATTCCCAAGGTCATAAAAGTGAAAGGCTCTCAAGTCACCAAAATCATAGACTTCCAAGTCATCATCATAGTAGCTACATGTCATGGTGAGAACTCCAAGTTACATTCAAAAACCCTCAAGACATTGAACCAAAAGCTTTAAGTAAAAAAAAAAAGAAAAAAAAAACTGATAGACTTCCAAGTCATTCCTTGTGCATTCACAAGTTATCAAACATAAAGACTTTTAATTCAATTCTCAATTTTTTAAGTCATCAAACTCTCAGACTTCCAAATCAGCCTCTATAGACTCCTAATTGATCAAAGAACTTACAGACTTTCAAGTCACTTTTTGCATAGATTCGAAGACTTTTAAGTCACTCATTTTAGACTTTCAAGTCGCCCAACTGTAAGACTTTTAAGTTAATCTTTACAGGTTTCTGAGTTGATAAATTTTGTGACTTCCAAGTCAGCCTCTACAAACACTTATGTCATCAAAGTCTTAGACTTTAAAGTCAATCCTACCAAACTCCAACTTCAAGCTTGATAGACTTCAAAATCATCAAATCTCGGGGACTCCCAAGTCAAAATCTAAGACTCCTAAGTCATTAAATTTTTTGGACTCACAAGTCATCAAACTCTTACAGAATGCCAAGTCATCATAGTTTTAGACTCCTAAGTCAGCGAAGTAAGAGATTATCAAGTCATTCAAATTAAAGACTCTTAAGTCATCAAATTTCTTAAACTCCCAAGTTGTCACATTCGAAGATTTTCAAGTTACTTACATTAAACCTCCAAGTCAACAAACTCCAAGACTTTTAATTCAACATAACTATATGATTAATGAAGACGTTTAAGTGACCCCTAAAGATTCCCAAGTCACAAAACAATTTTAACTCTTAAGTCACCCTTAAGACTTCAAAGTCCAAGCTTTTAGACTATCTCAAGTTAGCATAGACTGAGAAGTCACCCACAAGATTCTCGAGCTATTAAAGTCATGGACTTCCAAGTGATCACAATCAATGACTTTCAAGTCTCCTAAAGACGTTCAAGTCATTAAAATTCAAGATTTCTAAGTTGACAAAGTTATTGAATTCCAAGTCACTAAGTAGACTCTCAAGTCATCAAAGTTCAAGCATCTTAAGTCATCAAAGCTCAAGTCTCTTAAGACATCAAAATTAAAAGGGTACCAAGTCGTCAAAGCTATAGAATCCTAAGTCAACTAAATTACTAACTCCCAAGTCACTAAATAGACTTCCAAGTCATCTAGTTCAAGATTCTCAGTCATCAAAGTTAAAGACTTATCAAGTCAATTTTATCAAATGTGTTATCTCGTAATTCACCAAGCACATTTTCAAGTCATATAAATAGGCTTTGAATTGTCACCAATTTGTTACAAACCTTTAGAATTCCTTAAAGTTTGGGGGGGGGGGGGGCAACAACAATATCGCATGCTCCTAATATAGGCGTCTTCCTTCAAATTGTCAACCCTTTCCTTTAAGTCGGCCATCGACAATGTAGTCATCTTCTTTCAAGTCGGTAACCTTTTATTCCAAGTCGATTCCTCGCCTTGAAAGTTGACATCACTTCATTGTATGATCGAAGTAGTTGTAAAGTTAAGCTTTTGGGGTCTGATCGTAAAGGTCATGCCTTTTGTTATCCAATCAGAAGGGGTAGGGCTTTGCTATTTGATCAAAAGGGCCATGTCTTTCTTATCTGACAGGAAGATTCAGGCCTTTGTGTGGTTGAAGCATTCAAGTTTGCACTATCTAATCAGAGGAATCACTTTTCTGATTGGACGAGTCAAGGCTCTGTCTGGTCAAAGTGTCAAGTCAGTATTGTATCATCGGATGAGTCACATTTGCCATATGATTGGATAAGTCATGCCTTTTTTTGTCTAATCAGATGAGTCAAGCCTTCGCTTTCTGATCGAGAGAGTCGCCTTTGTTATCTGATAGAAGAAGTTAAGTCTCTGTTGTTTAATCGAAGGAGTATGAATGCTTTGATCTCTGATCGTAGGAATCAATCCTTTGTTGTTTAATCGGATGAGCCAAACCTTGGCTTTCTAATCAGGAGAGTTGCTTTGTTATTTGATAGAAGAAGTTAAGTCTCTGTTGTCGTATCAGAAGAGTATGAATGTGTTTGCTCTCTTATAATAAGAGTCAGCCTTTGTTGTCTAATCAAAAGAGTCAAACCTTCACTTTCTAATTGGAGGAGTCATGCGTTGACTATCTGATTGGAGGGGTCACACATTCGATGTCTGAATGTCTTCGCTCTTTGAGCGGAGAAGTAATGTCTCCACTATCTGACCGAAGGGGTTATGCCTTCACTATTTGAGTGGAGAATCCATGCCTTCAAAAAATCTGATAGAAGAAGTTGTGACTAGAAGGAAGAAATCCAAATCGACCTCAGTTAGATTAAGTCAGGGAGTCTTCTGTGAAAAATCGAATCTATAGGCAGAAACGATTTCTCATCTTAAAAGTCGACATCATTCGCAATCTAATTTGAGGAGTCGTGGCAAGAATGAGGGAATCCAAGTCAATCCCAACTAGATTAAGTAAAGGAGTCTCATGCAAAAAATCAAATCTAGCTAAGAAAACAATTTCTCGTCTTAAAAGTTGACCTTACTGGCGATCTAATAGCGGGAATAGTCAATTCAGTAGCTCCTAAGAAAAAAGGAAGCATTAGTTTAAGTTCTAAAGAAAAAGGAGGGACTAAAAACAAAATGAACAATCCATAAAAAAAAAAGACAAAAGGGGTCTAAAAAGTAGGGGCCTAAAAAAATGAAATACCAAAAGTGCAAAAAAAGGAGAAAAAAAAGAGGCATGCAGGGCAATCTCAGTGGAAAAAGACAAGAAAAAGTTGTAAATTGTGATGAAGTATTGGTTCATCAGACCAACACTCTGGAGCAATTTAACATTAAATCGCCCACCAACTTCTGCAAAAAGGTCACGGAAAATGCCTTGGTTGTCTTCTCTCTCGCTCTCTCTCTTTTCTCTTTGTGCAGTAGAACCAACCATAAGTGACAACATCACCAAGGATCAAATCGACATTACTGATTAAAGAGCATGATGAAGAGAAAGTAGTGCCAAATTTCTGGCTAATTGTAATGAAGACTAACGAGAATTTAGAAGAAGTGATTACAGGGCATGGTGAAGCAACAACAGTCTGAAGGGTGAATTTATAGCAATTGTCAAAAAACTTATTGATAGAACTTTCTCCAAATTTGTTGATAAAATTCTATTTCTTAATGTTGATAAAATTTAGCACAAATTGTTGATAGAATTCTACCCTTCTAAATTGTTGATATACTTTATTACAAATTATTGATAGAATTCGATCCCTTTAAATTGTTAAAAGAATTTATCACAAATTGTTGTTAGAATTCTATCCCTTTAAATTATTGATAAATTTTATCAGAAGTTGTTGGTAGAATTTCATCACAAATCGACAAGCAGGATTATCTTCAGAAAAAAATCAGTCTGAATTATCTACCAAGTCGCCAAGTTATTTTGGCGAAAAAAAAAAACGAAGAGGAAGCCCAAAAAAGAGGTTTTGATCAGCATCTTCCAAGTTTTCGAGACTCAATCGCTTCAAACTCTCAATATTCGTGTACGCGTCTAACTCTCGAATGGGGCATCTGTAGGAGGTAAAAATTTGCTAACAAATCATATGATGCCACATGTAAAATAAAATAATTTTTGTTTGGCCACTTAGAAGCTGCTATGTGTGAAATTGGCTTTGGCAGGTTCATTTAAATCGAATCAAATTCAGGCCAATTAGAAATTGCAACTTGTTATTAGTGATGCAATAAATAGTAATTGTTTTTTATTCAAAATAAAGATATAATGCTTAAACTATGGGGTTTAGCCTAAAGCCCAACTCAAATCCTAACCTTGGAGCCTATAAATTGGGGTCGTCTCACCTCATTCTAAAAGGGACTCAACATTTAACATTCTGCAAGCTCCAGAGCTTAAACTACAGATGACCCCCAGTTACCAAGTAACAAGGTTCAAAGTCAGCTGGTTTAATATTTTCTAAAACCTCAAATTGAAGTCTACTTTAGAGTTCTTCATCTAGTTCATCGATTGAGATTAAGCAACCTCGTACTCAGATCAATTAATCTTGCTAACTACATTCAACAGACCTAGTAAAATAAAGTGCCACAAGTATACAACTATCGTCGTAGAACTTGAGTGTCGTCTCCGCAGGGAAGATGGAAGAGATTCAGGTCACTTAATTAGTAAACTAAACTAACTAATCTAAAATCAACTACACCAGCCCAAATAAAGCAACTTAAAGAGACCTCATGAACTTCAAATTGAGAATCAAATTCTAACATCATGATTCAACTAAGCACAAACAAGAATGAATCTAATGTTTAGGAATGAACAACGTCCTAAAAATAAGTAAACTTAATATCATCACTCTACTCTTAAAGAGGGGAAGATCAAACAAGCTTCATTATGTGAGCTGTTCAAAAACAAGGGTCAAGAAGCATGAAGAACAGAAACGGGATTGAATGAACTAGAAAACAGAGGAGTGGAAGGTACAAAAACAGGGGGATTAAATTAGCAAAATCAAAGCCCAAATCAACCCGTCAACCAAGAAATTCAAGTACTAACAGAAACCGAGGAGCACAAACGGGAAAAGGGAAACTGAAATTATCAAAAGTAAAACCTAGAATTCGTTTAGTATCGCGCTGAGAATCAATCAAGGCTATTCCAAACTAACAAAGCAAAGTGTAAATAGATGAAATTGCTAGCTAGATAATGGATCTAAAATTCGAATTCCGAAACCGAAATGAAATGAAAAATTATCCCTAAACTACTAATAACTAAAATTCAAATGAAAATACCCAAAAATTAAACCTAAAACTTGAAACTAAAAACCTAGATACCTCCTTTTGGCGCCGTAATCCTTCGATTTATACAACTTCAAGTTGGCTCATCCCCTTCTCCTGACCGTTTGATTTGGCTGCTGTGGACGGTGGAGACGGTGTGGTGATGGGTGGAATGCACTGGTGGGTGAGAATCGTGGAGTGGATGAGGGTCCTTGTGGTGTTGGTTGATGGAGGTTTTTTAGAGAGAGAGAGATGAAGATGAGACGATGATGATGATACCGAGAATGAGGGGATCGCTGAAATGTCGGGGTCTTGGGGGTTTTGGTGAACCTGAGAGGATAAATAGAAGGAAAAATGCGGGGGGGGGGGGGGGTAAAGGGGGCCATGTGACCAACACGTGCGAGGTTGGGGTTTTTATTTAATTTCCTTTTTTTTCTTCTTTTGGGTTATTCAGGATAATGGGCTAAGGAATTTGGGTTGGGTTTGAGTCAAATTAGCCCAATTCTTTGTTTTGACACTTGTTCATTTTTTTTTCCGTATTTTTTCTGAATTATTGAATGCCGGCAAAACAAAATAAAATCAAATAAAAATCTAAAAATAACACTTATAACGAGCATAAACCGGGTATAAAGGTATCCTAAAAATATTATATTTTTGGCACAAACAAATACCCCCGCACCAAGATTTTGCTCGTCCTCAAGTAAAATGACTAAACTACCTAAAAGAAATGAAAGATAAGAAAAAGAAAACCTAACTCACTTTCATAGGAATCGCGGTTATATTTACCATATGCAACAAGCCCTTTAAACTCTTCTGTTTTCCAAGTGGAGTAGTGAGGTCTTGTGAGTGTTTTTAAGTGAAATTCCCACAAAAATCATTTCAAAAACAAAAGAAAAATCTTTTTGAATTTTTTCAAAATGTGAACATATATACAAATAATAGGGAAACCATGTACATGACTCAAACAATTGCATCACCCTAGCAACCGAGGTACCAAACTCTATACGAATATAATGTACAATAAGAAGATATCCAAGTCAAAAAGAAGCGTCTCATCTCTCATTTTTTACACCACACACAATATACAATGACATGTATACCTTGGTGCATGTTCTTATGTGTATCAGCTCTTATGAATCAAGTTGCTAATATCGACATATTCTCCATTTCCTTGCCTAATTGCCTTATTTGTTCCTTTTTCTCAATTTTTTCGCTTTTTTTTCAAAAATAATAAGTACACACCCTAAACCCACTTCACTTATATTCGGGCATTCCTTAAAAAGGGGTTTTATTCGATTGTGCAAAAGCAATTATTTCATCGCTCAAACAGATGTGTAATCAAGCAAAATAGCACATATTCAAGCTAATTAAAGATATGAAATAAAGATGGCAGCTTTGACCATTGGTGCTTGGGTTTTTATTCACTTTTTAAATTTTTTTTTTCTATTTTTCTTCATTTTTTTCGATTTTTCAAGAGCTTAAAAAGCAACTTTGGCAAACAAAGAGTTCACTTTTATACAGCTTCAAGTTGGCTCATCCCCTTTTCTTATCCGTTCAATTTAGCTGCCGTGGATGGTGGAGATGGTGTGGTGATGCGTGGAATGTGCTGGTGGGTGAGAATCGTGGAGTGGATGAGGGTCTTTGTGGTGTTGGATAATGGACGTTTATAAGAGAGAGAGAGAGAGATGAAGATGAGATGATGATGATGAAGCCGAGAATGGGGGGTCGTTGAAATGTCGGGGTCTCGGGGGTTTTGGCGAACATGACAGGAGAGTGAGAAGGGAAAATGGAGGGGGGGTAAAGGAGGCCACGTGACTAGCACGTGCGAGGATGCGGTTTTTATTTAATTTCCTTTTTTTTTCCTTCTTTTAGGTTATGCAAGATAATGGGCTAAGGCATTTGGGTCGCGTTTGAGTCAAATTAGCCCTATTCCTCATTTCGATACTTTTTCATCTTTTTTTTTCCGCATTTTTCCCGAATTATTCAACACCTACAAAACAAAATCAAATCAAATAAAAATCTAAAAATAACACTTATTACGAGCATAAATCGGGAATAAAGCTGTCGTAAAAATATGGTATTTTTGGCACAAAAACCTAGCATTGCAGAGTTCAGAGGATTAGACTGCAAGTAGCATCTAGCTATCAAAAAAGAAGGATAAATAACTTACAAGCTTGAGAAACAGTAATCAACCATTTGCAGATCAAGATCAAGAACGATTTCAAATTTCTTCAACTGATTCACATCAATTGAGATCAAGCAGTCATGCCCTCAAATCACTCAAGTCACCACGAGATCGAATCAGAGGAACACTTTAGTTTTATTCAATTCAGAGATTATGCTCACACATACTACATCAATATGAAACTAAATTTGTTTCCCAATTTCTTATCTAATTTATTTTAGGCACAAAGTTTGTGTTTATAAATTTTTGGCTCGCTTGGTGGGACTTCTCTGCCTCTCGTCTCTTTCTCCAAGCGAACAGGTTCTACACTTCTTTGAAGAAGAAATTGCTCCCAATAATGTGATCCTTCAATCTTCGAAGAAGAAGACTGTCGGATCTACATCTGAAGGATCCACAAAGGCTAGTATTGCATTTTGCAATCGAACCACTAGGGCGACGACTAGGAGCACGACTAAAGCGGCTGCCTTCATCACCTTAAAGCAACAAGTCGTGATTCCAACTTTACAGTCACGTAAAACTCAAAATTTTTCTTGCTGATGGAGTCAATCAAGTCACTTGTCTCCCTAATTTGAAGCTACATTCTTTTACTGTCTTCACCATTGGGAAGACTTGACCTCGTGGAATGGATAAATTCCAAACCTATATCAATTATTTAATCTATTAACAATTAAGCTCATGGACTTAGTATTTAGTAACAAATGCACAATTTCCCAAACTTTCCACGGAAATAGAAGAGCAAAATCAATTTTTGTACAAGTGGTCCCTTTTTTTAAGTTTCATAAATTTGAATGTTTATTTTAATGAGTTCCTTCAAAAATTTTTGGAAACTTTTATACAAAATTTTAAAGAAATTTCAAATTATACACTAGTCTTATCAACTCCCTCTTCCCTATTAGGGTTTCTCTATGGCTTTTGCCCTTCTTGTCTCTCGCCATTGCGTTTGCACTATTGTGTGCTATTCCTTTGCTCTTTTCTGTGGTTTAATCAAGTTTAAGATGGTTGACGAGAAGAATGTCAAGCAACTGATCCAAATGATCCAAAACTTATGGGGTTAAGATGAATAGGCCTTGGACTTTGAGGTTGACTCTTCTATTGCACATGAATTGAATGAATTGGCATTGGGGATAAGATATGGGTAGATAGGGTTATGAATAACACTATTGTGAAGAACATAATACAAAGGCCATGGAACCCTAAGCATGGCATGATGGTTGTGGACTTTATTGATTTCTCATTTAGTTCTTGGCCTTGAATGATGTCAAGAGAATTTGGAACAAGGGACTTTGGTCGGCAATGGGGCATGACATTATTTTGAGAAGGTGGTGTGCAGCAACGAATGTGGAGGACATTTAGTTCACGTCCTTCTAGTTTTTGACGTGGAATTTTGGGGTTTCCTTGATAATGAGAAACAAGACAATTTGTGAAAGAATTGGAACCATCTTAGGGCTTTATAGGAGGTGTATATTTGAGAGCAAAAGGGTTCTTATTTTCAAAGGTGGAAATTGAGTTGAACAAACCATTGCACCCAAGGAGTGCCACTCGAGGTGGAGTGATTTCAATTATAAATATCTCCCATCATTTTGCTGTGGCTGTCGGAGGGTAGGGCATGAGTCTAGAGGTTGTGCAGCAGATATCAAATATGAAAATTTCTATAAACCATGGATGAAGGTAGAGGTCAAAGCTCTCAGCCCGGTGTTGCAGCCTATGAAGAGAAGTTGGACGCCTTGAGGAAAGCGGTAAAGCTGGCAAGCGCCTCGATGGAGGTGACAAGTATAGATGTTACGTGTCATACCACTTCAACCTATGCTAAACTATGGCAGTTACCATATGAGTGTGGCTAGGAAGGGGTGACTGTATGAAATCTCCATCCTCAATGGAGAGCAATACTAGCAATGTTGCCCTGAGTTCAAGAGGGCAGAATCTGCAGCTTGAGGGAGCTCTATATGGTGATGTAGAATAGTCGAGTGAGGTTGGAAGGAAGGAGATTATTATAACGATGAGTCTAGAGTGTTGAAGTTGGACATTGGGCGCATATCTTTTCTTATGGTGCCGAGCTTAGTGGACATTAAATGTAAGATTATTAAAGTGAAGCAAAATCCTACCAACATAAGATCTGCTAATCAAAATGGGCATAGGAATGACGCCATTATCTGCAGCTATTAATGATGATGTAGATAAGGGGATGGGCCTTAACATGCAATCGATGATGCCATAACATTACAAGGTTGGGATAGCCTTAGGGTTCACAACCAAGTGACTAGGTTAGTGATATGGAGTGTTGTTAACTTTGCACTGCCCTCATGTCATTTTTTTTTTCTTCAAACCAAGTCTATTGTCGTTTCTTTAGTTAATTTTTTATGGTCTTAGGTTTTCCTAATAATACGAGAATTGGTGCTCTTGGAATCTCCGGTGATTTTTATGTTTATTGGGAGAATGGCCTTGTAGTAGTTGTTGGTATGGTCAACGAATATGTTATTCAACTGTATTTTTGCTTGCTTCCTAGTTTTCAGCACTGGGATTTATTTTGTGTGCATGGAGTAGTTGATTTTGCCTCGTATAATGAGTGTTGGGGTTATATTGGTTCTTGTGTTAGATGAAAGACATTACGTTAGGCTATTATTGGATATTTCAATGAACTCCTTGATTCAAGTTACAAGGATAGAGGGAGGCTAGTTAGGGACACAATTTCTAACATTCTAGAAAATCTTGTGTTCTCCAATGGATTAGTAACCTTGGGTATGCTACCAATCCATTCACTTGGAGTGATAGGTGCTGGGAGGCCAAGATTCTGGCGAAAGTGAAAGGGAATCCCACTATCGGATCCTAAGTGGGGTGAATACATCTCTAAAAGGAGACGCCCCTACTTTGGAAAGAGATCGCTCTAGGTCGAGGTCAGTCCCCATAGTAGGAAATAGGATGATTGGAGTCGCTGCATTATTATGACCTAAACAAGGGTGAGATTTTCATAAAGCAGTTTAAAAGCCATTTTTTGAAAACAAAATTGGCTCCTATCCCCAAAAAAGGAACAAGTAAGTGAAAGTTGGTCTAGGAACTTGAAATAGTGGGTTCGGGGGTGTAGGTTAGGAAGGTAAACGTCTAGGACTCACCATTTCCTCCATCCTAAGGACGAGATCCTACTAATATGTTGTGTCCTTTTAGATGTTCTAAATATTGGTCAATTGATTATCCAAAGTGAATTGAAAATAAGATAAACATGTATGGTTGTACACATAGGAATACATAGGCAGGCACACCAACAAAAGATTCAAGGCCAACAGATTGGTTAATGCATGATGGTTTCGCATTTGGATGAGCATCAATATGTTCTACAAACCGATCATCATAGGACTTGAATATACCCTTAGATAAAAAACCCCACTTAGTTCTAATAGGGATTCCACCATAAGTCCTTAAGTTGCACTAGGGAATTATTAGCGATCATTTCCCCCGTTGAATGGTCTTGTTAAGAGGCTTTGTTGATGACTCATGTCTAGATTTGGGCCGATCCAAATGTGAATAAAGAGAGCTACTTAGGGTTTCAACTTTGTCCTCGAGGTGATAAGTGATTGGATGGGTTGACGTTCTGATTCTAGGCATGCATATAAGGATTAGACCTCTCAACATTCCCATTTTAACTAAGAAAATGATTCATAGCGATATGTAATGGAATTATTTTTGTGGAGATTATTTAACGGTTTAGTGTTTGATGGCTAATACTTCTTACAACTTTAGACAGAGTCCCCATTGATGGCCTGTCCCTAAATAGGAGTACAGGATTAGGTATTTGGTCATATCTGATTTGCAGGTAGTCCACTAGGAATAATGATGGAATTGTGAAGGTTATTTGATACAAAAATGGATGTGGCTCATTTTAAAGATAAGATATAAATAAACTTATATTTATGAGATTGAGTTTGATGAAGGGACTTAACCATGCACTATTGAATATGTCGGCCCTAAGGACAAGGATGAAAATATGTTCTGATACATACAGGTAGAGTTGTATCTAAAAGTCATTATTTAGTTTCTAGTCAAATTCATATATGACTCATGATTTTGGTTGAGATGATCATAAATGGGCAGTGACCACTACCGCAAGCGCATGAGTAGTTGTGGTATAGATAAAATGATCGCTACTCAAGGACCAATGTAATCTATCGAGTTTTTGTTTGTCCAAAATATGCTAAGTCAAATTCTAATTCAAGAGGGTTCGATTAGACAACTTCTAATTCACTAATTTTTAAAATCAATTAAGAAAACATGCCTAGGAATTCTCGTAGTAATGAAAGTTGATTGGATCAAAATGATAAGGATGTGCTTTTCCTTAATTGGTTAATTTTGCGGATTCGCAATCTATCCAAAAAAATTTAGTCTATTATTTCGAATTAAACCAAATTTGTCTAAACTTAGCAAAAGTCATTCTTTCAAACTTATTTGTCTTAATCCAAGTTAAACATCATCGATTACACTCTATGTTCTCCTAACATACAAATCTCTCTTTCGAGATGACATTATGTCAGGTTTTATCAAGCAGTCCAACAATCAAATATCACCTTTTAGTTTTTCCCTCAATTGTTTCAAGTGTAGAAGCAAACTTTAGCCATAAATCAACTCACAAGATGATAACCACTTGAAAGAACGAAATTAAACCAATCATGAAATAAACACAGTTCTATAGATTAAATGATGATCCAACTACACTTTCATAAACTGCTAAATCCCTAGACAAAATAAAACTACTTACTCATGATAAAAGATTG
>JACYFF010031955.1:95099602-95117692 GCA_017589665.1 Selenicereus undatus
AACTACTTACTCATGATAAAAGATTGAACAACTAACCAATGTTTTGGCAAAATCTGAGAGAAAGGGCTTGACTGAGATAGTCTTCAACCAAGGGCTTCAAATTGCATCAAACTCAAACACCCACTCTTAAGATTTCTCACTAAAACAATAATCAAACTAAGAATCTAAAGTAAAAAGAACAAAAATTTAAGAAAGAAGATAAACTAGGCTACTCTTGCTTGTTTCTCTCTGCTGCACGATGCCCTTTTATAGAAAAACCAGGACGTTTTCAGCCCCATAGCCGAAGGAAACAAAGAGGCAACAGTTTGACATCTCACCATGGTCTGTGGCAGACACCACGATCTAGCTATGGTATTGGCTAGAATCAATTTTCTGCTCTTTTCTTACTCCACGGGTGTAGCTGCACATGGGTGTATGTGGGGGAGGTCAAAATACATCTAATAGGGGTCAAATACTAGGTAAAAAGGCCTAAAATCCTGTAAATCACATCAAACAACTATACCCAAGCAAAAATCGAGAATAGGAGTATAAATTATAACTCAAAACACATAATTTTCCTAAAAATGTTGCAAAATGGGCCTAAAGTGTTGTATACATTACACACTTATCAAACTCCCCCGTGCTTAAACTATTGCTTGTTTTCAAGCCATGCTAAAAACTAAAAATATACAGAACCTCTTCAGGATAGATATAAGCAACATTCCAATGTCAAAGCGGATCCAAAGGTAGCCCAAAAAGATGCAAAAAATCATTAGCAATTAGATTAGGGAATGAAATTTTCGAAAATAACTTGATAAACAACAATGTCAATCTTGAATCAATCCACCAAATATTCAAATACAGTCATTCAACATATGAAACAAGCGAGGCTAGCAGGGCTGGCAGAACCTCACTATAGTTGTGTGGTGCTCATTACTCATGTGTTTGAAAATGTATACATAGATAAAGGTTCCCACAATTCTCATTCCTTAGACTCAAATCTACCATAAGCTTCACAAGACTCTGAAATTCTCCATCACTAAAATGCAAACATACTAGACAATCATGACGACTTTCACAAGGTTGTAATGGGGCGATGGGTAAAGGTAAGAGGGGAACAAATGTTTTGGAAATGAGGAGCTGGAAGCTATAGACTAAGAGCTAAACAATTCTAATGCGCCATACTACATCTCTCTTAGACAAAATACATCCTAAATTGAAGAGAGAAAAAGTTTGATAACCACAAGAATTTATAATAGCCACAAGGCTAACATTTTCTTCCTTTGTGTCTTCTTTCTTTTCTCTTTTTTTATTCGTTTTTCTTTTTTTTGTTCCTTCTGTGTTTTTTTTTTTCCGAAATAAGTTAGCCAAGAGAAATCCATAACGAACTTTAAATTTGTTAGGCGATAATTTGTCATATTTTAGGTGCCCCTTTTACTTAATTTGAGCGCGTATAATAATATAAAATTTACGATTTTTACTTGTTTTATTTGCTTTTGTAGGTAATAAACTTCAAATTGAGCAAACGTTGCGAAAAATAGCGAAGATGGACAAAAAAGAGCAAAATCAGGCAAGAAGGGACGATAGGGGTGCCAAACCACCGTGCTAGAATGTGGCACGGTTATGGCCCCCTCCGTTCGCTCGGCCGCGCGATTTCCTATTTGATGGCCCTTCGGGAGTTTTGTTCGGGGTGTCACTCGGGGTTCTCTCTGGCGATTTTACGCTAGTTTTAGTTTAGGTTTTAGCCAATAAAAACCTCAATTGGAGGATTAGATTAACATGTTGTTGATTGTATTTTGGATTCGAAGCTTTGGATTTCAAGTTCATCCCATTAATCAAGCATAACTTCTGTTCTCTCTATCTTTCATGTCTTGTTCTTGTTTAGGTTTTACTAGTTTAATTTGTGTTGGATTTGTTTAGTTTAGATGTTTAGTTTTCATTGTTAATCGATGTTTAATTAGATTGACTAGATTATATTAGTTTCTTTCCCCCTCTTGTTCATGTTTGCCTTCTTCTTTGCTAGTTTAGGTTTAGTTTGGGTTTTTGTATTTTATTGATGATAGTTGTTAATTTGGATTGGTTTGGATTGTGGCTAGCCCTTGATGGCTAATTAACCTTGTTTAGGCTCAAACATTACCTTGTTTATGTCTAGAATTTAGAGTTTTCTTTCACGCCCGCCAAGTGTTCGATAAAATGCTTGAAAGAGTCTTCATCTGTGTTTTGGGGTAATTGGCTTATGCTGAGAAGTGAGGCCAATTGTCTAGTGTGGGCAGAGAGAATAGTTGGGATTGGGACATGAAAATAGTCTTATCGCTAGCTAGGTCCAGGGTTGTCAACTTAGTAGTTTAGTTGAACTATTCCCATGAAAATGTGTGGTTAGAGCAACTAGATTAGCTTATTGGCCCTTGAGAGAAGGCTTAGGTGGCCTCAATGATGCAACTAAACAACTCTGAATGCTAGCATAGCTAGGAAAGGTTTGGGCTTGACTTGATTACTTGGTTTATTTTAGGTCTAATCATAGTCCTTTTGTTTTTATTTTAGTAGTTTAGTTCTATTTTCTATCCCTTCAGTTTTGGCTAGCTTAAGACGCTTTAGTTAGTTCTGGTACTTGAAAACCCAACTCTCTACGGACGACACGCCGAGTACTCAATGATGCACCTTGCACTTGGGGTTTATAAATATTAAAACTTTTTCCTCTGACAAGTTTTTGCCTTCATTGCCGGGGAGTTGGTGCTTTCCAATATTAGAGCTTACTTGGGCATTTGAGACTAGGCTTTTATTTTGAAAAAAAAAAGAAAAAAATTTTGAAAATTGAAAAAAAAAAGTATTTTTCCCACTTTCCTCAATATGAGCATGAATTGTTTTGGAGATACTATGATAGATTACATGCTTTTCTTACCTATTGTGATCTTTATTTGGAAAAGTGGAAAATTTTGAATACAGTCTATGAGGGTGTGAATTGTGAGACTCATGCTCTTTTAGAGTATTGGGATTTTCATGCTAAAAATATTGATGAAGCTTGGGATTTTCTTGACTGGTTGGCTCAGGATACTTACGAATATGAGATCAGTTGCACTAATTCATACATCCCACCCTTATGCATCCCTGATTATGCTCCTCCTGTGTGTGAAATTTGCCATTATTCTGATCATGAAAGTAATTCTTGTCCTTGTGATATTTCTGATGATAGTTTTGCTAAACTGTCTAGTATGATAGAGACAATGAATGAGCAACAAATTGTGTTTGCTAATAAAATGCACGAGTATAACCTGTTTCATGAGACCGACCTTTGGTTTAGTTCTCGTAGACTCGATGTCAATCTGTGTGATGATGGTGCGTCTTTCCCCCCTCTAGAGTCTGGACTAGAGGAAGTACTCGACCCTCGCTTGAGTACTTCACCCATTGTTGCTCCATCCTCACCTAGCCCTTTTAGGAACAACAGTATGTTCATCATGACTTTTCTTGAGACACCTTCCCCTTTAGTTTAGTCGACGGAGTTTAAGTTAGGTGAGACCTTTAGTATTATCGCTAGTGTTGATGAGGATGATACTTGTTCTGAGTCAAACGATGTTTTTGTTGAGGTGCATGATCTTGATGTGATTTCCCTAGGGAAGTCATGTGTGGATGTTCTAGTTGCAGGGTCATCTAGTCCTGATCTAGTTGACCATGTATCCTCTAACTCCCTTAATATGTTCCATGCTTCCCCTTCATGTTCATCACCCTCTCATTCCCTTGAGTGTTTTGATATGTTGCTTATTGATTCTCATGTAATACTTGAGGGGATGGAGGTTGTCTGTTCAGAGTCCCTTGGTACCTTTAGAAGGTACGACCCCTCGTTTGATCCTTATAATCTATACCTAGAGGAAATGCTTGTAAAAATCATATTGCTTAGTATATTCTTTTTTTCTACTGATTTTTCCAACACATTTGATAAATTTAAGAGAGCGCTCGTTATCATTCCTAGATGCATGTTTTGGTGCTCTTACTCACATTTATCTGAGTTGCATGCTCATATATATGATAAGCTCTTGATAGCTCTGACGGTGTTCGAGTTGGAGAGACGAGTCTTGAGAGATAAGAAGGAGTTGCTGATGCTCCTCAGGCTTCCACAACACCATCTTAAAGAGGCATAGTTTGGGTACATTCAGTGCCTGACCTGGTATAATCGTTTTAACTCTTCTCCTTTCTTTTTATTTTCTTTCTTTCCTTTTATTTAGTTGTGGATATCAGGTTGTACTTTTGTGATGATCATTTTGAGGTAATACTTGGGAATTTGTTGAGCCGATTGATGGCTATGATCACTTTTGTGTGATTTTGTGTTTTTGTTGAGTGAGTTAGCTTGTGTATATGTGTGTTTTGTTTGATATTGGTTTTTGTGTATTTGGTGGTTGGTGATGGCTCTCAGCTCCAAATCAGGACACTGTGAGATTTAGGTGTGGGGGTGGAGTCATTTACCCCTTTTATTCTTACTTTTGTGAAAAATTTTCATTTTTGTGCAAATTTTTCAATTTTTCTCTTTTTTTCGTACAGTTTTTCTTTTTGTTGGCTTCAGGGGAGTTTTGTAGTATTTGATCAGCCTTGATCTCTGATACCTTGGCTATTAGTTCGTATATAAGTATGATGCGCAAGATGGATTTTTGTCATAAGCTTGTCATTCTAGGCCTCGGTTCTAACCCTAATAGTCCATTGTAATTTTGCAGTCCAATCCTAATTTATATATCATCATTATCTTAGGATCTTAATCTTCCATTATTTGACTCTCCCACTTGCATTTGTGCATCACTACTTTTGTCTTCACTTCAAAATTACAAGGGTGAAGAATTTCTGAAAAAAAAGAGAAGAAAATCTGAAAATATCCCTTTGAGGCATGTGCTACTGGGAATGAAAAAAAGGGTTTGAGAGTCGAGAACGAAAAGTATCCCTTTGAGGTATGCGCTACTGGTTGCTACCCTTTGAGGCAATACTGGTACTGGAAATGTTTACTTCCCATGTCAATAAGTTAATAATATAGTTGATGCCAGTCAAGTGGATTGAGTCGATTCTGGTAAGCCAAAGTCCTAGGATGATGATACACTTCCTAAAATGCATACGACTCATGTGTACAGGTTGATACTTGAGTTACTAGGGGGTTTTGGTTGATCTTATTATGTATAGTTTACCCCCATGTATATTTTGTGTTTTGTCATTTTTATTTTTATTTTTTTTCAATTTTTATTTCTCTTTTTCCTTATTTTCCTTTTTGAGATTTTGTGGGTATATGTTCTGCAAACCCTCACGAGACCTCACTCGTCCACTTGACGGAACCAAGGGGTTTAAAGGGCTTGTTGTATACGCTAAATGCAACTGTGATTCCTACGACAGTGACGTAGGTTCTTAGGTTAGTTTTTATTTTGTTTTGCTTGAGGACGAGCAAGAGATAGGTGTAGGGGTATTTGTTAGGCGATAATTTGTCGTATTTTACGTGTCCCTTTTACCTAATTTTACCTCGTATAATAATATAGTCTTTAGAGTTTTTACTTGTTTTATTTGCTTTTGTAGGTAATAAACTTCAAATCCAACAAACGTTGTAAAAAGGAGTGAAGACAGACAAGAAGAGCAAAAGTAGGCAAGCAGGGACGATAGGGTGGTTGAAACACCGTGCCAAAAGTGTGGCACGGTGGGGGCACGATCATGATACCTTGGCATGGTGGGGATGTGCCATATGGCACGGTCGTACCCCTCCTCCGTTCGCTCGGCTACGTGATTTCCTACTTAATGCCCATTCGGGCATTTTATTCGAGGGGGCCACTCGTGGTTCTCTCTGGTGATTTTAGGCTAGTTTTAGTTTTGATTTTAGCTAATAAAAACCTCAATAGAAGAATTAGGTTAGGATGTTGTAGATTGTATTTTGGATTCGAAGCTTTGGATTTCAAGTTCATCCCATTAATCAAGTATAAGTTCTCTTCTCTCTCTCTTTCATATCTTGTTCTTGTTTAGGTTTTGCTAGTTTAATTTTTGTATTGGATTTGTCTAATTTTCATTATTAATCCATGTTTAGTTAGATTGATTAGATTATGTTAGTTTCTTTCCCCCTCTTGTTCATGTTTGCCTTCTCCTTTGCTAGTTTAGGTTTAGTTTGGGTTTTTGTATTTTGTTGATGATAGTTGTTAATTGGGTTGGTTTGGATTGTGGCAAGCCCTTGATGGCTAATTAACCTTGTCTAGGCCTAGAATTTAGAGTTTTCTTTCATGCTCGTCAAGTGTTTGATGAAATGCTTCAAAGAGCTTTTATCCGTGTTTTGGGGCAATTGACTTATGCTGAGAGGTGAGGTCGATTGTTTACTGTGGATAGAGAGAATAGATGGGATTGGGATATAAAAATAGTTTCGTTGCTAGCTAGGTCAAGGGTTGTCAACATAGTGGTTTAGTTGAACTAATCCCATGAAAATGGATGATTAGAGCAACTAGATTGGCCTATTGACCCTTGAGAGAGGGCTTAGGTGGCCTCAGCGATGCAACCGATCAACTCTGAATGCTAGCATAGTTAGGGAAGGTTCGAGCTTGACTTGATTACTTGGTTTATCTTAGGTCTAATCATAGTCCTTTTGTTTTGCTTTGGTAGTTTAGTTTTATTTTCTATCCCCTTTGATTTTGCCTAACTTGAGACGCTTTAGTTAGTTCTGGTAGTTGGAAACACAACTCCCTGCGGACGACACCTCAAGTACTTAATGATACACTTCGCCCTTGAGGTTTATAAATATTAAAACTTTTTCCCTAACAAAATTCCAAGTCTTCTCTAAACTTTGTACTATTAAACAAGGGATTTCCTTTTTATCGATCAAGATTACACATCCCTTTACCAAACAACCAAAATCCACTAAAAGATCTCAACTCTCCTTCCTACCTTCCAAATCAAAATTGACGCAAAATAATGAAACACTCTTCTAATCTTGGCTTAAGGGTAAGATGATCATTTGGCCATAGGCTATAATAGGAGATTCAAATCAAGAAAAACGGATATAGGCTAAAAGGGGCTAGCAAGGAATATAATATACAACAAAGGTGGCTATTTAGCCATTAGGTTTAACAAATCAAAGAAAAATGTCTCAATCATATTGCCTAAATGCATGTACGAAATGTGATCTTGAATGAGAATCAAAGCAAGTTCTAGAGAAGTGATATCAAGGGAGAGTCACACCTGAAAGAAAATATGAGACTAAATTGATAAATTGTCTCTAAAAGTTCAAAGTCTCACGGGATATCTACCAAGGTCATGACTACCTCGTTAGTATATACATGCCAAAATTTGTATAAAGACTCATGGGATGATCAACTCGCACTCGACATGTGGTCAAAACATGGAGATCATTTTGAAAACTCATTCTCAAACATTTTTATATACAATTTGGGCAAATCAAATGATCAGACTAAACCAAAGAAGCCTACCAAATCTAAAAATATCATCATCGGAGGATTTTTTTTATTTTTTTTGTTTAAATTAAAATTTTTGGTTTTTTGTGCAATTTTTTAGCACATGCTTGCTCCTACTAATAATGCAAACTAAAATGCAAAAGAAACTAAAAAAACTAAGATGCAGCTTAAAGAAAACTAAATGCACTACTAAAATACAGCTAAACAAAACTAAAACCTAAAACAAAAACTCCAAAAACTGTCACAAACAACATATATCCAAAGTACAAGTACATCAAACCAAATCAAACATCAGACGGTAAATATAATGACTAATTCCCCCACGCTTGAATCACATATTACCCTTAATGTGGGCACAAAATAGAAAAAGGGAAGAGGAGTAGTACAAAACAATCAGAAAGAAGGTGGTGGAGGAGGATGGGGTGGTTGGCCATAAGAGATATACCTATCCCGCCAGGTCTCTAAACATGCCCTATAGTCTTAGAAATATTGAGTTTGGGTAGCAAGCATCCCACAAAGCTCATCATGGTGCTCTTGGACAAAGTCCCGAAGAGCGGTGTTCTCAGATGCAATAAATGCTCGAAGGGAAACTTGCACCTCTTGAATGGATCTAAGGGTGTCTTGGAGGTTAGTGTAGTCAGAAGGGAGTGGGTGAGAGGAAGAACTAGATCCTGCTTGACTAGAATGAGGGGTTGGATGATGGGGTGCGGGGTGAACAACCTCGTCATCGCCAGGTACCCAATAAAGCTTAGCCTGGTGAAGTAAGATGGTTTGATCGACATTAGGAAGTGGCAAAAGCCGGTCCCCAGGGTAAATCCAACATAAACACCTAGCCTCAACATTACAAAAGTTCATAATTTCAAAAGCAGTTTAATTAAGCCACTCAGACCCGAAAACTTTATCCTCAGGGTTGGGCTCAATACCCAAAATTGTAGTGATAGTAGCCACAATCGCTCCTATGACTATCCTACCTTTAGTGCTAACTACAGCACTATGCAACTACCTGGCCAAAAATGAACCAGGGTTAAGCTGGACACCATCAAGCATACAGGATAACAAGTACAACTTAGATAATCTCGGGACATTCAGACTGTCGTCCCGAGCAAAGAAACAACAAACCAAGATATGATGAGCTACTCTAATACATGGGTTCCTAATATGTGTGCACTTCGATGAGCTAATGTTGTACCTAACACTCCCCGAAAGTTTACCCCAAAATGTATTCGGGTTGAATTCGTGGGGGACTTGGCGGTTTGGTAAATCCATGCTAGGTGGAAAACTGAATATACGATTAAAGGTTCCTAAGTTCATCTTATAAAGTTGACCCTGCAAAGAAAATGACATGTATTCGGCTAGACATTGAGGCCCTCTAGTGACCTCGACATGGAGTATACTCAGGAATTCTAAGGTTAGGTCCCAATATGTACGTTATTTTATTTCAAAAAAGTGTCCCATACCACCTCGTGCAAATAACCATCGAATATCATCTAACATTCCTAATTGAGCTAATAATTCCTCATCATAATATCTAGTTACTACAACTATGTGTTTATTCAAGCAATTATATTTAGCAATATGATCAGGATGCGTTAAACCAAGGGGTGAGGAATGTTACCTTGAGCTTGTGTGTTTGTGGAGGTTCGAGATGTCCTTTGAGATCGAGTTGGTGCTTGACTTGAGGATCTAACCTCCTTGATATTCCTTTATCTTTTGGTAGGTGCCATTGTTGCAAAATGAAGCAAAAACTAAAACTAAAACCTAAATAAGAAAATTTGAGGAAGAAAAATTAGATTTTAAGTAAAAAGAAGAAGAATAACAGAGAGAAAAAGATGGGTATGGTGGATGAGTGAAGTGAGATGAATTTGAAGAAGAAAGATATGAAATTTGTGTGAAAAAGGAAAGATTAAGTGAAAAGATATGATTTTGGGTGAAAATTAAAAAATAATGAGCTAAGAAATGAGGTTGGTTATGGAGGTTTAGAGAGAGAAAATGGAGGTAGAGAGAGAGTGTGTTGTGAAGAAGATGAAGTTGTGAGAAAAAGTGAGGGGGCCCCGCAGTCAATGACCTAGGCCATAGACCGTAGCAGGATACCACGGACCACGGTGCTGGGTACCCTAGCCATGGTACCAAACATTTTATTCAGTATTTTTTTGTGTTTTCTCCCTTTTTTTCTTTTTTCTTTTTTTTCAAACTACAAAAAAAAGTAAAAGTGAAAGCTGAGGAAGGAAAAAAAAAGGACAAGAGCTTGGGTTGCCTCCCAAGGAGCGCTATTTTATGATCAAGAGCTTGACCCTTGTTTTATCCTTTTTTCGAATTGGTAAGTGTATGGACATTGGCTTTATCAATAGGTTGTCCCACAAGATATAGTTTTAACCGCTGTCTATTAATTGTGAACGCACCGGTGGACCCACTCCATATTTCAGCTACTTCATTGGGTTGAACCTGGGTGATCTTAAATGGTCCTAATCATCGGGACTTCAGTTTTCTCGGAAACAATCTTAATCTAGGGTTGAATAATAGGACCATATCTCCTTTTTCGAACCTATTCTTCATGATATCTTTATCATGCCACTTTTTAGTTCGTTGTTTGTAAAGACGCGAACTCTCATAGGCTTCCAACCTTAGTTCATTTAGCTCATTTAGTTGTAAAAATCTCCGCTCTTTGGCTGCCTTAAGATAAAAATTGAGTGTCTTTGTAGCCCAATATGCCTTATGTTCCATCTCCATTGGTATATGACAAGACTTCCCAAACACCAATCGGTATGGAGTGGTGCCTAGAGGAGTCTTGTAAGTGGTATTGTATGCCCAAAGAGCATCATCAAGCTTGAAAGACCAATCTTTGCAGGATCGATCCACTGTTTTTTCCAATATGCTCTTCAATTCTCTATTTGAGAGTTCCACCTGCCCACTTGTTCAGGGGTGGTAAGGCGTAGCGATCCACAATTTTCTCCAAACTGTGTGAAAATATTTTTCTTGAGAAACTTAAGGACAACCCTAGAATCATTTGTTGGGGAGGCAATGGCTTCCACCCACTTAGAAACATAGTTGACCGCTACAAAGACATAAAGGTTGTTATGAGAAGGAGAAAAGGACCCATGAAGTCAATCACTCATACATCAAATAACTCCACCTCAAGTATGCCACTTTGAGGCCTCTCATGCCTCTTGGAAATGTTCCCTATTTGCTGGCATCGATCACAAGTCATGACTAATTTCCTTGCATCCTTAAAGAGCGTGTGCCAATAGAAGCCTGCTCGGAGAACTTTTGCAATCGTTTTATCTGGTCCATAATGGCCACCATAGGTTAACGCATGGCAATGGTGCAAGACACTACGAACCTCATCTTCAGGCAAGCACCATCTATAAATCCCATCTCCGTATGTCTTGTAAAGGAAAGATTCTTCCCATACATAGTATTTGCCATCAGCAAAAAACTTCTTTCTTTGTTGGTAGGACAATTCCGGAGGTAACACTCTGCACACCTTGAAGTTCACCGAATCAGCATGCCATGGGGTGGCTTGTTGGGATATAGCGAATAGTTGTTCATCGGGAAAATAGTCAGCAACGGGGAGCTCTTCACCAGGAGTGGCCCCTGGGCCTGAACGAGATAGATGGTTGTCAACAACATTTGCCAACCCAGCCTTATCTTTGATCCCCAAATCAAACTCTCGAAGAAAGAGGACCCATCGGATGAGTCGGGGCTTGGAGTTGGATTTTTTCATTAAATGCTTTAAAGTGGCATGATCCGTGAAAACGATGACCTTAGAATCGATCAAATGGGATCAATATTTTTCCAAGGCAAAGACAACTGCTAAGAACTTTTTCTCAGTCGTGTCATAATTCACTTGAGCCCCATCAAGAGTCCGACTTGCATCCCACATTACTTCAAAAGGTAGTCCCAATCTGGTGCTTGCACTACTGCGACAGTGATTAATGCCTCTTTTAACCTATGAAAAGCACATAATCATTCTTCATTAAACTCAAAAGGCACATCCTTTACAAGCAATTGGGTAGAAGTTTCGCAATTTTTGAAAAGTCTTTAATGAACCGCCGGTAAAAAGCAACGTGTCCGAGAAAACTCCTCACATCTTTTAAAGAAGTTAGTGGTGGCAATTTCACAATCTCCTCCACCTTTGCTTCATCAACTTCAATGCCTTTATTAGAGACAACATGACCAAGGACAACCCCCCCATTACCATAAAATGACATTTCTCCAAATTTAAGACTAAATTGACATCTTCGCATCTTTGTAAAACCTTATATAAGTTATTCAAGCACTGGTCATAGGTTACACCATACACAGAAAAATCATCCACAAAGAACATCTGCAATAAAATCAGAAAAAATGGCCAGTATACAACGTTGAAGTGTGGTAGGGCATTGCACAACCCAAATGGCATTCTTCTGTAAGCATACGTACCATAAGGACAAGTAAAAGTAGCCTTTTCTTGATCATTAGGATGGATAGGGATTTGAAAGAATCCCGAATATCCATTTAAGTAGCAAAAATATGAGTTTTTAGCCAATCGTTCAAGCATTTTGTCAATAAAGGGAAGGAGGAAGTGATCTTTAGGGGTGGCTTTATTCAGTTTCCGATAAGCAATGCACATACGCCAGCCTGTGACAGTCTAAGTAGGGATTAGCTCATTATTTTCATTTTTGACAACAGTCATCCCTCCTTTTTGAGTTACAACATGGATTGGGCTTACCCACGTACTATCATAGATAGGCTAGATAATGCCGGCCTTAAGCAACTTCAAAATCTCTTTTTTTACTACCTCTTGCATGTTAGGGTTCAATCTTCTTTAGTGTTCAATTAAAGGCTTATGATCATTTTCCATTAAGATTCGATGCATACACAAAGAAGAATGAATTCCTTTTAGGTCATCAAGGGTGTATCCTATGGCTTTATGATGCTTCCTAAGTACTCTAAGTAAAGAGTCGATTTGGTATGCGTTCAAACTTGCATTCGCAATAATTGGTTATGCAGATTTTGATCCAAGAAATTCATGCCTTAGGGATGAAAGAAGAGGTTTCAGTTCAACATCAGAAGCTTTTACCTCTTGAGATGAGGGTTTATTTTCATCTTGTAATGATTCCACCTTAGCAAGAGAAAACGGAATTGGTAGAGAGGCTTCCAGAAGTTGAGCACACTCGGCTACTTCGGGATTTTCAGTCTTAGTAGTGTTATTGTTTAACATCAAGTGCTTAAGTGGATCATTAGAAGCGAGGTTAGACACGGTTTCCCATATTAAACCATCAACCACATCAATCTTATTATACTCATTAGAAATGGGATGAAACTTAGCACCTTTTAGTAAATTAAACTCTACATGATTATTTCCCAAATCAAAAGATAGTGTATCGTTTCTCACATCGATACGGCACCCTGCGGCGGCTAGGAATGGCTTCCTAAGAATGATGGGGTCCGTGTATCCTCCTCCATTTCTAGAATCACAAAGCCTATAGGAATATATAAATCCCCTACTTTTATTAGAACATCATCTAAAATTCCCATGGGGTATTCTATACAACGATCCGCCAATTGTAAGGAGCTAGTAGTTGGTCTTATATCTCCAAGTTCCATTTTTTCACACATAGAAAGAGGCATCAAGCTCACACTTGACCGTAAATCACATCAAGCACAATCTATAGGCACATTCCCTATCAGGCAGGGAATTGAAAAACTCCCGGTATCTTTTAGCTCAGCTAGAAGCTTGTTTGGACCTCCGCACGAGATTCTTCAGTCAAAGCTACAGTTTTCTATTATTCAGGTTTTCTCTTGTTGGACAAAATTTCTTTCAAAAATTTAGCATATGAAGGCATTTGAGTTAGGGCTTCAATAAATGGAATGTTTATGTAAAATTTCTTAAGGACTTCTAAAAACTTCCTAAATTACAAATCGGGTTTTTCCATAGCCATCCTTTGAGGAAATGGTAAATGTGGGTTGTAGGGCTTTAGGGAAACGATCTTAGGGTCCTTAGGAACCTCATCTGGCTCATGCTCGACATCATCAATCGCTTCCTTAGAGGGTAAAGACATCTCTTTCTCGACATTCTCAACATGCTCATTCTTATCATGCAAAGACTCATAGTTGGTAACCTCCTTAGGTCCCTGTAGTTGCTCTCCTCCCCTCAAAATCATTGCATTACATTGCTCCGTAGGATTAAGCTCAGGCTTACTAGGAAGTCTATTTGGGGGTGTAGATGAAAAGCTAGCTTTTTGGGCAATCTAAGCTTCCAACATCCTATTATGAGTTGTAAGCACATTAACCTTTGAGGCTAATTACTTAATATACACATCCTGTTTTTCTTATGCCATAAGCATACTTTCCATCATCGCTTCTAAATTAGACTTTTAGGGTATTTGAGAAGGGAAATGAGGTCTTTAGAAACTAGGAGGTGGTCTAGCATCCATTAGGGGCATATTTAAAGGGTTTGGATTATATCTATATGAGAAATTTGGGTGATTGTTCCAACCCGGATTGTAGGTACTAGAGTAAGGGTTATTGGTCAGTCTCGGGTTGAAATTTTCAATATAGTTAACTTCACTAGGGTCTCGGGAAAAAGGGCTCCCAACTTGATAATTCAAGGTCACATGCTCAATAGAACCACAAATTTCACAAGGGGAAGGGGCAGTAGAATTCGTAGTATTAACTTTCATTTGGTCCAATCTTTAAGTCATAGCATCTACTTTAGTAGAAAGTAAAGTAAGCACATCAACTTCAAGCTTACCTTTAACCCATTTGGGTTAGCGTCGTTGGATGGACCACTGACAATTGTTAAGTGCCATCTCCTCAATTAAGTTATAGGCTTCGTCCTCAGTTTTGTTCATCAAGGTTCCTCCCGTCATCGCATCAATAGTAGAGGTCACAGATTGGGTCGCAACCATTATAAAAAGCTTGGATAATCATCCAATGTTGAAGACCATGATGCAGGCATAAGCGCAGCAAATCTTAAACCGCTGCCAAGCTTCGTAGAGCATCTCTTCATCTTTTTGCGTAAAGTTGGTGATTTGATTCCTTAAGCTGGCTCGGAGGGGAAAACTTAGGGGGGGAGACTCTTGTTAGCTGATCCCAAGTGGTAATACATCCTGATGGCAAAGAGTGTAACCAAGCCCTTACTTTATCTCTTAACGAAAAAGGAAATATGCACAATCGGATAACATCAGTAGAGACTCCATTAAGTTTCAACGTGTCACACACCTCTAAAAAGACCAAGAGGTGTAGATTCGGGTCTTTCAAACTGAGATTGTTGCACCATAGAGATGAGTGCTGGTTTGAGCTCGAAATTGTTGGCATCAACAGTAGGGCGAGCAATGCTTGAGGCGATCCCTTGGACTTCAGAGGTAACGAAATCTCGAAGTGTCCTTCTTTGGTCACCTTCTCCTCCTGCCATGTTTGTTGAATTCCTTCTTGCCTCACGTCTTTGTTCTTCAATCCTTTGCTTCTTCCTCCGTAAGCGGAAAGTCCTTTCAATATCGGGATCAGGTTCGTACAAGATTGGACTTCGCATAAGCGGGAAGAATTTCTGCAAGCACTATCACCAACACTACCAGCGCAATAAAACAAGAAAATAAAAAGAAAATAAAAGTAAAATACAAAAAAATACTTAGTCACTTTCATAAGACTAACTCAATAGTTAACAGATTAGTCCTCGGTGCCAAAAACATGACCACTGCCGCAAGCGCATGGGTAATCGTGGTATAGATAAAAAGATTGCTCCTTAGAGACCAATGTAATCTATCGAGTTTTTGTCTATCCAAAATATGCTAAGTAAAATTCTAATTCAAGAGGGTTCAATTAGACAACTTCTAATTCACTAATTTTTAAAATCAATTAAGGAAACATGCCTAGGAATTCATGTAGTTATGAAAGTTGATTGGATCAAAATGATAAGGATGTGTTTTTCTCTAATCGGTTAATTTCGAGGATTTGCAATCTATCCAAAAAACATTTAAGTCTATTCTTTCCAACTCAACCAAATTTGCCTAAACTAATCAACAGTTGTTCTTTCAAACTAATTTGTCTTAATCCAAGTTAAACTTTTTCGATTACACTCTATGTCCTTCTAACATGCAAATCTCTATTTCCAAACGACGTTATGTCAGGTTTTATCAAGCAGTCTAACAATCAAATGTCACCTTTCAGTTTTTCAATCAATTGTTTCAAGTTTGCAAGCAAACTTTGGCCAAAAAATCCACTCAGAACATGATAATCACTTGGTAGAACAAAATTAGACCAATAACGAAATAAACATCATTCTATAGATTAAATCATAATCTAACTACACTTTGATAAACTATTAAATCCCTAGACAAAATAAAACTACGCACTTATGATAAAAGATTGAACAACTAACCAATGTTTTGACGAAATCTAAGAGAAAGCGCTTGACTGAGATAGCCTTTAACCAAGGGCTTAAAACCTCCTCAAACTCAGACACACACTCTAAAGATTTCTCACTAAAACAATAATCAAACTAAGAATCTAAAGTAAACAGAACAAAAATTTGAGAAAGAAGATAAACTAGGCTAGTCTTGCTTGCTTCTCTCTGCTGTATGATGCCCTTTCATAGAAACACCAGGACGTTTTCAGCCACACACCCAAAGGAAAACGAAGAAACAATATTTTCACCTCTCACCACGGTCTGACCGTGGTCTTGGCTAGAGCTGATTTGCTGATTTTTTCTTGCTCATGGGTCTATGTGCCATACATCGAGTTTGATTAAATACTGATTAACGGTTTTAAAGGGGTCATTTTGTTGTTTTGTCAAATTGAATTATTATAAATGGACTAAATCATGCTCAAAGATAGAGAGTTTTACTATTATGAACTTTGGAGTCAAGGATTTTACATGAATTGAATTATTACAAAATAATGAATAAATGAAATATATACAAGGTTTTCCCTATAAATAAGAGATCTATGAAAGACAAACAAATGTCATAATCGCTATCCAAATCTTGGTTTGTAGGCTCCTTGGAGGGGTTATTAACTTCAATGCATGGCCAAATATGAGTCTTGAAGGTTGTGAAATGACTTAAGCACCATTTGGTTAAAGATGTTCAATTAACTTGAAAATACAATTTTAAAAGAAAATTTTGGAACTTGGATAAGATGGACCCAAAAATAACTCCCACAAAAATTTATGAACTTGTAGGACTATGTGAAGAGCTTAATGGCACACTTTCGTTGGAGATTAGTTTGTTATTCTAGACAGGATGTACTTATTTCATTTATCCAAAATGATTAGAAAGAACTTCTAAAAAATTGATTTATTAGGTAAAATAGATGGATCTAGGAACATGTGAAAATTCTATTTTGATATTTTGATGACTTTAATATATTTGTTTGATTTTTTTCAAAATAAAGGATCTAATCTCAATTATGCAAACATTTCAGTTTCGAAAATCCAACTTTTAAATTTCATATCTCAGAAGCAATGAAGAGTTAGGAGACATAAAATATAAATTATGAAAGCTCTTGAAGTATTTATTATTTTATATATAGAAAGTACCTCAAGAAAAATTCAAAAGGAGGGGGAAAATAATAAGAGAAATATAAGGTGGCCTGATTTCACACTGACTAGACACTTTATAGAAAAAAGGGATCGTCGACCACTTGTGAACTCCAATTTGGACCAGAGATCACTTGTTGGAAAGCCTTTTCATAGATCTACCCAATTACATAATAAAAATACATATTGGATTCCAATAGACTTAAAAATTTCGCCCTAAACTTGATCTGCGAAAATCACACAAATTTTTTGATTTTAATCTCTGGACTCCAATTTGTTATTTAGTGATTTTTAAGCGTGGCTGAGCCCATTTAAGCCATTTTCTTTGAATAAAAACAGAAAATGGAGGAGTTGAATGCAAAGAACAAAAATGAAGAAGAACACACAAATTTACCAACAACTCTCAGCCTCACCCTTTCACGGATGAAAAATTACAAAACTACTATTTCAAATCCAAGTAGAGGAACAACCACGAAGAGCCTAAAGGGATAGATGGATGAACCTAGGGTCAAAGACCACCAAAGGCCGGCCTTACCCGAAAACAAGAGGAAAATACAAGAAACCAATGTTAGTACGTGGTTAGTATAATAAAGAAAAAGATTAAGTAAAATAACGAAATAAAAATGCAATCAAAATGAAAAAAATGTATCCAGAAAAGAAGATTAAATGAGAAAATGTAAAAAAATCATAAAGAATCAACCAACAAATAAAAGACTTTGAAAGATTTAACTAGATTTAACCAGTTACTGTGAGACTTAATTAAACTAACTGAACCTAACCAAGAAGTTTATGATTATTTGATATCTTTTATCAAAGATAAGTCTAAAATTTTGGAAATATTTAATTAGGAGTAACTAATTTTTGAATGAGCTAATTAGAACTAATTGAAACTAACTAAGAAACTTAGACAAGAGATAACTAAAAAAAAAAGAGGAGAGAGTTCGAACATTTGGAAGCGGAAGAATGTGAGAGAGAGTTTTTTGAAGGGGGAGCACAACCTCTTGCTAGGAGCCATATTTTTGTATTTATAGATAAATTAGAGATAAGCCCTAAAGTCCTAGAAAAACTTCAACCCAATAATTAAAAAAAATAAAATAATAATAGTAACAGCAACAACAACAACAACAACAACAACAACAATAATAATAATAATAATAATAATAATAATAATAATAATAATAATAA
>JACYFF010031955.1:95117792-95161092 GCA_017589665.1 Selenicereus undatus
TAATAATAATAATAATAATAATAATAATAATAATAATAATAATAATATGGAGGATGTAGTCAAAAGGGAAGAAATGAAAACAAACAAAACAAAAAACAACACAAAACAATCTTTCTTTCAAAAAAGTTGAATTATTTTTTGGGGGAGTTGTGATGGTTGAAGTGAACCATCAAGTTCATTAAACAAATAATTTCAGCTTCCCCTTTTTTTCTTTTTCTCTTTTTCCCTTTTTTTGGCCTTTATCCTTTTTTGTAGATTTTTGCTTCTTGTTCTTGTTCTTTTCTTGTTCGTTTTTTCTTTAAAGTTTGTTTCGATGATGGGGTTTGAACTATTATTCGAGCTTTTGGACTTTGGTCTTTTTTTGGTATTTTTAAATATTGGCCCATCCTTAAGCCTTTATTGAATTTAAATTTGTTTTATATTTTTTATATTTTTTATATTTTGTAAAAAATCATATTGATAAAGGGCAATTCATTAGTGTCTACAACTTCGCCCTCATTGCTTGAGCTTGTAAAAGCAAAGATCAATGCCATGAGTGATGTATGAATTTTGAATCATAGATGTAGATTATGCATTATCACAGCTAAGATATGTGCGAGAAGAGGTAAAATTTGACAACTCATGGTTAATAGGCTTACGTTTAGAATGACTTAAGGCCAACCAATATAGAGTTAGTTCAAGCGACTTGAAGTCAAACAACTCATAAGCGTTTAAACGACTCAGGGTCAAATAATTTAGGTTTGGAGGATAAATCATCAACTCTTTGTTGGAGCACAGAGGAAGTTTTTGTGGTCATTGGTTTCAGATTGGTGAGGACTCATGGTCAAACAAGTAAACGATTAGATGAACTAGGTTTAGTTCGGTAGGGATTCAATAACTCAGGGTCAAACGAGTTGAGGTTGATATGATTCAGGGTTAAAGGTTTCAATATTTCAATCACCCGAGATCACGTATTTTAAAGTATATTTGGCAACTCAGGGGTAAACAACTTGGAATTTTGCGCAACTCAAGGTCAAATAACTCACAGTAGTTTAAAATGACTCAAGGAAAACTACTTTAAGGATTTGAATGACTCAGGGTCAGTATGACTCAAGTTTGTAGCAACCTATGGTTAGATAATTTAAGATAGCCAATGACCCAAGGTCATGTGATTTTCGGTTTAGACGAATTAGGGTCAAGCAACTTCGCGTCAAATCTTTCGAATTGGAATGACTTAAGGTCAAACAACTCATTGTTCAAAAATCTCAGGATTAGGCAAAGTCAACATCAAATAACTCAAGATTTGGGCAACTCAAGGTCAGATAACTTGGGCTTAAACCTAGGGTCAAACAACTCGGGCCAAATATTTGGGATTTGAATGACTCAGGGGTCAAATAGGTTACGGTTGGAGCAATTCAAAATTAGGTGACTAAGGGTCAACTAACTTATTTTTAACAACATAAGGTCAAACAACTCTGGGTTAAATGACTTTGAGTTACTAACTCAAGGTTGGGATGACTCAAGATTAAGTGACTCAGAGTTAAACATTTTTAGGATTTCAGCAACTTCAGGGTCACTATGACTTATGTCTTCTATGACTCATGATCCATGGCTTACATCACTTTAAATGACTCGAAGCACATGGACTTGGGTCAAGTTCAAATGAATCAGTGTCAGACAATTTAAGGGCTAGGTGACTCAGGGTCAAGTAATTTAAGATGATAATTGCTTACGGTCGAATAACTTAGGATTGGGGCGAATCATTATCAAGCGACTCAAGATTATTGAAACAGACTTAGGGTTAGGTGGTTCAAAGTTTGGATAACGACCTGGGATCAAGTAATTCAACGTTTGGTGACTTAAGGTTAGATAGTAGCCTACAAGCAAATAACTCATCGTTTGCAGCAACTCAGAGTTTGTTAACTTGGAATTGGTAATGACTTAGGGTCAAATAAGTGAAGATGCGTAATGATGTAGTGTTACACGACTCAGGTTGAAATGGTTTTGGAAGAGGATCAAGCAACTTAAAGGATAAGATGACTCAGGGTTGCATAGCTTTGATTTGAGGACGACTCAGGGTCAAGCAGTTAAGATTGCGAAAACTCAAGGTTAGGTAGTCAAAGTTTTGGCAGCTCAAGCTGAGATAGCTTAAAATTTGGTTGACTTAGGGTCAAGTGACTCGGGGTCAAATAACTCAGCATTGTGGATAACTCAAGCTCAAGTAGCTCAAGGTTTGTGTGACTCAGGGTTTAGGATTGGAATGATTTAGGATCAAATGGCTCAAGTTTGGAATGAATAGGTGGAATATGGCTAAGGTTTAGAGCAACTGGGTCAACAGACTAAGCTTTACAATGACTTGGGGTCAGTAAGTTTAGTACTGAAGGAATCTGGGTCGATAGGCTTGGTATTAGTGGCAATGCAAAGTTAGATGCATTAAGCTTTAATGACCTAAGGGCAAGCGGCTTCAGTTTGGAGACAATTCAAGATCAAATAGTAAGGGTCTAGTAGTCAAAATTTAGGAAATCATGGTGATACCCCTAGAAAAATATATGCATGCATGGGCGGAGATGCTCATAAGGTAATTTAACTTGAATGCAAATAGTTGCATATACCAAATTTACGATGAATGCAAAGGGACGCCCCTAGGTAGATGGATGATGAATGAAGGGACAAGCCCCTAGAAAATGATGATGTAAAGAGACATGAAACTAGCAAAGGTATGACGAATATGGGAGAAATGCCCCCATTGAACGTATGATGGGTGAAGGGAGATGCCCTAGTAATTATAGGACGAACACAAGAAGTTGCCCCCAACAAATATATAATGAACGTATCAATATAAGCCTACCAAACGTGTGATGGGATATAAGCAAATGCTGTTAGGATAATGCATGAATCAATGTAGGGTGATCTGCCTAGCAATGTGCAATAATTGTAGAGAAATCATCCCAATAACGTGTGAAAAACACAGGGAGCTACCCTAGGTGCACTTCTGATTGATGCAAGTGGTTTGTTTTGAACAACAAATGGGGAGCCTACAATGATAGGTGTCCTAACATGCAATACATGTGAGCCTTATTATACAAAGAGGTGATCTCCTAATGTGTAAAAAGTATCATTTCTTCAAGGTGGCCATCAGAATAAAAGAGTCTTCATGATCGAGTGCAAACGGACAAGTGAAGCCTGAGAGTTGAAAAAAACAATGTTTGGATAGAAAGAATGAAGGTGCCTTTTATTATGATCCTTAGGAGTGTTCTCCTTAAGTCCTTAGGAACGTTGCCCTTTCGAATGCCATGAGTATGAATTATGTAGGAGAAATGAGTTGCGTAAATGTTAAATCTGGAGTCTTAAGAACCATAACAAAAACAAATCCTTATTGAATGCATGTGTGACTTATCGAAGAATTGGATTGTGTATGTGGAAGAAATGGATTTGTTTGAGGTTAAAAAAATATGAATGCATAGAAAAGAGCTTGATTTTGTACATTCTTCCGTTTTTGGAAAGAGGGTTAAGAAATTACATGAAAACAGCAGGTTCATTTGGGAGTGCTAGAAATATTTGCATAGATGCTTACAAGCACCATGTCAAAGAGTTTTTACAGATTCCTCATAAGAACAAAAGAATGGGTACCCAATGGGCTCAAGAATAGAGGAAGTAAAATTAGCTCTACATATGGTAGATGTGAGAGATAGGTAGTTGAAAGTCTTGAAAAAAAAGATGAGAGACTAAGACATCAGCTTTGGACATGGCATATGTGATCAGGCCATAAAAGAACAAATCACAAGGGATGCAAAGGTGAGGAATAAATTTCCTTTTCTTGTTTCATAAGGCTAATCGTATTACTTGTGAAAAAGTCTCAATTGCCTTGTAATCTTGATCATAGATATTGGTGTGATCTATTCTCCAATGGTGAGAAATCGGCTTGATCTTGATGGTGTATTACCTTTGGCTTTTGTGCTTCTCCATGCTTGATTGATATGTCCTATGAGAATATGTGATAGTTGCCCCTTAGATACATGAATAAGCATGAATGAATAATAGATAAACATATAAAGTAGGGGAGGCTGTCCCTACATCAAATTTGTGCAAAAACAAAGGTCATAGAGGAAGAAAAAAAATGGATTGTCCCTTTTCTAAATGTCATGGCAAGTGAAATACAAAATAATCTGTAGAGTTGGGAGCTCTCCTTTTGTTTTTTTATTTGTGCCCTAGGTTTTGCTAGAATGATCTTGTGGGTCACCATTCTATAGTCTTTTCTTAGCTCTACTTTCGCTCAAGTTTCCTTGTTTCGATTTTCAACCCAACCATTCTTTATATTATATGTTTCTACCTTTTGATTTTTAGTTCTAACTATTATGTCGCATTTGGTTTAGATCCATTGGACTATGGAGACTTTTATCTCTATTTTTTTTTGGGTTTTTGAAAAATTAAATATGTACATGTCTAGGGAGCCCGAACGTTTTCCATGTATCCCCATAATGAGTACATGGTTTTATTTGGATTTCTCTAGTTATTCTATCAACTATGGCATGAACACATGTAGTTTAAACTATATAATCTAATTACTTGTATTTTTAAAAAAAATTTGAATGAATAGAACATGATGAAGGAGATGATCGAGCCTAAGTTGAGCTACCTACATACCCTTGTGTATAAGGATAAGGCCTTGCATAGGTCTTATTACAGGAAAACGATTTGAGGTGGTAAAATAAAGAATACAACAAAAGGGGTTGTCCTGGCTTCTCTAGCATGCCATTTGCAAAACCTTACATTAACAGGAACAAGTATCTTCAGCGAGATAGTGACATGGAGCCATTATGCCAACGAAGAACTAGAGCTTCAATCTTCTCCTCTTTTATATTATGATCTCTTGATAAAAATAGTGGAAATATGCATATAAAACTATCAAGAAGATTTGAGAAATCATCCCTTAAGGTCGTTTGTTCGTGAGAATATCAAGTGCCCCTTAGGTCAAACTAAAAGTCGCAAGGAAGGTTGTATGAGAAGTGGAAATGATTAGGTGTTGCAGGTTGACTAGGCAAAGGACAAGTCCATACATGATCAAGACACCAGTGCAGGGATTTCATATGCAAAGGATAGTATGTATGACATAGAATTGTATGAAAATTTTAAGTTAAGGGAATATGCCCAACAGGAGACGTGATTCCTAAGCTCGTCACACAAGATAGAATAAAGACCATTTCCCATTGTGGCTCTTTGCATGCTCTACGATTATTTGAATTGAATAGAATACTTCGTACACAATTCATATTCATGCCCAAGAATAGAAACCTTTCATAGGAATTGGGAAAACCTCCAAAGGGTGTTAGATAAGCCCTACTATAAAGCATCTTAGGAGAAAGGGTCCTCGGTAAGAGGGCAACTTATAAGGATTATCTAGAGGATGTCCTCACAAAAGGATCAATGATATATACATGACAAGCACATGTGGGTAACTTGCTAGGGTTGTCATACGACTATGAAAGTAATCATGTGCGGGAATAGGACATTTTACCAAAAAACTAAAGAATGACCTATGTACTTGATGAATGTTGAGGCATATAAAGTTGAGTGTACCGTGTGGTTAATGGTTATGTCCACAAGGGTATGAGACTGAGTTGCATGATGTGTATGTATAAACATACAAAATGTCAATGGTAGTCCTATGGGTTGGTATGTACGTAAGAGTATGAGAGTGAGTTGCATGATGTAGTTGATTGCTATGGCTGGAAAACCTAATAATGACGATAGATATATATTCAAGTGGATGGTATGCTCACATGATATGAACTAAATCCTAATAAACTGCCTATTTATCCTTGTTGAAGGAATTGAGTCCAACGTAGTTCAGAATGCTAATGCGATGATGGTGGTTATGATGAAGTATATACAAGCAGATCACATGAAAGGGTCCCGTTGTATAGACCACATCTAAGAAGACTGATTACATATCCCTATGGAAGGGAATTAGGTGAAGCATAGCTTGAAATGCAAATTATGTGGTGATGATGGATATATGACTATGTGAGGGAAGAGGTTATATATATTGAAACAAACGTGTTTATATACAAGGAAGATGACATGCGACATTGAAATTGATGGGCACATGTGATGGATAAGTATGATGGAAGGATTTATGTTTATAGCATGTGAGTGAGTCAGTATAGAAGTTGGTGATGGAATGAAAGAGGTATCATGACTATATGAGTGAAAAGTTTATGTACATAGGAAAATATAAGACTTATGTACAGGGAAGAGATATAGAATGGTGGGAGGTACACACATGTACTGGATGGACTATGACAGAAGGATCATAAGTATTATACATGAATGGGTAAGGTATACAATAGTAAGGCATTTAAAAATAGGATGATTGGGCTTGCCACCTTGTTATGACCTACATAAGGATTCACTTTTCAAAAAATGGTTTCATAAAATATTTTAGAAACCATTTTTTGAAATTTACTTCTCTACAAGACTAGGGCCAATAGGCTAAAGTGAAAACTGGTAAGGGAACCTAAGATAGTGGGTTCGGGGTCTTAGCTAGGAAGCACGAACGTTAAGGTTTCGCAACTTCCTCCATCCTAGAATGTCCTAAACATTAGTTAATTGATTATTCAAAGTGAATTGAAAATAAGGTAAACACTTGTATGTGTACAGGTAGACAAAACTAGGTTAACACACAAGTAAAAGATTCAAGGACAACATATTGACTAGTTAATGAACAGGTTTATATTTAGATGATAGTCGAACCGCTCTACATACTGATCATCATAGGAATTGAATATACTTTCGAATCAAAACCCTACGTAGTTCTGACAGGGAATCTGTTATAAGTTCGTAAATTTCAGTGGGGAATGATTAGGCATCATTTTCCCTATCGAGTGGTCATGTTAAGAGACTTTAATAATCACTCATGTCTAGAGTCAAATCTATCTGGATGCAAATAGAGAGAGTTAGTTAGGGACTCAACTATATGCTCAAGCTAATAAGGGACTGCATCGGTGGATCATTATGATTCTAGGCATGAGTATGCGTATTAGAAATCTTAACAGTTTCCTTTTAACTGAGAAAATAATTCATTTGATTATGGAATACAATGATTTCTGTTAAGTTAACGGGTTGCTGTTTAATGGGTAGTGGTTCTCATAACTTAAGAACGAGTCATCATCGAAGGCTCGTCGCCAAATAAGAGGATATGATAAGCTATTCTGTGATATCTGATATAAAAGTAATCCAAGGGGTTAACGATGGCATTGTGAAGATTATTTGAGATAGAGGTGGATATGGATCCTGCTAATGATCAAACATGAACAACTAATTATGAACTCGAGTTTGATGAAGGGTCATGACCATACTCTAATGAACATATCAGCCTTAAGGACAAGCATGAAAATATATCCAGATTTATTCGGGCAGGGTTTTGTCTAAAAGTCATTATTTAGTATTTAGTCAAATTCGTTTATGACTCATGATTTAGGTTAAGATGATAACAAAGGGGCGGTTACAATAACCATCATCCTTGACATGAGCCTGGGTCTGATACTTTTCTTGGGCTTAGCTTAAGAATGAGTTTGAAATGGTTGAACTATCACCATGGCCCAAGTACCATACCTAGGTATATGTGTCATAAGTTGGGTTTCATTATATGCTAATTAACAATTTTAAATGGTTCATTTCATTGTTTTGTCGAGTTGAATTATGGTAAATGGACTTAGACAAGCTCAAAGATAAAGAATTTTATTATTTGAACTTTGGAGTCGTATTTTACACGGAATAGATGGTTACAAAATAAGAAATAATGAATAAATGAAATATGCTCAAGTCCTTCCGTGCATATAGGAGATCTAAGAGACATAAACAAATGTCATAATTTTTATACAAGTCTTGGTCCATTGACTCGTTTGAGGAGGTCTTAACTTCCATTCATGGCCGAATATGAGTCTTGAAGTTGGGAAATGATTTAAGCACCCATTAATTTAGAGGTTAAATTAACTAGAAAGATACAGTTCTTGAAGAAAATTTTGGAACATGGATATAATGGCTTCAAAAAATTCCACAAAATGTTATGAAGTTAGAAGACTCTAGGAAGAGATCAAATGCACAATCTGGTTATTTTATAATATCATTAAGTTTGTAGATTTTATTTCTAAATCTGACTATTTTGTACCTCATGAAAAGTTATGAATGTGAACTTAAAAAAAAATCATGTCTTTTTGAAGGATGATGCACGCAATGTGATTCCAAATCCTAAAACTCTTTACTAGTTATGATGTTACTATAAAAGTGTTGAATTTAATATTCAAAGGAATACAATTGTGGAAATGTAAAAAAATAAGGTGCTGAAATTGAGTTTGTTGTTCTAGACAGGGTGTACATGCTTCATAGAGTTGGAAAATAGGTCAAGTCATGTCGAGTTTGTATTCATATCAAACTTGAATGAGTTGAAAATTCCTCGCCTGAACCTAACCTATCTTGTAAACAGGTTGGAAAACCTTGATTTATACCCATTTAATTTTTAAATGGGTCAGCCTACTCAACCCGTTTAAGATAAACAAGTAAAACTCAATCACCTAGTTACCGATTTGTAAATTTGACATTTTCAACTAATACATAATTTCATAGCATTGGAAATTAAGTTTCACATATCACATTAAGCAATTATTCTCTAACCTTTGATTAATCATAATTCATATTTTCATAATTATTTTTAATTTTGTATTCTCAATTATCTAATGAAACCATAAACGATAAAAGGAAAAATGAGTTGACCTGTTCAAGCTGTTTAACTAAATAGGTTCAATACGTATTTTTCCGTATTCAAGGATCTTGACCTATGCATAACCCATTTAAATAAACAGGTTGAACATGTTAATCTATTTAGTTAAATGGGTTGAAAATTTGCCAAACTCACTTAACTTCATGTTGCTTTCAGGTCCGTAATCATATCAAGTCAGCTTTGCCCAAATCTAGTTTCATTCACTAAAAATTATTGGAAATAAGTCTTGAAAACATTATTTATTTGGGTAAAATAGACGGATGCGGGGACATGTGAAGTTTTTATTTCAATGTTTTGGAGACTTCCTTTTTTTTGTTGAATTTTTCAAGACAAAGAATCTGATCTGACTTATGCAAGTTTTTAAGTTTTGAAACTCCGACTTTGAAATTTCATAGCTCACAAACCATGAAGAGTTAGGAGACTTAAGATAACAACTTGGAGAGCTCTTGACGTTTAGTTTATCTTGTGTGAAGAAAGTATTATGAGAAAGAGGGCAAAAAATAATGGAAGAAACAAAAGGTAACCTGATTTCAAACTTACTTTACAACTTGTCAAAAAATGGGCATTACTACCATTCCTGAACTCCGATTTGGGCCAATTACCACTTGTTGGAAATCCCTTTCATATATCTATCTAATTACGTAACAAAAGTAGATATTGGATTCCAAATGGAAGTAAAAACTTTAGCCCTAAAATTGACATATGAAGATTGAAAAAAAAATTTCATTTTTAGCTTCTTGACTTGAATTTGTTACTTAGTGATTTTTAAGCATGACATAGACCATTTAAGCCTTTTTCCTTAAATCAAAATAGAAAATGGAGGATGTGATGGCAAAGAGAAAAATTGAAGAAAAATACACAAATTTACAGTCAACTCTCAGCTTCAGTGATTCATTAACGGAGAAGCGCAAAACTATTGTTCTAGCCCCAGAATAGGGAACAACTGCGAAGGCCATTAAGGGACAGACGGATCAACTCGGGGCAACAGACCATCGAGAACCAGCCTAATCCAAAAATAAGAGGAAAACACAAGATACAAACGTTAGTACAAGATTAATATAATTAAGAAACAGATTAAGTAGAATAATGAAATAAAAATACAAATCAAATGAAAAATATATAAAAACATATGAAGATTAAATGAGCCAAATATATCCACAACAATAATAAAGAATTGACAAGCAAATAAAAGACTTCAAAAAGTTTGGCTAGATTTAACTAGTTCTTGTGAGCACTAATTAATCTAACTAAACCTAGCGAAAACATTTATATAATTATTTGATGTCTTTTGCCAAAGATGAGTCTAAATGTTTAAAAAGATTTAATTATGACTAACAAACTTTTGAATGATCTAAATAGAACTAACTAAAGTTGACGAAGAAATTTAGAATGGACATAACCAAAGAAAAGACGAGAGAGTTTAAACATTTTGAAAGAGTAAGAAGGAGAGAAAGAATTTTTTGAAGACAGAGTGTTGACCCTATCCTTATGTAATGTAAGGTTTTGATGATAACAAACGCAAATGTAATATATACTTGATTGAGTGTGTTGATCGAACAGGTTCCAAATATTGTTTGCAACACTTTGCAATTGCTTGGTTAATAATGTTCAAGAACAGGTCTTAAGAATAGGTACTGAAGATAAGTTGGCTGACAAAACTTTCCAGAACTTCAGAACAGCCTTAAGAACAGCTCTGCGAAGTGTTTGGAGCAACAAGTTAAGAAGGCTGGTTGATTCAACAAGAGTCTTAGGTTTGCTATGGTTTTATTTTATTAGATTCTTGTTAATATGCCAATTAGAAAGTCTGGACTTATCACTTACCTGAAACGGTTTTGCTTTTTTGAAGATATTTTGGACCACCTTTCAGAATAGTCCTGGAAACAGGGCGGCTAGGGTGTTTCCAGACTAAACTGCGAAAAATGATTTTACACGATTTTTTCCTTGATTTTTGGGCTAACATCTCTGAACTTTTTGGATAGATTTTCTGCTAATTGATAAAGTCCAAAAGGGCTATTTTTGCCTTTGAAAACTTGGACAGGATTTTGAGCCTACTTTTTTGCTTTGCCTTATCCTCTAAATAACTTCTTCTCTATTTTTAGAAAATGGCTGAAGTTGTGGAGAAATTCATGAGCTGAGCTTCTGAAAGTTTGTGGCTAACATTTAGCCATGTAACTCATGCAGTTAGTGGGAGAATTAAGCTTACACTTCCCACTTCTTGTGGGCCAAGCATTTTTCGAAATTCTTCCAACTATTTCTATTGAAAGCTAAGTCTCCACATTCACTTCGGCATCGGTTTTCAGGAGCAAACATTCAGTGTTCAAGAGCTTTAAATTTTCAAAAGAAAACCAAGTCAAGTGAGTGATGTTTTGAGCTTTCAAGATTGGCACACTAGGACTTCAAATTGTACCCTATATTAGCTTAGTTAAGAAGTATTGTAATTGGGTGTTTCTTTGTAATATCTCTTTTGCAAAAGTGAGGTGAGTGTGTCCTAAGTCAAGTGGACTTTTGGACGTAGAGTAACCGGTCTTAGGGAAGACGGTTACGTGGGTTGCAATTAGTAACAAGGTGTGTTACTATTGTAACGTTTTCAACCCGTTTAGTGAAGTGGTTAAATCCTACATGAGGTAGGTCATGGTTTTTTCACCTTAGTTGGGCTAGAGGTGTTTTGCACGTAAAAATCCCGTGTTCATTATTTCTGCATTCAATTTTGTTGGATTTTCACTTCTACACAACTCGGGAACAACCTATGCAAACAAGGTCTGAGACTGTTTGCCAGAAAAGTTGTGAAAATTGGACACCACAATTCACCGCCCCTCTTGTGGCTGTGTACTCTCAAAACTAACAAGTGGTATCAAAGCAGGTTCTCGTTTGAAAGGCTAACACCTTGAGAGATCCTTGAAGATGAGTACCCTACAAGGCATACTTGAAGGTCAATCCATAACTCGACCATCATACTTTAATGGCCAACATTACAGTTGGTGGAAAAACAGGATGGAAAACTACATCCAAGCCAAGGACTATGAGCTGTGGATGCTCATCAAGGATGGACCCCTCATCCCTAAGAAAACAACTGAAGATGGAAAGTCAATCCCCAAGGAGCCTAAAGAATTCAATACTGAAGATTACAAAATGATGGAGAAGAATGCCAAGGCCAAGAAACTTCTATATTTCGGCCTAGGTCCTGATGAATATACTCGCATATGTGAATGTGAGTCTGCCAAGGAAATCTGAGATGCTTTATAAGTAGCTCACGAAGGGACCAATCAGGTAAAGCAATCTCGGATTGAATTGCTTATGAGAAAATATGAGCTGTTTGAGATGGGTGATCGTGAAAGTGTGATGGACATGTACACTCGCTTCACTCACATAACGAATGAGTTGAAATCCCTGGGAAAATCCTTCACCACCGAAGAATTGGTGAGGAAGATCCTAAGAATTTGACCTCATTCTTGGGAAGCGAAAGTAATGGCCATCCAAGAAGCTAAGGACATGAACAAGATCACCCTAGATGAGCTGATTGGCAATCTCCAAACGTATGAACTTAGAAGAAATTCTCAGCAGAAAGATGAGACAAAGAGAGATCGAGGTCTTGCACTAAAGGCCTTAGAAGATGATTCTGATTCTGATAAGGAGGAGATTGCCATGATAACTCAAAAGTTTAAGAAGTTCTTCAAGAAAGTTAAAGGAAACAGCAAACGGAAGGACTTCAGTAAGGCCAGGAACACCTCTTGGGAACAGTTCTCCGGATGCTTCAAGTGTGGCAAGTTAGACCATATTATGAGAAACTGCCCACTGCTTAAGGAAGAACAAGAACCCGAACACCCTGGAAAACAGGGCAGGAAACAGGGTGTAAGCAGCTCAGTGAAATGATTCTCAAAAGCTATGCTAGCGGCCTGGGGTGATTCAAGCGAGGATGAGGAAGGGTCTGAAGCCGAGGAAGATGATATAGCACTCATGGCAAGAACTGACACTGATTCAGATGATGAATCAACAAACAGTCTAACTCAACTCAAGAACAAGGTACGTGGTCTCAACAAATCAACCCTTGAAGAATTGGTGTTCATTATAATGGATATGTGTGCTGAGTTAAAAAGGGATGTTCGAGACCTAGAACTGGAAAATGAGACTCTCAAAATGGAAAAGCTTGAAGTTGACAAAGAAACACTTGCCTTACATGAAAACATTAGTGTGCTTAAAGAGACCCTACTCATGAAAGAAGAGACTTGTTCTATTAATCTGACTGAGCTGGAAAAGGAATCCCTTGAATTGAAACAGAAGGTTGAATCCCTGCTTATTGAGAACAGTAAATTGCTTGAAAAATTAAAACAAGTAGAATCAGACCTTACTGCAAACAGGCGCTGGAACAGGTCCTCACAGGCGCTAAATTGGCTGAACAATCACTTTAGCCGAGGCAAAAAGGGATTAGGCTTTGTGACTAAGCGCACCATTTACCCTGTTAATAGAAAATATATGGGATTACTTGAAAATATTGTTTGTTTTCATTGTGGTAAAACGGGGCATTATGGGTATGCGTGTCCTATAAGAAGATATGCCATGGAAAGCAACTTGATTTATGTGAAGCAAATTTGGGTTAAAAAAAGATGAGCTTCACATGTCTAAGGGAATGGGACCCAAGTGGATCTGGGTTCCTAAAATTAACCCATAATTTGTTTTACAGGCTAAAGTGATAGGGAACAATCCGACAAACAACCCAGCAAACAGCTCAACCTAGGAAACAACCAGCTGTGGTATGTTGATAGCGGATGTTCAAGGCATATGACTGGTGAGAAATCCAACTTCCTCTCACTTACAGCCTCAGAAGGAGGGAGTGTGGCATTTGGTAACTGCAAGTCCGGGACAATTGTCGGAATAGGTAAGATAGGTGAGTCACTCTCCGATTGTATTGATAATGTATATCTTGTGAATGACTTAAAGCATAATCTACGTAGTGTGTCCCAATTGTGTGATAAAGACAACCTAGTAGCGTTTTCTCCAAAATGTTGCTTAGTTGTTAATATGAACACAGGAGATGTTGTGTTGAGGGGGAAGCAACACAAAAATGTTTATAAAGTGTGTATTTCTACTCTTCCCCAAAATAATTTGACTTGTTTAAGTGCCTTAAATAATGATGTTATGCTTTGGCACAAAAGACTAGGTCATGCAAGCCATTTGCTTTTGAATAAACTTGTTACCAAAGACTTAGTGGTTGGCTTACCTTCCATCAAATTCAATGATGACAAGGTATGTGATGCATGTGCCAAAGCAAAACAAGTCAGAAATTCTTTTAAATCTAAAAATTGTGTAAGCACTACCCGACCGCTTGAATTGCTACATATGGATCTATGTGGTTCAATGAGGATCATGAGTAGAGGTGGAAAGAGGTATGTGCTTGTGGTAGTGGATGACTACTCTCGTTTCACTTGGACCCTGTTCTTAGCGTCCAAAGATGAAACATTTGAGAAATTTCTTGCACTTATTAAAAGGATTAAAAAGAGAGTAAGACACTCATTGGTTGGCTTAAGGTCTTATCATGGTACGAAATTTGAGAATTCAAGCTTTATTAGCTGTTGTAATGAGCATGGTGTAGACCACAACTTCTCAACCCCAAGAACACCCCAACAGAACGGGGTGGTAGAATGCAAAAATCGTATTCTAGAAGACATGACTAGAACAATGCTTGTTGCTAGTGGTCTTCCTAGAAATTTTTGGGCTGAAGCTATGAACACATCATGTTACATTATAAATAGATGCATGATTAGACCTCTTCTTAACAAAACACCTTATGAGCTCCTCAAGGGAAGAAAACCCAATATTATGCATTTGAGAGTATTTGGTTGTAAATGTTTTGTGCATAACAATGGGAAGGATGCCTTAGGGAAATTTGATCCAAGGAGTGATGAGGCAATATTCCTTGGTTATTCCTCGCACAGTAAGGCATACAAAGTATTTAATAAGAGAACCTTGTGTGTTGAGGAGAGTGTGCATGCACTATTTGATGAAACTAACTCTCTAATTGAGAATGATGCACAGGAAGAGGATTACGAACTGGGCCTTGCTAGAAAAGATTTGTTGCTCACACATGAGAAAGGTAAGAGTCCTGAGGATGGATCAGGGCCTGGAGCTATTTCCTTGGAAGGTGGGCAAGGTCTGAACCAGACAGGGGGAAGCTCTGATGAACCTGGTTTGGATCAAAACCAACCTAATTCTTCTCGAACGGGCCAGGAAACAGGCTCTAGAACAGGCTCAGGAACAGGCTCTGGAACAGGCTCATAAACAGTTCCTGAACCTGTTTCGCCGAGTATTCCAGCAAGAGTAGAAAGTGTGTCTGTGGATCCACTAACTCCACGACCATGGAAGCACCAAAGTTCACACCCTCTTGACCAGATTCTGTCTAACATTAATACAGGAGTGCAAACTAGATCCAAGCTTAAAAATTTCTGTGCTTTTTAGGCTTTTCTCTCTAATATTGAGCCAAAAAATGTTAATAAAGCCCTTGCAGATACAGATTGGGTCACGACAATGCAAGAGGAACTTCATCACTTTGAAAGGAACAAGGTGTGGCACCTTGTACCACAGCCAGAGGATAGATCAATCATTGGCACCGAGTGGGTGTTCCGGAACAAGCTTAATGAGTTCAGAACAGTCACTAGAAACAAGGCCCGACTGGTGGCTCAAGGCTACAACCAAGAAGAGCGCATTGATTATGAGGAAACCTTTGCACCCGTTGCAAGGATTGAGGCTATTCGCATTTTGGTAGAGCCTTTGTAGCTCACATGGGAATAAAGTTATATCAGATGGATGTTAAAAGTGCATTCCTCAACGGATACCTTACAGAAGAGGTGTATGTGATGCAACCCCCTGGTTTTGAAAATAAAGAATTTCATAACCATGTTTTTAAACATGACAAAGCGCTTTATGATTTAAAACAAGCTCCTAGAGCTTGGTATGAACGCTTGTCAAACTTTTTATTGGAAAATAGTTTTAGAAGAGGCAAGGTTGATAATACCTTGTTTCTAAAATCTAAGGGGGAACATTTGTTGATTGTTCAAGTATATGTCGATGACATTATATTTGGTGCAACACACAATGATTTATGTGAAGAGTTTTAAAAAATGATGAGGAGTGAGTTTGAAATGAGCATGATGGGTGAGCTTAAGCTTTTCTTAGGCTTGCAAATCAAACAAACTTCAAACGGTACCATGATACATCAACAAAAATATGTCAAGGAATTACTTAAGCGATTTAGAATGGAATCGGCCAAGCCCATTGATACTCCCATTTCTCCTTCAACCAGGTTGGAAATGGATGATGGGAGCCCCTCAGTCGAGGACAAATATTATAGGGGTATGATAGGGCCGCTTCTCTACCTAACTGCTAGTAGACCTGACATTGTTTTTAGTGTTGGTTTGTGTGCCAGTTTTTAGTCTAAGCCTAAAGAATCTCATTTAAAGGCTATTAAACGGATCTTTAGATACTTAAAACATACACATGATTTGGTGTTATGGTATCCTAGAGGATGCAACTTTAACTTGTTGGTGATGCTGATGCTGACTATGCAGGCGTTTTGGTTGATAGAAAAAGCACCTTCGGTATGGCTCATTTTCTTAGACCCTGTGTGGTATCTTAGGCAACCAAGAAACAACTCTCAATTCCCATATCCACAACAGAAGCAGAATATGTTGCAGCTGCTTCTTGCTGTGCTCAAGTACTGTGGATAAGGCAACAACTCAAAGACTTTTGTGTTGACACGGAATGCATTCCCATTTTTTGTGATAATACAAGTGCAATCAATATTTCCAAAAACCCATGTCAACATAAAAGGACTAAACATATTGACATTCGTCATCCCTTTTTGAGAGACAATGTTGAAAAGGGCTTGGTTTCAATGAATTATTGTGCCACTAATAAACAAATTGCTGATATTTTTACCAAGGCACTGAATAGAGAGCAGTTTGAGAAGAACAGACTGGAATTGGGTCTAATTAAAACAACTTGAGCATGCTCCATTAACCCCCAATGCCTGTCTAGTTAAAAGATTTTTCAGGTCGAACATCTTGATTCATTGGATGCAGTCAACTTTTGGATCAAAATTAGCACATGTGTGGATTACAACCTGCTGACAATTGTTGAGGTATGATGATCTTGCCCTTATTGTCCTATGTTACCGAACAACTGACCGCAGGAACAAGCACCAAGAACAGGTATGGCCACTGTTTGTCACCTTGTACGAATCAGGTAGTTGTTTTTCAGTTGTTGGACTTCTTTTTCTCCTTCCGAGTAAGAGGCGATTGGGACTCTTAAATTCCCCACTTCCCCTTCTTCTCGGTACCTCATCTCAAAAACCTCGCCTCCTCTCCCCAAAAATTGTTTACCTCCATTCGCTCATCTTCCTCAACCAAAAAACCCTAGCTCTTCTCTCTCTCTCTCAACCTAGCAACAATGGAGCAGACCCGTGGCAGCCACTCCTCCTCCAAGCGTCGGCCATCATCTCCTCGAGCCTCACGACCGACACCCAAGTGACCTTGCCTGGCGTCTCCGCCGGTGTCTCCATCATTACCATTGTCAGTGGCTGTAGCACGGGCACCGGAGAGAGGTATGGGGTTCGATTCTCTACCCCCTTTGCCTATTAATTCTACAATCTTTGGGTTTTTTAAGAGTGTGAACTTGCGAACGGTGGGGAAGGAACTGGGTGATGTGCCTTCTGAATTTGGGTGGCCCTTGGTGTTGTTTGAGTCGAATGTGGAACACACTATTCCTGAAGGTGTTAGAATTGATACGGCCCAATCAGGGCCTGAACCTGGTTCTCAACTAGGTGATGCCCAGACAGGACCTGCGACTGTTTTTCTTGACCGATTGGATGACTGGTATCGGGTGGAAGATCTTGAGGAGACCAACAGTGATGGGTCAGATTCAACCATTGAGGTTGTTCCCCCTAAACCCTACGAAAAGACCAAACCTGGCGAATGGGGACCAAGGCGAGGGTTCAAGACATTCGTAGGGCAAACTGATCTTCCCCTTGTTCACAGACCCAGAACTCGACGTTCTGGATTTTCTTCTGCCTCCCCACTGCCCACAAAAGATCCACTCCACCTTCTTCCCGATCTCGCTCCACTAGATCATCCAGAAAAACCATACCAAGCACCCCTTGAACTTCAAAATCGACTGAAACCTCCGAACAGCAACCCACACTGTTTGAGGAAATTGTTTCCTCACCAGAGAGTTCACCTGCCCAGAAAAAGGGGAAAGCCCCTACAGACCAAAGTTTCCAACAAACCCTACCAACCTTGAAACCTGGTTCCAAACGGACGTCATCCAAAAGGAAGGTTTCTCCAAAACAAGTCCCCACATAGGGCCCTGCTGAGGATGAACCTGTAGAACCAACCTCCAAGAAGGCCAAAAAGGATACACCCCCTAGTTCTAAATTTGCCAAATTTCTTCAAAGAAGTGTGGTGAGGGGTAAAATTCTGAAGGTTGAGTATTTCCAGGAACAGGGCCTGGAAGTGTTCCTGAAGAAGCTCAGGGCTCAAAGTTGGTTGGCTTTATTTACAAACACCCAACTGGGGTGTTCTGTTTCTGACTTGGCAGCGTTTTATGCCAATTGTATTGTCACCCAAGGTGTGGTGACAAGTGAGATTAGTGGGAAGAAATTGCGTTTTGATGCAAAAACACTGGGTGACATTTTGGGTGTTCCCGCTACCGGATTTGATGTATATGTTAGAGAAGACAAATCCGTGCTTTGAACCGCCCAGTTGCTAGAGTTAGCCCAAAAACTGAGTCAACAAACAGGGCTACAAACACCCAAATCCATCAAAAAGGGTGACATGTCATCTCTCCATCAGTTGCTTTTCTGGTTTATTATCAAAAATGTCATCCCTAGGGGTCAAGGACGCAACCAAGCAGATGCCATGGACTAATGCTTTATTGATCTGTTGGACAGAGAAGAGCAAGTAAACCTCCCAGCCATCATAATCCGCCATATTGCTAGGATTGCAAACACCACTCGGGAACATGACCTAGGGTATGGTTTTCTCTTAACTCTGGTCTTTGAGCATTTTGGGGTGTCTCTTCAGAAGAAAGTTGGGGTGTAGATGATTGATGAAATAGGGAGTAGCACCATGACGGGGTGCGGTTTTAAATTGATCAAGGGAGCACACACTGCTTCGACACAGGGGCTTCAAACACCCTTTCCTCCTATTCCTGGTTTTTCCTCCAGTGAGCCTTCTGTTGATGCCTTGCTACTGGATCAATCCCGGTTGAAGACCGAGCTCACTGAGGTTAAAGCTGCTCTTGCAGAGAAGAAGGCTCTGAATGTCAAGCGCCATGAGGATCTACTAGCTGCCATCACTGCCCTCACGACCCAACTGTCCTTTCCTCCCTCCTGAACCTGTTTCTGCCCACTGTTCCCAGCCTTGTTCTATTCCCTGTTTTTACTCTTATTCTCGACCCTGTTTTCAACAACTGTTTTCTGACTATCTGGTTGTGCCTTTTGACTAATTGTGGTTATCCTAATCTTGGTTGGTTATATTTTCATAATTTGCCTTGCTTGTTTCTTGTTGTTATTTGTTTGTGCGTGACGCGGATGACCAATATCATTACTGTACCATATACTTGAGTGTATCGCTGGTTGTTTTTCCTCCATTACCCAAGTGGTGGTGATTGCAAACACCCTGTTTTGACCTGTTTGATCTGACCACCCTTTTTCAATGATGTCCAAAGGAGGAAGATAGGCATGACCATGGTTGATTTAGTGTGACTTGGCTTAAGTTGACTTCTCAAAATTTTTCTCTCTTCTATGGCTTGACTGATTGGCACTAACTTGCTTTCGCCTTTTATGTCAATATGGTCATTTGGTTTGTTATCGTCAAAAAGGGGGAAATTGTTGATCCTATCCTTATGTAATGTAAGGTTTTGATGATAACAAACGAAAATGTAATATATACTTGATTGAGTGTGTTGATCGAACAGGTTCCAAATATTGTTTGGAGCACTTTGCAATTGCTTGGTTAACAATGTTCAAGAACAGGTCTTAAGAACAGGTACTGAAGATAAGTTGGCTGACAAAAATTTTCAGAACTTCAGAACAGCCTTAAGAACAGCTCTGCGAAGTGTTTGGAGCAACAAGTTAAGAAGACTGGTTGATTCAACAAGAGTCTTAGGTTTGCCATGGTTTTATTTTATTAGATTCTTGTTAATATGCCAATTAGAAAGTCTTGACTTATCACTTACTTGAAACGGTTTTGCTTTTTTGAAGATATTTTGGATCACCTTTCAAAATAGTCCTGCAAACAGGGCGGCTTGGGTGTTTCCAGACTAAACTGCGAAAAATGGTTTTACACGATTTTTTCCTTGATTTTTGGGCTAACATCTCTGAACTTTTTGGATAGATTTTCTGCTAATTGATAAAGTCCAAAAGGGCTATTTTTGCGTTTGAAAACTTGGACAGGATTTTGAGCCTATTTTTTTGCTTTGTCTTATCCTCTAAATAACTTCTTCTCTATTTTTAGAAAATGGCTGAAGTTGTGGAGAAATTCATGAGCTGAGCTTCTGAAAGTTTGTGGCTAACACTTAGCCATGTAACTCATGCAGTTAGTGGGAGAATTAAGCTTACACTTCCCACTTCTTGTGGGCCAAGCATTTTTCGAAATTCTTCCAACTATTTCTATTTAAAGCAAAGTCTCCACATTCACTTCGGCATCGGTTTTCAGGAGCAAACATTCAGTGTTCAAGAGTTTTAAATTTTCAAAAGAAAACCGAGTCAAGTGAGTGATGTTTTGAGCTTTTAAGATTGGCATACTAGGACTTCAAATTGTACCATATATTAGGTTAGTTGAGAAGTATTGTAATTGGGTGTTTCTTTGTAATCTCTCTTTTGCAAAAGTGAGGTGAGTGTGTCCTAAGTCAAGTGGACTTTTGGACGCAGAGTAACTGGTCTTAGGGAAGACGGTTACGTGGGTTGCAATTAGTAATAAGGTGTGTTAGTATTGTAGCGTTTTCAGCCCGTTTAGTGAAGTGGTTAAATCCTACACGAGGTAGGTCGTGGTTTTTTCACCTTAGTTGGGCTATAGGTGTTTTGCACGTAAAAATCTTGTGTTCATTATTTCTGCATTCAATTTCGTTGGATTTTCACTTCTACACAACTCGGGAACAGCCTGTGCAAACAAGGTCTGAGACTGTTTGTCAGAAAAGTTGTGAAAATCAGACACCACAATTCACCCCCTCTTGTGGCTGTGTACTCTCAAAACTAACACAGAGTACAAGCCTCTCGCTAGGAGCAATAAGTTTGTATTGATAGACAAATGAGAGATGAACCCTAAAACCCTAGAAAAAAATTATTCACTTAATTCAAAAAAAGTCATAATAAAAGGTTGGAGGACTTAATCAGAAAGGAAGAAATGAGGCTTGATACTTGAAGGGCACACAACAATGAGAAACAAACGAAGCAACGAAAGAAAACAAAACCATCATCTTCTAAAAAAATGAATTTTTTTGGGGGGTTGATGGTTTACTTGAACCATCAATTCCACTAAACCAAAAAATTTCAGTTTCCCTTTTTTTTCTTATTCTTTTCTTCTTTTCTTTTTCCTTTTTTTTGGGCTTTGTCCTTTTTTGTTGTTTTTGCTTCTTATTCTTTTCATTTTCTTTTTTTTTTGCGTTTTCTTATGATGGTATTGTGCTTATCATTTGAGCTTTTGAAGTTTGGTCATTTGTTCTATTTTTAAATCTTGGCCTATACTTGAGCCTTGATTGAATTCATTTTTTCTGTATCAATTGTACTTTGTAAAAATCATATTTATAAAAGGTTAGTTAAAATTCGATGTCTATGGGTGGCTAGTACTTTCTAATATGTTTGTGAATGTCTAGATAGGGGTTTTCTAACGGAGACTAGCATCTCCTCCTTCCCAAGGCAACGATTATGCATCATTCCTCCTATGATTCTTGCCATATCCCATTCACCTTGATACTGAGGGTGAGACCATATCCTCCCCAAGATCTTTTGTGTTGGAACAATGTGGAGCCTAGATATTTGAGGAGACGTACTGCATGAAGCTTCGCATGGGTGAGTCCGACGCTCTGCTGGATTCCGTGTGGCTAGAAAGAGCAGGCGGACCAAAAAAAAAAAGCTTTGAAGCAATGGAACAAGCATCATTTTTTTAATGTACGGGGAAAATTGAAAAGCCTTAGAGAGGCCCTACAAATATATCCAATCGGTGTTGATGACTAGGGAAAATATCCAGTTAAAGGAGAATCTACATTTTGCTTTAGAACATGAGGAATAAATGGAATTTATGCACTGTTTCCAAAAATTGTGTGAATTGAAGCTCTTGGAAGGCGATTGTAATACAAAGTTCTTTTATCTCTCACTACTGTGCGACGAAGAATTGATAATATTAAGTTTTCTTAGAGTTAGGGACAACTGGGTTGAAGGTATTGAGAAAGTGGCAAGTGTGTGTCACATTTCGAAGACATGTTTACGTCAAAAAATGCTAATTTCCTGGAGAACCATGACAGGCTTCTCCAGCCAGTCGTTGCTTAAGTCGATAATGATCTCCTATGTGCTGTACTAACTGATGCAAAGGTGAAAGTAGCAGTCTTCTCAATGGGGTCTTGTAAGGCTTCGGTGCTTAATAGATTTTCTTATATCTTCTTTAAGCATTACTGGGAGGTGGTGGGATGGGATGTGGTGCAGGCAACTCAAACCTTTTCAGAGATGGGTTTCTTCTTCGAGAGTTGAACCATATATTTATTAATTTCATTTCGAAGTTCAGGGGTTGAGAAGGTTAAACACTTTCGTCCAATTGGTCTCTAGTATATGTGGAATAAGTCATCACCAAGATCATCGTGAGTAGGTCAATGCCCTTTTTGTGTAAGGTGATATAATCCTTTATGCTTGCACCATGTAGATGGATTGCCAAGAATGTGATTTTTAGCAGAAGAAGTGATTAATTTCATGAGGAATAAGCTAGGGATAATATGGTTAGGTTTAAAGTTAATATGATGAAGACTTATGATCGAATTGAATGGGGTTTCTTGCTAAAGGTCTTTGAGCAGTTTCATTTCTCGTAGAAGTGGTGTAGTCTTATGAGCCAGTGCATTTCTACAGTGAAGTTCCCATTGCTAGTGAATGGGATGCCATTTGGTGTCTTTAACCCTTCGCATAGTATGCGCTAGGGGGATCTACTTAGCCCATATTTGTTCAGTCTGTGCACAAGGGTTTTGTCTTGAATGCTTTTTAAGCTAGAGGAATAGGGGGAGCTTCATTGCGTTGTGGTGGGTCATGCATGTGTTGCAATCTCATATTTCATATTCGCAGATAGTTTGAAGCTATTTTGCAAGGCAGATTCAAAAGAGATAGAGGAGCCTAAAAGTTATTTGGACACATATGAACAATGGTCTGGTAGTGGGTAAACAAGGAGAAGTCCTCTATTTATGGGTTTAGAAATGCTTCAAAAGAGTGGTTTGATGTGGGTTAATAGGCATTGGGCGCTCCCTGAATTTACTGGATTATCTTAGGCATAAGCTGATCATCAGAGGTAGGAACAGGGGTTGTTTGTTGATGTTATGAAGAAGGTCTTTTCAAGATTGACTAATTGGTGGGCTAAAGCACTCTTTCGGCAAAATGCACGACCTTGATCAGATTAGTTCTTTAATCTGTACCCCTATACACAATGAGTATTGAAGTGAAGCCCTCTCAGGTATGTGGTAAACTGGATTCTATTGTTCGTAAGCTCTACTAAGCATTTAACCAAAGTAAGATACACTATCATATTCTTACTACATAGGATAACCTCTGCGAACCTAAACAATTAGCAGGGCTTGGTTTTTAGAAATTTAAAGACACGAATAACTCTTTGGTGGATAATTTGGGTTGGTTTCTATTATCCAAACCAAACAACCCCTGGGTTTCTATCATGTTTAAAAAGTACAGTGGTACAGCTAATTGGCTTGAAGGAAATTTGGTTGCGTTGGGTTCTCCTATGTGGAAGGGTATTACAAGGTGTGCTAATATTTTGCATCAGGGTGTTTGCTGTCATGGGTTAATAATCGGTCCATTGATGTTTGGAGGAACCCTTCGATTTTGTTGTCCACTGGCTTCAAAGCTAGGCTGTTAGAGGGTTTGATGGAAGTCCTTTTAGTAGTGCGTGATCTCGTTTTGGAGGATAACCTTGAATGGGACTGCCCAAAGCATAGGGAAATTTTCTAGTGAGATTGTATCGACTACAATTTGAATATTCTTATTCACTTGTCCCTTGTGCTGATAGTTTTATGCGGCTAAAAGATGTTTACAAGGAAATTTTCTATTAACTAAGTGTATAGATCGTCTAAGGAGGAGAAATGGACGGTAAAAGCTGACTCAATGTGGAAGAAAATATGGGGGTAGTCATGAGCGAGAAATTGTTTGGAGGGTCTATGCTTACCTTTTTTCCACTAGGGTTGACTTAGGCATTTGCTTACTTTGTCACCAAGGACACGAATAATGCTTTCATTTATTTGTGGAGTGTGACATTGTTAACTGTGTTTGGTTTCATTCAGCGTAGGGCTTGTGGGTAAAGAATATGGGATGGGCTAATGTGTGGGATTAGATTAAGTTTCTTATGCGTGATAAAAGGTAAACGAGCCAACTTGGGGATAAAGAGGCTGAATTTTCCATCCACGTGGCCTGTATCATGGATTTTATCTGGGCGCTACGTAATCGGGTCAGGGCTGGCGGATGAGATATGAAGCTTGAATGTTTACGTATTAGTGTGTATACAACGATGACAAGAACAAACAAAGGTTGTTTTTAGTGGAGGATGGCCCAACTAGAGAGGAGTGAGAAAAGGGTGAGTATTGCCCTCCACTTGTCAATTGTTTTAAAATTGATATTAGCATCGAGTTGAAGGATGGCGCGTTGACTGTTGCAGGGAGAGAACGACTAGTAGGGAACTATTTTGGCGTAGGCGTGAACAAGATTAATTGTGGCTCAGGGATTGTGGTGGAGGCCTAGGTGGGGCTTTAGGGTATTTAGTGTGCTTGGAGCGGGGAGATAAGGGAGGTGGTGATGGAGGGTGATCACCAGGGGGTCATCAGGGCTTTCCAGTTCGGTATTGAGCATCCTTGGGAGGCGATTGTGATGGTGAACAAAAGTAGGACGGTGGTAGAGTGGAACGATGACCTTCTCTTGGATTCGACAGAAGGCTAACAATCACTAATAGAGTGGCAAAGTAGATGTGTATGTACTGGCGGGGTCCTCCTTGGCTTTGCAGTAAGAAATCCACATTCGGTGCTCGCCAAAGCTAGTCCTTCATGAAAAGCATTATTTCTGTTACTCTGTCCTTTTTTTAGTGCGTATTACTTTTACTCAACCCAAAATATATATATACATATATATATATATGTATATATGTATATACGCACACACACACACATATGAACTCGTCATCGGAGTTGATATACTAGCTTTATCATTGTACTGACAATGCTAGACCTATTAGACAAGGAGGGAAGATTGACCTCAGGACATAATTTCTTATGAAATGCCAATTAACTAGTCAAGTGTTAATTTCGAAATTCTTTATAGTTATAGGTGCATCTAAAGAAATAAGCCTACATTATAATTTTAATGTATGGTTGAAAAATATAGAGAGCACACTAGATAATATGAAATTTTGTCAATTTAGATGCAAAATTATAAAGGAGATTATTCGCCAGACAAGCCTAGAAACTAATGTCCCTAACAAAACACTAATAGCAAAAATAGGTTGAATAAGGCTTGATCCTTAGTAGTCAACAATTTTGTTCTTTTTGCTTCTGTTTACCGAAGTCGAGCCACTGGTGGCTCGTAAAGGATAGAATTCTCCCATCATAAGTGTTCTCTATTTGTGAGACTTGAATCTAAGACTTTGTTTAATGGGAACAAGTGGCAACGCACTTTTTATTGGCATCAAAATAGCAAATCTTATTTATCCACTATACCCAATTCCAGTAAGGATATAATCCATTACGGGAAATTATTTAAAAACTCTTGCCACAAACCATTTGCAGGGGACAAACACGACACTAAATGAGTGACCATGTTCCCAATTCCTATAACGTCGCCAACTAAAAAGACATCAAAGCTAAGAACAAAAATCTAATGTCATCAATTATCAACTCCAACAAGGTTTTGCCCTTTTTCCTTGACTATAGCTTGGCAACGAGGGTTAGAGGACCAATTTGAATGGTAACTTGTTTGTGCCCTTCTCCTCAACAAAGGTATCATCCATCTGGGTGTCATTACCTTTGCAACATCCACCTACCATGGCTCCCTCTTTTGCTTCATCCCCATTGGCAACAAACTACCCCCATCATCCCTTACAACACATCCGAGCCCTACACATTCATTAGTTAACAATGCTGCTTCTATGCTGATTTTCATCACACCTAGCAAAGGGGCATTTCACTTTTCAAAATATGACATACTACACTCACCCCCCTTACACCCATACACTTGTTCCATTTATCGTCAATAATCACTTGCTACCTTCATATAATTAGATGCCATACCTACTCAACCAGGGTTGCCATTTTAAACACCATGTTTCTTATTGTCTAGCATGTTCAAGCAATAGCCATACAACTAATAAAATTCACCATCTCTATGTTCCTATATAGCTATTGAGCACAATCTTGGAGCTTGAAGGTGCCCCTTTCAATAAGGATTTTGTAAGGTAATTAGTCATATACATTTTTTCAACTTTCCTCATGAGAACAAAACATGAGTGATGGACTCCTCATCTAACACACAAAGAGGACACCTACAATCCTATAATAGATGAGGAGCACCTAAGAGTTTCTGAAGAATGTCATGACTTGTCCTCCAAGTAAAATGGTTTATCTTTTGTAGAATGGTAGCAGTCAAATGGCCTTCGACCATTTCCACCCGTAACTCATATCCTTATTTAGAAAAGAATCTAATTGTTGCAACATACCCATCCAATATGCTGACTTTACAATGAAACTCCCATCTTTGCTCGAGCACCATAAAAAGCTATCATAAGGTAAGTTGTTGCTCGAAGGGATGCCCTATGTTCGTGCCAAAAATGAGCTATTTTTAGGGTACTTTTACTCCTAGTTTATGTTCGTTTTAATCGTATTTTTAACGTTTTTAATTAAGTTTATTTTATTTGGCAGGTTTTGAATAATTTCGAATAAATGGCCAAAAATGCGAGAAAAATGTCGAGACTTGAAGAACCGGGCAAAATCGTCAAAAATTGGTCCAAATTACAAGAAAAATCTGTCCAGCAATTAAAAAAACCAGACTGGCCGATTTAATTAAAACCGGTTCACCCGAACCGGTTCAGCAAATAAATCCCCTCCCCTTCTTTCTCTCTCTTGCGCCACATCTTTCTTCTCTGTTCCCCAACCCAGAACCCCGATACCCAGACCCCCAAAACCAGAAACTCCACCATCCCCTCTCCTGCTCCTCGCCATCTCCACATCTCTCTTCCTCATCTCTCTCTTGAAATCCTCACCCCTCCCCACGACAGCACCATCGTCATCACCATCAGAACCGTCCACCTCAGCCACGAACAAAGCCTTTTCATTTTCTTCTTCCACGCCACGGCCGTTACTCCCTCGTTCTCTCTCCTCCTTCAATTGTCAACATTCAATGCATCGGTTACAAGTGTGAATGAAGGCAATCGATGGGGGAGGAGAACCGGTTCTGGGCCTTAAATGGAGGGCAGAAGGCGGTGACGGGGGCTACAAATGGACGGTTGTTCTCCATTGGGGAGGAGGAAGCTAGGTAATTTTAAGGTTAGTTTAGGTTTAATTCAGTTTTAGGGGTAGTTATTGTCAATTTCGCCTTCAATTTCGCATTTTAGAGTTCGAATGTTCGGTTGCTTTGTGGAGTTAAGTCAGAGCTGTTAGCTTTCGGTTCGAATTTAAGTCGTAATTGCGAGAATTTTTGGGTTATTTGGTTGCAATTTTGAGCAATTTCATTCTTGTTCTTCCCCCTTTCCCGTTTGAATTCGATTTCCCTCTCCCCTGTTTTTGGTTTATTCGCATAGCTGCGTTTTGGATTTGATGCTTGCGTTTTGGTTCGAGTCGAATGGTTGCTTTTTGGTCGTTTGATGGTTGCATTTTGGGATTGATCACAACTCTTGTGAGTATTCATCTGCCCTGTTGCCTTCGTTTTGCTTCAATCCTATTGTTTCAATGCTGCGTTTCACCCTTCCCAGTTTGCTATTGTTAATTGATTTAGGTTATCTTGATGATATGCTTGCCTCACTGTTCACTGTGCTGGATTTGTTTGCTTGAAGCTAGTATTAGGTTATCTTAGATTTGGTTTTAGGTTAAGTTTGTTCACTGTGTTAAATTCTGGAATAATGTGGTTACTGGCTAGGTTTTAAATCATGCTTAATTCAATCTTAGTTTGGTTTAATTTGGATAATTGATATAAGGTTTAGTTTAGGTCTAGATTGCTTAGGTCCTTTAAATTCTTCGTTAAAAGCAATTAGTTGACTCAGTAGCTTAGAAGAGTTTAGCTGAAATAGGTTGTTAGATTGCCTTAAATAATATCATTTAGTTTAGTTAATTAGTTTAATCACTTGGTTTTAAATGACCATAATTTCTACGTCGTCCCTATGGATCGACCCTCAAAGTGCTACGATGACAATCGTGTGCTTGAGGTTTTCTTTTTCTTTAGTTTATTTTCCGTCCCCTCAAAAACCACCAACAATTTTGGCGTTGTTGCCGGGGATGACGGCATGAGATTTGGTCATCGTTTTTTTTTTTTAAAATCCAAAGACATTTGAAAAACCTTCAAAAATCCAAAAAAAAAATGAAAAAGCTTAAAAATTCAAAAAAATAAGAAAAATTCAAAAAACCCCAAAAAAAATTGGAAAATTGAAAATCCAAAAAAAAAATTGAAAAATTTGGAAAACTTCAAAAATTTTCAAAATGCCAGTTTTTAATTTCCCGCAATTTGAGCATGAACTTTTTTGGAGCTATTTATCATGACTTAATGATTATCGTGCTTAATTGCATCAAACTTTTCAAAAATGGAAAATCTGTGAGTTCATTGTTGTGGGTCTAAATTCTAAATTTCGTGGTCATGTTGAGTCCATATATCCTGGGGGTTTGCTAGGATTGTTGTCTAGATCTCAAGATGAGGTTTGGGATTTCTTTGAAAATTTAGTTTGGGATTCTTACGAGTTTGAACAAGCTAAAATGAACTTAAAGTACCCAACTCATGCTGAGTCTGCCTTTTATGCTAACTTTTCCCCCCAAGATCATTTTCTAAACTCATATGACTCATCTTATTGTTTTTTGTCTCCTGTTTGGTGCGATTATTGTGAATCTTCTGCTCATGATACTTGTTCTTGTCCATATCATGACTATTTTGATGCTCAGTGTGTTAGTGTTGAGAAGAGAATTAATGAATTGACTGCTAAAATGGTAGAGACCATGAAAGCGGGAATTACTGAACATTCTCAATGTTTTAATCAAAGTAGGGAGAATTGTAATGAGTCTGACTCTTGTTTAGGATCTCCTAAATCAAGAGTTAGTCTTTTTGATGATTTTGAGCCCTCTTATCTTCCCAGGCCTAGCTTGAATGATGCCCTGCTTTTGCCTAGTTTAGAACAAGAGGATGACATCCCTATGTCTCTACCGCCTGACCTTGCACCATACGCTAATTCACAAAAGGATGTCACTGATGATGTCCTAGTTCATGCCGACCCACCCACCACTTTTGATGACTCTTTTGAGTTTGAGGGTCAGGAACCTGAGAGACCTAATGAGTTAGATATGAGCATCCCATCTGCCATCGAGCATCACGATAAGTTAGCCAATATTTCCCGGGAGTCGTGTGAGGAGGAAGTTGAGCCCACTACTTTAGAATTTAATGGTGATATTCTTTCTGTAGCATATGAATCTTTTTCATGTGGGTTTAATTTTTATGAAGATTTTGATGAGGGTTTTTTTGTTGAATATGAATCATTCTCTTTTAACCTTGTAATACCTCCTGAGTCATTCCCTATAGAATATGACTCACCTTGTTTTGATGTCAATGTGAGTTTGGATGTGGATTTGTGTGCTGAATATGAATCATTTTCTTTTGATCCCGTCCAAACTAACCTCCTTTTTGGACACTGCAAGTTTGACTTTGTTGAGTCTGAGAGTATTGCCAATAAGAATTTTGCTTTAGACCAGACTCATATGCATATTGAACTTGAAGGACTTATGGATTTAGGACCCACTGTTTTGCCTAGGCCGTTCATTCAGGACGATAGCATTTCTAGGCCAATGATCTATACGCTAGCTACAATTAGGTATGTCTGTGTATTTTCTGATTGGGCCCAACAGTTTGATAAGTTGAAACGAACCCTTACTTGTGCTGAATTGACATGGTGGATGTACTCTTTATGGTTTCAACTCTTTGCTTCTTTCTGTTTCCATCTTCTTAAGAGTTGGTCTTCATTATATGATAAGCTGCTATGTGCTTTAATGGGTTTTGATTTGAATAACAGCCTGTGATTTATAATGGAGTGGCTGATGCTCCATGAACCTCATCTGAGTGCGGCATAGCTTAGGTGTACTTCAACACCTGACCTGGTATAATCGTTCCACTCTCTTCTCTTTCCTTTTCTTTCCTTTTTGCTCTTAGTTGTAACTATTTAGGTTTGTGAATACGTCTGTTGCTTTGGTTTTAGTTTCGATTTTGGCTTTCTTTTGTGATTTCGATTTTCTTGGCTTTTGTAAATATGTGTGTGTTTTGTTTTGTTTTGGTTTTGGTTTTGTTTTTGTTTTTCCTTGTGTCCTAGTTGTATATATTTTAGGATTTACGGTTGTATAGCTTATGAGCTTGCTTTTTAGTGCCTTAATTCCCACAATGTGGACATTGTGAAGTTTTGGTGTGGGGGTGAAGTGCCACTTTTTTTTGCAATTTTTGAAGTTTTTTCGTTGTTTTTGGGGACGTTTGTACTATTTCTGATTAGTTTGAATCCCCTGTGTTTTAGTTGTTAGTTTGTATATAAATAGGATGTGCATGATAAGTCTCCGACCTCAAATATGATATTCTAAGCTCTGATTCTAACTTCAGTTGTTCATTATGGGTTGTGAAATCCAGTCCTTGTTTATTTCTTTCATCATTATCTTTAGGTCTTAGGTTTCCATGAATGATTCTCCCACTAGTTTGTGGCATGAGTACTTTGGAAAAAAAATGAAGAAAAAAGAAAAAAGAACAAAAAATTGTATTATGAATAAAGAAAGAATAAAATTTGTAATGACAAGTATCCCTTTGAGGCATGCGCTACTCGGTGTTACCCTTTGAGGCAATATTGCTACTGGGAAAACTTGCTTCCAAAGTCAGTACAAGAATAATGTGGTTATGTCAACAAAGTGGGATTGAGTCTAATCCTGGTAAATATGAGTCCTGGAGATGATGATACACTTACACACAAACACCGTGATGGATTCAAAATCTGGATGTTCAATGGGGAGAACAATTAGTATTTTGATGTCATTTAGAGGTAGAGGACTTTGAAGTACGTTCTATGTATATACAGGTTAATAGTTGAGTACATGGGTGATTTAGCTTATTAGAATTTGTGCATATGTTTCCCAAGTTTTGTACATATCAGTTTTGAGAAAACCCAAAAAGCTTTTCTTTTATTTTTGAAATAATTTTGAGGGTATTTCACTTGGAAACCCTCACGAGACCTCACTCGTCCACTTGGGAGTCCAAGGGGTTTAAAGAGCTTGTTGCATACGCTAAATGCAATCGTGATTCCTACGACAGTGAGTTAGGATTTTCTTCTCTTATCTTTCATTTTTCTTTTAGTTAGTTAGTTGGTTTTACTCGAGGACGAGCAAAATCTTGGTGTGGGGGTATTTGTTCGTGCCAAAAATGAGTTATTTTTAGGGTACTTTTACACCTGGTTTATGTTCATTTTAATCGTATTTTTAATGTTTTTAATTAAGTTTATTTTATTTGGCAAGTTTTGAATAATTTCGAATAAATGGCCAAAAATGCAAGAAAAATGTCGAGACTTAAAGAGTCGGGCAAAATCGTCAAAAATTGGTGCAAATTACAAGAAAAATTGGTCCAGTAATTAAAAAAACCAGACTGGCCGGTTTAATTAAAACCGGTTCACCCGAACCGGTTCAGCAAATAAATCCCCTCCCCTTCTATCTCTCTCTTGCGTCGCGTCTTTCTTCTCTGTTCCCCAACCCAGAACCCCGATACCCAGACCCCCAAAACCAGAAACTCCACCATCCCCTCCCCTACTCCTCGCCATCTCCACATCTCTCTTACTCATCTCTCTCCTCGAATCCTCACCCCTCCCCACAACAGCAGCATCGTCATCACCAAAAGAACTGTCCACCTCAGCCACGAACATAGCCTCTTCATTTTCTTCTTACACGCCATGGCCGTTACTCCCTCGTTCTCTCTCCTCCTTCAATTGTCAACATTCAATGCATCAGTTACAAGTGTGAATGAAGGCAATCGATGGGGGAGGAGAACCGGTTCTGGGCCTTAAATGGAGGGCAGAAGGCGGTGATGGGGGCTACAAATGGAGGGTTGTTTGCCATTGGGGAGGAGGAAGCTAGGTAATTTTAGGGTTAGTTTAGGTTTAATTCAGTTCTAGGGGTAGTTATTGTCAATTTCGCTTTCAATTTCGCATTTTAGGGTTCGAATTTTCGGTTGCTTTGTGGAGTTAAGTCTGAGTTGTTAGCTTTGGGTTCAAATTTCAATTGTAATTGCGAGAATTTTTGGGTTATTTGGTTGCAATTTTGAGCAATTTCATTCGTCTTCTTCCCCCTTTCCTGTTCGAATTCGATTTCCCTCTCCCCTGTTTTTGGTTTATTTGCATAGCTGCGTTTTGGATTTGATGCTTGCGTTTTGGTTCGAGTCGAATGGTTGCTTTTTGGTTGTTTGATGGTTGCATTTTGGGATTGATCACAGCTCTTGTGAGTATTCATCTGCCCTGTTGCCTTCGTTTTGCTTCAATCCTATTGTTTCAATGCTGCGTTTCACCCTTCACAGTTTGCTATTGTTAATTGATTTAGGTTATCTTGATGATATGCTTGCCTCACTGTTCACTGTGCTAGATTTGTTTGCTTGAAGCTAGTATTTGCAAGCTTAGATTTGGTTTTAGGTTAAGTTTGTTCACTGTGTTAAATTCTGGAATAATGTGGTTAGCGGCTAGGTTTTAAATCATGCTTAATTCAATCTTAGTTTGGTTTAATTTGGATAATTGATATAAGGTTTAGTTTAGGTCTAGATTGCTTAGGTCCTTTAAATTCTTCGTTAAAAGCGATTAGTTGACTCAGTAGCTTAGAAGAGTTTAGTTGAATTAGGTTGTTAGATTGCCTTGAATAATATCATTTAGTTTAGTTAATTAGTTTAATCGCTTGGTTTTAAATGACCATAATTTCTACGTCGTCCCTGTGGATCAACCCTCAAAGTGCTACGATGACAATCGTGTGCTTGAGGTGTTCTTTTTCTTTAGTTTATTTTCCACCCCCTCAAAAACCACCAACACCCTAAATAATAGCATCTTCATTTTCGGTGACCAAATACAACACCTGCTCTATATCTCATTCCATTTTTCCTTCTACTATGAGTTCAATAATTTTTATGTCCCAAATACTTCTTCTGCTTGATTCCCATAAAGGTAGCCTTCTTAGATTGTCAATAATGGTGGTCTAGGCTAAATGCTTCTCATGGTTCTCAACTTCATCCACCCCTAAAATATTGTCAAATTATTTATTTGATGCTACTGTCTGCATCATTGCTAAATGCAACTTCCGATTTACCAAAATTTACATGTTGTATTCAAGCCAATTTGTAGCATTTAATTATCTCTGCCACCTTTTTCCACTCTCTGCCATTGGCTTTAGAAAATAAAATGCAATCATCAGCAAAGAAAATATAGGAAATGGAAGGACCACGCTTGCTGCCGGTTGCCCCAAGAGAGACATGCCACTCTGTTGCTATGCTAAGGAGGGCACAAAAGCTTTCGCACAAATAAAAAACAAATATAGAGATATGTGGTCTTCCTGCCCTAAAGCTCTTTTTGGATGGACCTCACTATATATTTGCCTATTAATAATAGAGGAAAAAGTTACATAACACAGAGCCATGATTTATTCCATCTATTTGCCGAAAAACCCATCTTTTTCACAGCCTAATGTAGAAAGACCTATTGCACTCGATCGTGCACACTACCTATATCGCATTTGAGCACACAAGTTCCTTGCTTACACTTATTCTTCCGCTTTGTACACCTAAAGATCTCAAAGGCTACAAGAGTGTTGTGAAATTTTCCATTTCGAAACAAATGCGCTTTGTTGTTTTAAAATGAGAGAAGGAAGAAATATTTTAAGATAGTTAGCAATGGTCTTTGAAATAATTTTACAACGCAAGCATCAATGAAAACGTTATCATTTGTACCAACATAGGTTGGTTTAAACATTTTGAACCAATCGATACTGGTATAAATGTCAACACTTTTGTTAATCCTTAGTTCGTATAACAGCTTCTTCATTTGGGGGGGTGGGGGATGTAACCGCATGCAGGTAGTTCATCTATGGACCAATCGATTGATAAGTACATAAGATGAGATTTCCTATGGACAAAAATCCAACCAAATCTTTTCTCTATGTCCCTCTACATTGTCATTGAATCCATCCTAACTTGCATTCCTTTTCACCTGAGTTCAAAAGCAATGCTTAAATAGATCCTATAAAGAAATCAAGTTCTCTAAAACTGAGTCAAAATCACTAAGAAAGAAAATTAAATTGGTTGTCTTGGAGATTCTCGAGAGTCAATTAGATTTTAGGATGACCATTTTAAAGTCAAGCCATTGGGTGATCTTCACTCCATAGTAGGTCGCCCCACACTATATAACTCAAGCAGTGCATCTTGCTCTAACTCTCTTCACTACTGTTGCTACATTAACATCTCCTTTATTATTCATAACAACTACTGTCGAGCCCACCTATTAATGTTCATATATAGAGGAGGCATCTACATGTTTACTTTGCATAAACCATTGTAGGGAGTTGTCAAGCATTTGGGCTGCAAAACTGCACTCTTTGGGGCTAATTTTGCCACTTCTTATTCACTTCCTTGATGTTTTCCAAAAGTTCCTTTGTATGTTCCTATAGGGGTTATGGAAGGTGTATTTTTATCGTTGAAAACCATCTTAACATTTCTTGATGTCCTTTGCTTGTTGGGTAAGAACTAGGCCTTCATTACAAAAGTCAACCAACATGCGTTTAGCCTCATCACATAGCAAGATCGTAGGTGTCATCGTTCTCATGTTTATTACATCGACTGCACATATGGTTGTCTTTCACATCGTGATAATGTAGTCTCCCACTAATAGAGAGGGTGTAAGAGTAAATTTGCCAAAGAAAGTGACTGAGTTTTATTATAACCTTGATTTCCCATAACTTGAGCCAAATTTCATCGAGAAGAACCCTTGGTATCTAGATATCTAATAGATATGCAAAGCATAGTATATACTTCGAAAATGTCAAAACCTATTTATCATGAGACAAACCTTTGCTCAAACAGACACTAGCGATATGTCACAGGATGACTCTTAACCTGAACTCAGCTCTTGGATGGTTTTACGAAGGAGCCCCCGAGGGGTTTATATAACCTCTACCTTATTAATAGATGGTCAAGATTAATGTGACAGCTAATATTAAGCCTCTAAAATTCTCCATACAAGTATCCCAGGTATTTATAAGCCTAGAACATTATGGAATATTCTAGTAGATATTATAGAATATTCTAGCACAACCTAGAAGTTTCAAGAGTCCTTTATAGGACCCCTCAGTTTTATCAAAGGTTCTAGAGTAGTTTGGTGGATTGCAATGCTTCGTAGAAGGTTTTAGCATATTATGGAATGTTTCTTGACTATCTATAAGCCCTCGAAGTGTTCTAGAGGATTCTAGATCGTTCTAGAAGGCTCCACAACTATCTTGGAGGTCCTAAAATGTTCTAGAATGCTCTAAAAATCCTATGACATACTCCGCTAGCTAATTGGGCAACACCCTCATTGCCTTTGGATCCTTGTATGGGTGATTTCCAAATTACCTTGCACCCATGAGATGTCCCTTTCATCGGTTTGGCTAGAGTACCACCTGCGCAGAGCATGTCGCAAGAAAGAGCAGAAAGATAAAGCTAGACAAAGTGCAAGAACTTTTTAACGAGGTTAGCATCAACCAGGCTTAGTCCCCACATAGAGTTCCCTAACTCTAGGATTAACCCAATTTTGTTAGGAGGGTCAGTTACAACTCTAGAGTATACCTACTCTAAGTTCCAAGTTCCAAGTTGACACCTCAACAAGGCTTGGTAGAGTTGACCTATCAACTCTATAATCCCACCCAATTACAACTTGAACAATATAAATCAAATGTAATTGAAGCAAATCAAATCTAAATGCATGCCAATGAATGCTTGAGTAAGAGATATGCCAATGAGTGCTTGCTTCTCTCTCTTGTTGTCTCCAGCCTTCAGCTAGCTTCAATGTTTATAGCAAAACTTTGACGAACCCTAAAAAACTAGACGTTAGATTGATTTGATATTGCCTCTAGGATTTCAGTATCAGTTCAAGGCCTTGAACTTCAGTTCAATGTCCTTGAAGATCTTCTATTTTCATCATGCAATGGCTATATCTCTATTTTTGGCTGATTTGCAATTCTATCTAATGGCTACCTTATTTTTGGGCTATAGAAAGAGTCTTTTGATTGCTATTCCTTCTATGATTAAGCACTTGCAATTTTGTTAAGAAAGACCAAATATTTTACCAAGTGAATATCTCTAATCAGATGGGATATCCTATCTCATAATGTAGCATTATCAAACATGACAATAATCATAATCAAATTTGAATCGCAAATATAATATCATAAAAGTCACATATGCAAATTTGAATATTAAACTATCTCAAAGATATTGTGACACATAATATAAAATTAATCGTGTCAATATCTACTTACAATTATAACACATTTAATTAATAGAAACACTAATATAAGTCCAAATATAAGATAATAAACATACCACTGAACCAATTCTTTTTTGTCTTTCATCAAAACATATTCATAAAATACATTGAAACCTTAAGGAAGCTAACACTTAGCATGTTCGCCCTTTGCACACATGCACCCTGTGCCCTATTTTATCGATAGATTGTTTCCTTCTTGGTGCTAATTTCTTAGGAAGAGTTGGTGACATGACACTCTTAGGTCTGGCATCTCTCTTGAGGGTAGCTAAGAAACCCACCTCCCTATTATTTATGAATTGAGGGGCAAGTAGCATCCTTTAATTCTCAACTTACATATGATGGGTATTGCGCGAGCTTAGCCCTTGTCCATGATGAACAATATGTTACATAGGGCACTATGAGCGGCTTTGCCACATCAAGGAAGTCCGTTTCTAAACAGAATTTACGATCGTCAAGGGGAGCGATAGTTATGTCGGTTATACCTCTCCTTGGCGTAATTCGGACGACAGCACCTCGAGTCACTTCATAGATCAAAATGCTCTTCCCGTTAACTCCTTTCATGTAGCCCTTTTCATTTCAGTACAGCATGGCAATCTCATCAACGTGCTCATTTTCCATATGCAAACTATCCACTCTACTATACACCATAGCTTGGACATTCTTGCCCCCACCTTTTATCTCCCTATACATGCAACCACTAGGTTGTTCCCTACATTTGTTTGGGTGGCACTTAGGAGTGTCATTGAGACAATCTTCTTTTTCTCCTCTTACTTCATTTTGAGAACTCAAAGATATGATGAGGCCTATGGCATAAGAAGCATGAAATCTTCTTGGAAGACTTACCATTCATCTTGTTGCCTTTGTTTCTAGGTGGTTGCTCTCTTTTGGGAGAGTCGTCTCTACCTCGCTCACCATTTCCATCATCACAGGCCATCTGCCTTCAAGGATCCCTTCTTAAAACATAACAAGGCCTCGACAATGGTAATCATTGCGGCAAGATCTTGCATCCAGGTCTCTTGAGCTTTATCTTAGCCCCATCTCTGAAGGCCATCGAGGAAGGAGAAAAGTGTGCCCAACTCCCTTATTGTTGGAATCTTCAAGCGTAGCTCTTGGAACTTGTTAACATGCACCTGAATTTGACCTTCCTCGTGTTAAAGGTGTCAAATCATGGCCCTAGCCTCATGTTCGGCATCCTCAAGATAAAATTTTTTCTTAAGTTTATCCTAAGTATTAACGGGATCCAACTCTCTATTGATGTCATCACACCTATGTTGCCACAGCACGGAGTTTATGGCACTTTGCATCTACCCTTGAAGGTCCTCCTTGAACTTAAGCTCCTTCATATATTTTTCCAATGTCACCGACCCTACTCATTAGGGAGGACACGGTGGCGTTGACAACCCCCGAGACTTTCCTCCATGAAGACGAGCAGGTCCTTCTTCTCCTTGCCCATCCTCCCATCTTGTTGGCTGGCGTTGGAAGCCTCACTTATGCCTAACGTGGTGTCTCCCAAACTTTGGTAATACCAACTACCACGGGATGAGTCTTCTTGACTATTCATAAGTTTCCATAATTTCTAGAGGATTTTAGATTATTCTAAAATGTTCAACGATTATCTTAAAGGTTTTGGAACGATCTAGAAGGCTCTAAAAACTTGGCTGATGAGATATAGCTTAGAATCTATGTTAGTAAAGAACTGCCATATCAAGTCCATATGCTTTGGTTAACAATTAGCAATGGAACTTTTTTTTATTGGGTGAAGTGCAAGAAACAACTGTGGATTCGTCAATACCTATAGCAACTACCTAAATCAATCCTTGATTGACCATCGAAATTTTATATGTAAACTTATCTAAGTGTAGCTATATCTTGATTTAAAAATTATATTATTATGTATAAAAAAATTTAAAAAAGATAATATAATTGAATAATGATATTCATATATTAAATTGAAAAAAGATGATGAATATTGGAAGGGTAAAATTACCTTATTATCCATAAGCCCATAACTTTTCTTGCACTTATAAAATTACTCAACTCATACGTCTTCGAGGATGGGGTGATTCGATTAGGTGTCAGTTCTATTTGTGGACTAATAAAGGTTCATAATCGTTATTAATCATCATTATTGAAAATGTGGATATTTAAATAATATACTAATGTAGGATAAGATATGACAATTTTTTAAGTATCCTGCGACAAGACATATATCATCACCATATATCTTTATTTTTGGGATTTCTTTTTTTTGGAATGAAAAAAATAACATTTATATTACCTAATCTCCCATTACTTGGACGTTTGTGCTTGGTAAGAAGTGAGTGCGACCCATTTATTGATATACATATGTGTATGTAATGTATACGTATATACGTATATACACATATGTGTGTACGTGTTTGCATAGAGACACATACATAGATATATCTCACCTATATGTCATAGCAATCTTCTCATTTTTATCACATAGAAAGCATCTTAACTATGGCTTATAAATCTTCTATCTAGGGTACGTGTATGTAAGCTGATCCTGAGCGTAAGGAGGGACAAAGGCAAATGCTCAAGAACCTACTCAACTAAAAGTTTAAAATGATGGTTGAAGGCTCATGAATTAGTTTTTTGTACTCTAGCATGCCCTCTCCTGCAAGTACCCTTTGGGCTTGAAGCACAAATATTGTAAAGGTCCTTTCAAATGATACACAATAAATATGAGAGCCATTGAGGTTTGAACTTGAGAGTCTTACTCAAAAAAGTTTTGATATCCTGTAAGGTTTTGCAAATAACGGGCCCACCTAATATGGGGAGTCAGATACTCGTAAATATAATAGAATAATACAAGAGAAAATTAAATAACTGTCATTTTCCTCTATTTCACCCCCTTAATTTGTACAGGAGGAGAACAATTGGAGATATTGCCTTTCTAAAAAACAAAACTGACTAATAGACAACTATGTAGTAAAAATATCAGCTAAGTCAAGCTTAGTAGGCACATATAGAATGACAAGGTCACCATGAGCAACATGTTCGTGAACAAAATGATAATCCAGGATAATATTCTTGCTACACTCATAATGCACCGAATTCACTCTAAGGTAATTGGAACTAATGGTGTCACTCATGAATTAATTTTATACTCTAAAAGTGCAAATTCTAACTTGGCATTTAAAAAGAAATGCAAGCAAATGGCGAAGCTAAACATCAATTATATGACATTATTAAAAAAAAGATTGTCATCAAACATATTCATGTAACTCAATCTTATATACATATTTATGTAATATAACTTATAAAACAGAATTTATGAAACATATTCATTTACGGACCGAGGGGGATTAACATTAATCTAAATATCACATAGATATTTATTGAATTCATATAAAACAAATTTACATAATAATAGTTTAGAAATAATTTATGTTCCACCATTCAAAAAGGATTCAAAAAAATAATTTTTATTTCACTAAACCTATAATACGAAATTACAACCAATGATAATTTCATATCGTTTCTATAAATTATCAAGCGTATTTATATAACACATTCACATTACCAAATTGACAATCAACGTATAATTGAACATGTAATGTCAATTAATATCAATCTCAAATAATCTATAATTATGTAACAAAAGGTGGAACATAAACTTAAGCAAAGATCCATAAAATAAATGCTCTGTAAAAATTGGTCCAATCTAACTCGGGCTGCAATTCCCAAATCATCACTACAGGAGGCTTAAAAAAGAACGAATGTCTTTTTTTATTATTGTTCTACTATCTCTTAACTCCACAAATTTTCTCTCTCTCACTGTTCTCCCTCCACCCTCTCACCACCCCCACCTTGTGACTTTCACCCTTTGCTTTTAGGTCACCATGGCCACCGACAGAGGGCAACGCACCACGAACCGCTGCTTAACCACTCCAACCCCACCCAAATGATGACACCACCTTCTCATGCACGCACAAAACAAGGTGTCGGCCTTTATGTGCTTGTTGCCAACAAAACCACAATTACCATCGTGTAGATCGGGTCGATGCTTCGCTAGACGCCATCCATTCGCTAAATGCGCCCCCTTGGTCGCGGCGCATGTACCTCACGCTCCGCTATATCAGGGTTTTTTGGTGATTTTTCAACGTGAGGACGTAAATCGATGAGCGTGTAGGCCAACTGGTGGAAGAAAATGACCAAATTTGTCTTCTCGGCGGCATGTGGCCCACACGCGCCACCTCCTCCTCACTTTTTTAATGGGGTTTTGGTGGTTTTTAGGTTTAGTCCACCGGGCCACCAAAGGACCTGGTTGGGGTAGGGTTACATTCGCCGGCACTGACCATATGGCGGAAGGCGTTGGGGCTTTAAAACCGGGGGGGTGCTAGCCGAGGTCTTGGGTTAGGTCTAACATGAATGTTGAGTCAAGGGTTTAGAGTTTTGATGATTCTATGATTGATGCTAAATAAGTTTTCAAATCAGATAACATGCTAACAAAAATAGACTTAATCGAATCAGACGGGGCTAGAAACATACAATCCAGGCTCTGATATCACAGTTAGAATAAGTAGGACTAACCTTAATGCAGGATCTCATTGTAGTATTCTTCCCACGATTTGTAACCCACAATCTAATGACTACTACGGTCATCAAAAAATGTCACACCCCAAAGCCAGTCCCAATAGATGGTAGGATTAACGTGAGATAGCTGAGAGAATATTGTTGTGGAAATGTAGTGTTCAATTGCTGCCTCTCTTGCTCCTGATCTAACCTCTTATATAATAATCCCACTAAGCCTTGCAAACTGATCAGATAGTTAATGCAAGATTAATGTATCATTAATCAACTTGTAATACCCCATTTAATGTGGGTGAATGTGAATGTTGCATTCGGTCAACATAGCCAAATTATGATGTTCTTTTATGGATAATTTTAGATTGGTTTTAGTATTTGGGCATAGCTTATCAAGGATGTGTTTTGCAATGACATTGATGACAAAATATATTTTTTCTTTGAAAAATATCTTTTATGAGATATGAAAAATCAACTAGCTACAATTATTTTAGAAAAGCGGAAGTGTATTTTTATCTGGTGAGCTTAGTTGAGGAAAAATAACTCACGCCAAAAAATATTTTTAAATTTTATGGTATTTTGCAAAACAACAGCGTGTAGAATAAAAATTTTTGGGAAGATAATTTTCAAAGTTGAGAGGAAAACTAATTTTATTTTATTTTGGGTGTGTTTGGTAGGGATAAAAATCATTTTAATGGAAAATAATTTTCTCATTTTGTAGTGTTTGGTAAAATAAGGATGTAAAATTTGTTTTCAGGGGAAAATCATTTTCCCTAGAATGAAGGAAAATATTTTCACTTTGAATACAGCATAAGTTGATTTTACGTTTTTTTGGGCTCTCATACTCTTTCTCTCTTTCACATCTATTTCCTCGACATATGATTCGAAGATTAAGGAAGTGACATATGGTTCGAAGATTAAGACAGCTAATTAAAGACTAGCAAAGTTGTATCATTTTGATGCCAATGGTAGTGAATCTAGCGACATTGATTTCATCGAACCCAAAACGCTATGCAATTTGCCGTTAGGGTTAAGAAGATAGAGAAACTCACCAAGTTTTTCCTCTTCTTTGTTTGGATTCCTACTTGAAGGTAGAAAATCGATAAGCGTTGCTAACATCAAATTGTAGGCAGTATGTAAGATCAAAAAAATTGACAAATATAAATACTGTCACAGCTTTGATCTAGAAGACACCACTATTGTAATATAATTATATTCCCCAATGAACAAATTATAAATTCCCATTTTCTAAATTTCTTGCTTATTTATGTTTATCACTAATGTGGCTCTTTTTCCTTTTTTGTTCAATTTTCGCTAATCAAACTTATTTTCTAAAATTTTTTTTTACCAAACAATTGAAAATATAAGTTGAAAATTATTTTTTATGAAAAATCATTTTACGTAAAAAATTATTTTGTAGAAAAACGATTTTTAACCCTACCAAACACACCTTTTTTGTCGGGCAAACAAAGGAAGGAACTTGATGAGCCTTTTCCACTTACACTTATACTTACAAGTTAAGCTTCCTCATTTCCCTATATCCAATCTCTAACCGCAAACCAAGATAGATGTTGCCAATCAAAAGACTAATATTCTTATGATTTTTAATTTTTACTTCTTTTTACCTTCTGACGACAAAATTTAATCTTTTCACCTTCTTTTTTTTTGGTGTAGAAGAGGGACTAAGCCCCGTATAAGATTTTATTAAATGCATCCATGTCAAGGCCAAAAGACCCCTACTTTGTGTGCGTACAACACTTCCCTTAACAGTTGCAGCCAAACTTTAGGAAACCCCATACTCTTCACTGGCCTCAATCCTCGGTAAGCCACCTTTATTTCTGCTTTAGTCGATGTATATATACCCATTTTCTCCATAAAGCTCGCCATCCATTCACCTCTCTCCGCCGTAATCACCCTTCCTTCTCTCGCCGGTCTTGGGTTGCCCTTTGACGCGGTGTTGACTAGAACCCATCCCGTAGGGGGAGGAGCCCATGCAATC
>JACYFF010031955.1:95161552-95186224 GCA_017589665.1 Selenicereus undatus
GGGGGAGGAGCCCATGCAATCACGCCGTTCGCATGGGGGCTTGGCCGTTTGCTGCTGCCCTCCTCTTCCAATGCCATCGCTCGCGTCACCTCTTCAAACTTATTCAACAGAAACCTGCTTTTGTCTCTGGGCATGGAATCTATGGAGTCCAAGCAAGAAGTGCATCTCCATTTCCACAAATACCAAAGGGTAAGTACAAATTTGGTGCTCCAATTATCTAGATTTCCTTTAGACTTTGCTTGGCCATGATCCACGACTTGAGGTCCAGCTCGTTTGCCACGCATCTCCATCCGTGTCCCGATAAAATACGCCATAGCGTGTCTGCTTGAGGACACTTCCTCAAATATGGTCCATGTCCTCAACATCACCCCCACATACAGTAAAGCCCGCATATATAGTCATCCCTTTTCGTGCCCGATTTGCATTCGTTAGTAACTTGTCATGCAACGTCAGCCACATAAACATCCTGGTTCGATGGGGCACCTACAACCTCCACACGCACTTCAATGAGTCCAGCGTCTCAGGGAGGTAGTTGCTGATTTTACTATGAACTTCCCAAACGCCTCAGCCTTCCAGAAAGGCGTGTCACCATTGTCCTCATCAGGGAGCTCAAATGATGCAATTTTTTCCAATGCTTCCTCAGGTAGGTGAGCCTGAAGTGCATCCCACTGCCATCCTTGCATCCTGTCCCAGTAGTCTGAAACCCTCTGTGCATGTATATTCGACGACACCAGAGCAATGGCAACGTCAAGTAAAGGTCTATCCATAGCCCAAACACCGGTCCAGAAGAAAGTTCCAGTCCCATCCCTGATAGCCCAACCTATGCCCCGTTGGAGTGCATCCTTTTGGTCTATAACCCCTTTCCACACATTTGATGAGTTCCCTGAGATTGATCTCGGTAGGAAATCTATGCCATTGCAATACTTATGTTTAATGATACTTGACCATAAACCTCCCGGTTCCGTTTGCATCCTCCACCCACATCATTAGTGCCGAGTTTAAGTGTTGCATGGCACGTAGCCCTGGCCCTCCATCCTCCTTTGGCTTCATGACCACCTCCCAAGCTACTAGATGTGTCCTTCATTCCGTGGCTGCTCCCTCCCTCAAGAATCTTCTCGTTTTTCAGTCAAGCTCCGCACGAATACTTCACGGCAACCAAGCCGTTTGCATGACATACACTAGGATTGCCGAAATCATGTAGCTGCTTAATGTAGCCCTTCCAGCCAATGACAGGCATTTCGATTTCCAGCTATTGACTCCAAGAGTCACATATTGATTTTGATGATAACAAACAATATAATTAGTGTTATATATGAAATTGTGAAGTAAGTTGATTTTATAATTATTCTACTTCATATATAATATCTATGGTCGGTCCAACATGCTTTAGTTTATGTTGACTCCCTTAGTGGTTAAGAAGATTTTGATGAACCACAAAATTAGTGACTTAGTTGTTGCATTAAAAAGATGTAATATGTATTAATATAATCATAAAGAAATTATGAAGAAAATATAAAAGATTGCATGCATCTCAAATTTATTTGATGATATCAAAGATTGTATGCATATCACATTTATTTGATTGAAAATATTGTATGCAATACTATTTAAAGGCAAAGATATCATAAGATTAATTATGCATGCTAGGCAAGAGACAATATGGAAAATATTATTCAAATAAAAGAATTTTATTTGATTAAATGATTTTATCCTCGATTCTAGTCAGGACAAAATATTGTCCTTATTTGATTGGAATATTCTAGCAATATTACTTGATTGGAATATTCTTTTTGAATTTCAAACTTGATCTCATAAAGATTATATTGCATGATTTTATTTTATTGCAATAAAATATATTTTGTTGCCAAGCTTGAAATAGATTCAAGAGAAGAGATTGTGAGCATATATTTTCTTATTGGATAAAATCACAACATAAAATCAGAATATCTTTGATGAGACACTTCCTTATTGGATGATGGGAGTCACAACTTGCAAGGATGTAAATACTTATCAAAAGAGCAAGAGTAATGAGATCAAAACCAATCACACAAGCAAGTTGCAATTAGACTACATTGAGCTATACATTTGCAAATTCCTTTGAGTCTTGAATTGTAATCAAAAGTCTTGAGAGATCTTGAGGAATTCTTATTAAGGAGTGAACGAAAGAGTTGGTGTGAGGTCACAACTCCTCCCAAACTTAAATCAGTGGTTGATTTAAGTAGTTGAGATCTTTAGAGTGTAGTGCTCTGAAAGAACGTGTGAAGGTTCATCTTAATAAGAAAAGTAGAGCGTTGAATCGCGGGGACCTAAGCCTATTGAGGCCCAATGTCGTTAAAATATCCTTGAGTTTTGTCTCTCTTTTATTTCAATTCTTACTTTGAGATTTGGTTTTAATTTTCTAAGATCACCCTATTCACCCCTCCTCTAGGATAATCTAAACCTTCAATTGGTATCAGAGCTGGTGCTATTATCTTAATACTTAACCATCTAATAGCTTCTATCACATGGCTAATTATAATTTTGATTCTGATTGTCCACCTCTTTTTATGGGTACTAACTATGTTTGGTGGCAGGAAATCATGGAACTCTATGTTAAGCACAAATATCTAGATCTTTGGGAGATTATCAATAAAGGTCCCATTGTCATTGAAAAATCAAAGGATCAGTTTGCCAACGAGGACTACAAGATGATGTCCAAAAATTCTAAAGCCATTAATATTCTATATTGTGGTCTTTCTATTGATATTTGTGAATCAATTTTTCATTATAAGAGTGCCAAAGAGATTTGGGATTATCTTCGTTTTCATTATGGATCTAATGAAGAGATTGCAGATCTTGAAACGATTACAAATGAGAAGAATGGTGATGACAAAAGTGAGCCTTATACAGAGTTAGTGGAAAAGCAAGTCCAAGAAGAGCATGAGTTCAAAAAGAATATTCAAGACTTATCAACTCCAATGAGTAAGGAAAATGAGGTAAAAAATTTCATTGATAATTCTTCTCAATCTTCCCTCAACGTTATTGATTTAAATACTATAATTGGTAATATTTTTTCAAAGCCTTTCAAGTGGTATTAAATCTAAAAAGTGGGACAAAAGTAAGAAGAAAAATTTGGCTACCTCAAGATTCTCTCTTGTTTCTAACCCTTATGGACCTAAGAAAAAATCTTGCCCTATATATTCTATTTTGCATAACTCTTTGAAGAATCGACAAATTTTTGTAAAATTGTTTGCCCATAATTTTGAAATATTTAAAAAGTCACCATGAGCATTTAAATTTCTAAAAAGCTCAACAGGGAGAATAAAATGTGGGGCTTCTCAAAATCAGAAGAAAAAACTGGTAAATGTTAGGCTACCTAAGGTAAAAATAAGGTAAACTTTTAATCTATCCTTTTTTCCCCTTCCATATTTTTTTCCATAACCATGTAGGGAGTGAAGATAAATTAGGTATGTTTAATAATCAAATATTAGTTTGATTATTCTTTGATTGTTTAGCAAAGGAGAAATTGTATATCTTATTTGTGAATAAGTGTTCTCTTGCATAGATGTTTAATATCATTATTTATTTCAATGTTAAAATCATGTTTGTTGCATGTCATTCAAATTTTGTGTCACATTACTCATTTATTGCATGAAACTTACATTAAAATTTGACTATCATTCTACATATGCTTGTTTTATTGAATTGAACTCTATGTCCACAAATTTTGGTATCTACCCAATTATGTGAATAGGAGACTTAGCTTGATGTGCAGTATTAATATTCAATATTTATATGCTATTATCTCCATCATTATGTATGGTTTTTGAGTTTTCAGTACCATGTAACTCGTTAATTATCCTTAATTACCAGTTCATGAAAGAGAGGAGAAGTGATATGCTTTATAGTTAAATATCTTGATTCATGTGTTGTATATATATTTATGGCTATGTGACTCACAATTGGTGTTTAGTCTTTTCCCATTCATATAATATAAGTTTAATTTTCATGGATCATGTTGTTTGCTTAATTAGTATACTTTATCCCTAAAAATTATATTGGAATAATAACTAAAAAAAGTGGATATAATAATTTAGTCTTTTCCACATGCTTATATATTTTTATATGGTATGAATTGACAGGAATCCTATGTCATAGTACTAATGGTGTAATTGAAAATTTTATAGATGATCATTTAACCAAAACAAAAAAAAAACAAAAAAGAAATAAAAAGGGAAAGGGGTGGCTATGCATGAAGGGAAACTAACTTTGCAATCTAAGTCCTGTTTCAATGCATTGAAATCAAAAAGAAAAAGAAAAAGGAAGAAAGAAATCAAAGAATGTTAACTACCATTTTTGCTCAAACATAGCAAAACTTAGCCAAGTACATTGATCACCTACGGATCAGATAAGGATTTTCAAAAGTCTACTTGGTAAATCTGCTATAATGTAAGATAAGTTTTATGGATACTTTATAAATTTGATATACTAAATTTAAATTTAGAGTGCATATTAGAATCACAAAGTAATTCAAAATATTTTTGGACATGATTTTGATGATATTACCGTGTATCTCTTGCCTAATAATATTTAAGGATTTTCACTTATGTGAATGATATACTTACTGATGCAATTGGGTGGAATATGTTATGGATATTATTTTGCATCTGAATAGATTTTGGGTAGAATATGATTATTTGGTATTATTTTTTAATTGGCTAACATATATTTCTTTCTATGCCCGTCATATATGAATTGAAAATTATAAGAGTAAATGCTGCCATATCTACTTGCATATGACCATGAATGTTAATATGGATGCTATCATTTAACATGACATGTGATGATATGTAAGTTTCTCTTGATACGCTTGTTTGCAAATGCATGCATGAAGTAGGTGACATGTCCAAATGTGATTATGCATATATTCTAAAAAGTGTGATTCCAGGTCTTCTAATCTATGCATGCTTTGATCATCACTTGGCTTAAATTATTTTTTTTACACTAGAACTTATATTTTGTTGCCGTGAATAAATTGATATCTTGATCTATGAGGATTTATAGACCCTTTTGCATTTTCTTGAATAGTTTTTATCAGCAAGCAAGATAAACCTTTATATGTGTAGCACAATCTTTATATGAAATTATCTCCATGGCTATGTAGTTTCAAACATTCATTATTTTAGCAGGTGAAATAATTTATCATATATTACATTTGGCACAAATTAGATTATACTTGACCCCATGAATTATCCTTGATTAATTATTTATGAAAGGGGGAGAAATTGTATGTTTTTAATAGCCCCCCCAAAAAAAAGTTCTATATGCCCCTCTAGACCCTATACATATGTAATATAGGAAATCTATCTCTTGAGTCTTCATACATGTGATGGATTTTGATAATATATTTGCGTATCAAATTGGTTGACATACAAAACCAAATCTTGATTCACTTGAATAATAGTAAAGGGGAGAAAAATAATCATGTTGTCAAGTAATATTTATGGTGCATAGCTTTTCATGCTCTTACATTGTATGGTTTCATATTCTAAGATTAAAATTATATGCTTAAATTATTTTTACAAGGGAGAAAATATGTCAATGGTATATAAACTGCGTTATAATGATATTGGCATGAATTAAGGGGGAGATATAATCGTCAACGGTACTTATCCCTTGCTTCTATCCTTGATTTGTATATTCTAGTTATTGCATCGAAGGAAGGAGAAAATATTTTCATCACATATGATAAAGTATCACATGGTTTAATCATTTTTGAAAGGGGGAGATGTAAAGAGTTTTGAAATATTGACATTCTAATATATTAATGTTTCACATATAACTCAATTTTCATATTTATGAGTGTTATATTAATGAAAAACCATGCTATTAATCTATAATGACATTCTACAATCCTTTTCATATTGATGCCAAAGGAAAGAAGTATTATGCAAGGATCAAGGTGCGCATCTCCATGTTTTTCCATACTAGCATTAATTATTTTGACCTTCTCCTTTTGATACCTTTTTGATGAAATGCACACAAAAAGGGAGAGAAAAATGAATTGGCGAGCCTAAATGATAAGATTATGATGAAAAGGGCCAATCCAAATAAAATGGGGAGATTGTTCATGCTCTATGCCTTATATATAATTGCCTTAGGAGTAGAGTGTTATATTAAGGGGGAGCTATACTATTAATTGGTTAGTTTATATTCCACATCCCTTTTTAATGATGACAAACGGGGAGAAGAATGAGCTTATGGTAAGAGTATGCAAGCATCAAGGTATGTATCTTGATGTTGCTTCACACTAATGTTTGATTGTTTGTCATCATCAAAAAGGGGGAGATTGTTGACTCCAAGAGTCACATATTGATTTTGATGATAACAAACAATATAATATAATTAGTGTTATATAAGAAATTGTGAAGTAAGTTAATTTTATAATTATTCTACTTCATATATAATATCTATGGTCGGTCCAACATGCTTTAGTTTATGTTGACTCTCTCAGTGGTTAAGAAGATTTTGATGAAACACAAAATTAGTGACTTAGTTGTTGCATTAAAAAGATGTAACATGTATTAATATAATCATAAAGAAATCATGAAGAAAATATAAAAGATTGCATGCATCTCAAATTTATTTGATGATATCAAAGATTGTATGCATATCACATTTATTTGATTGGAAATATTGTATGCAATATTATTTAAAGGCAAATATATCATAAGATTAATTATGCATGCTGGGCAAGAGACAATATGGAAAATATTATTCAAATAAAAAGGATTTTATTTGATTAAATGATTTTAACCTCGATTCTAGTCAGGACAAAATATTGTCCTTATTTGATTGCAATATTCTAGCAATATTACTTGATTGGAATATTCTTTTTGAAATTCAAACTTGATCTTATAAAGATTATATTGCATGATTTTGTTTTATTGCAATATAATATATTTTGTTGCCAAGCTTCAAAGAAATTCAAGAGAAGAGATTGTGAGCATATACTTTCTTATTGGATAAAATTACAAGATAAAATCAAAATATCTTTGATGAGACACTTCTTTATTGGATGATGGGAGTCACAACTTGCAAGGCTATAAATACTTATCAAAAGATCAAGAGCAATGAGATCAAAACCAATCACACAAGCAAGTTGCAATTATACTACACTGAGCTATACATTTGCAAATTCCTTTGAGTCTTGAATTGTAATCAAAAGTCTTGAGAGATCTTGAGGAATTCTTATTAAGGAGTGAATGAAGGAGTTGGTGTGACGTCACAACTCCTCCCAAACTTAAATCAGTGGTTGATTTAAGTAGTTAGGATTTTTAGAGTGCGGTACTCTGAAAGAAAGTGTGAAGGTTCATCTTAATAAGAAAAGTAGAGCGTTGAATCCTAGAGTTGGATAACTCTAGGCGGGGACCTAAGCCTATTGAGGCCCGACCTCGTTAAAATATCCTTGAGTTTTGTCTCTCTTTTATTTCAATTCTTACTTTGAGATTTGGTTTTAATTTTTTAAGATCACCCTATTCACCCCCCCCCCCTCTAGGGTAATCTAAACGTTCACCAGCTAGCCAACCTCTTATTCCTAGAAAGTTGCTTTGGTGGCCCTCCCATTTATCGTGGGTACGCCGAGATACTTTTTGAGATCTCCCGTGCTATCCATACTGAGAATCTCGCATATCCCATCCATTACCCCTGTGATTGTATTCGGAGAGAAGTAGATATGGGATTTGGTGGTGCCCATGCATTGTCCCGATGTTTAGTAGAATTGGTCCAAACAATCTCTGATCACATACGCTTGTTCTCGATTTGCCTCTGGGAACAGCACTACGTAATCCGTAAAAAATAGGCTGGCCACCTTAGGGCCCCTCTACTAGCCTAGGCTGATTTCCACCTTCCCATTGGAACCTCCTTGGCAATTAGGTGGCCTAACCATTCAATGCAATCCACAAAGATGTACAGCGAAAGAGGGTCGCACGTCAATGCCGCATTTTGGATGGAATTGTTCCGTTGGCTCCCCATTCCAAAGGACTTGGATGGCGCATTTCGTGATGCATCCCATGATTACTTCCACAAGTTGTTGGGGTAACCTCATTTCTTGGAGAGTATCCCGAATAAAATTCCAGTCGAGTCTATTGGAGGCTTTTTCCAGATCAAGTTTTATCACCATCCATCCCATATTCCCTTTTTTCTTGCGCATGGTGTGAAGGAGCTCTTGCATTATAATGACATTATCGCCTATATATTGTTTTGGCACAAAACTAACCTGAGTTGGAGAAATGAGGCCTGGGAGTACTCGCTTCAATCATTGCACTATATGACCTTAGTAATCACTTTGTAGGCCACATTGCATAACCCAATTGGCCTAAATTGTGATGCTAGTTGGGGATTCTCCACCTTCAGAATAACAGCTAAAAAAGTCTCGTTGAGTCCTTCCAGCAATTTATGTCCCCTCAGTGCGCTAAGGACCATTGTAGTAATTCTAGACGCTAACAACTCTGAGAGTTTTGATGGAAATATGCATGACATCCATTAGGCTTCGGAGCTTTGAATGGACCCATGGTGTCGATGACCTCCTTCACTTCCTTAGCAATAAAGTTGTTGTTAAGTACAATGAGTGTGTAGGCACTCAAAATTTGTTCGTGTCGTACCAAAATTAAATTTAATTAATTAATTGGGCCAACCCTTTTAATTAATTTAATCAAGCCCAAAGACTCACAACTCAAGCCCTAGATGAAACCCAGATGACTACCAAAACTAAGTTCGGGTTCAGTTAAAATTCGAGTCAAAGCCCAAATCGAGACTCAAGACGACTACCAAGTCAAGTCACGACCTAAAGCCCGGAAGACGTTCGAGTGATGGCACGGTCAAAGTCAAAATCAAAGTCAAAGTCAAAGGTCAAAGTCAACATCGACTCACAAGTCAAACATCAAAGACGACTCTCAAGTCAACGTCCGGTTAAAGCTCGATGCAACTTCCGAGTCAATGCTCGGTTCAAGCCCGGAAGACTCCAAAGTCAAAGTCAAACAAACGAAAGTCAGGTAGCCTAGGATAAGGCCTGATTGAATGGCCCAAAACCTAGGTCAAAGCCCATAACCCAAGTCAAGGCCTGTCTTGACTTGGGAGGAGGGGTTTCCCTATAAATAGGTCCCCACCCCCTTTGTTTCAAGGGTTGGAAAATCCATCCTTGAGAGAAAGAATCAGAGGATTTTGTATCCATAGAGATTGTAACCCATTCAAATCAATTGAATCTATAAAAATTCAATCTTTGTAATTTGTGATTACAAATTTGGCACGCTCGGTGGGACATCTCTACCTCTCATCTCTTTCTCTTAAAAAATCATGACTTTCAAGTCACAAGAACATCATCTTCAACGGAGACATGGCTGCAAAGGATGTCGCCGTGCAAGCTTCGAATAAGAAGAACACGGGATCCTTTTATCTTAAATCCTATGAAGCGAGCGTCACTTCTAGCCAGCACGCTCATACCATGAAAACCAGGAGCATGACAAAAGCTGCTTTGTCGACCGCTGCTAGGAAGACTGCGTCGTCCCCATCCAAATTCCAAGACTTAAACACATAACACAAGGCATCGTCTGGGATGGACGAAATTCAAAAACTTAGCCTTCAAGCTCCAATCTGCGAGGTTGAAGACTACTATAGTAGTGACTCCTCTGCGCCCTCGCCAAAGGAGGCGCGCATGTCAGAGATTGAAGTTGAATCTTCTGACACTGTCATCATGCCAGTCATGATGACAGGAGCTGCTAACCTCGAAGAGCAGCTGGCAAGTATGAAAGCTATCTTGGATAGGATCTCTAAAGAGAGTGCTGAGAAGGACGCCCAAATTAAACGACAGAGCGATCAGATCGCTGAACTGACAAAGAAGCTGGAAAAGAAGTTCTCTGAAGCTTCCAACAAGGGTTCGGGTGCTGAAGACTCTGACAAAGAGTCACATCACAACGAGGAATCTGACAATGACCGCAAAGCCAAGAAGGATTGCTCCTTAAGTTCAATGTCAGTTGAGCAAATTCAGAGCTTGATAGCGAACGCAGTCAAGGCGCAGCTAGGGGGACGGTCTCATAAGACTCACTTATATACAAAGCCCTACACAAAGAGGATTGACGCGCTGCGCATGCCCCATGGCTATCAACCTCCCAAGTTCAACCAGTTTGATGGCAAGGGCAACCCCAAACAGCATGTCGCACACTTCATTGAGACGTGCAGTAATGCTGGCACAGAGGGAGACCGACTGGTGAAGCAATTCGTCCGTACTCTAAAAGGGATCGCGTTCGACTGGTACATAGACTTGGAGCCAGAGTCCATTGACAGCTGGCAACAAATGGAGCATGAGTTCCTCAACAGGTTCTATAGCACTCAACGCATTGTTAGCATGACAGAGCTAACGAACACTAAACAATGAAAGGACGAGCTAGAGCTTGATTATATCAATCGCTGGAGATCCCTTAGTCTGGAGTGCAAAGATCGTCTGACAGTAGCTTCAGCTGTTGAAATGTGTGCGTAGGGCATGGAGTGGGATTTACTGTATGTCTTGCAAATGTGCAAGCCAAGGACTTTCCAAGAATTGGCAACGAAGGCTCATGATATGGAGATGACAATTGCAAGTCGTCGTGGCAAGTCTTCTTCCTTACCTGACTCTAGAAAGGACAAGGGTGAATTCAAGAAAAATCCTAAGTCCTCCAAGTCCTCAAACAAGGAATCAATGGCTGCTTCAACTGGGGAACCGGTTCGAATCTCCGGAAAGCCTAAGTATGAAAACAAGAAAACTGAATTCCCCAAGAATGCTGTGAAGAAGCGTCCTACATTGAAGGAATTGCAGGAGAAGAAGTACCCCTTCCCTGATTCAGACTTATCAGGAATGCCTGATGATCTCCTTCAAAATGGGGTTATCGAGCTTCCAGATCCAAAACGCCCTGAAGAAGCTGGAAGAGTTACCGACCCAAAATATTGTCGGTATCATAGGGTGGTTAGCCACCCTCTTGAGAAATGCATAACGCTCAAGGAGCGTATTATGTAGCTTGCCAGGGACGGGAAGATAATATTGGATTTGGACGACACTGCCAAGATAAATCATATCTCCACTCATCTGGAATATTCCTCATCGCCCGGGAAGCCAAAGCATACTCAACTTCGTGGTATAGTAAACACTGGATTGATTTCCTCCCTTAGAGAGAAATTAGTTACAATCCAATTTGGAAGTTTGGAGCCTGTGGTGGTTCCAATTGTAACTAAAGAATCCTTGATAGAGACTGATCCATTTGTGGATGTCTCTGATAAGGCTGATGTGGATGAAGAGGGATGGACTCTTGTCACTCGTCGGAGGCCAAGGAAGCAAAGCTAAGCACAGTCGCCACCTCTCTGCCGCAGGAAGAGACAAGGAAGAAAAAAGAGTCCTCGTCACTCAAAAGGAAAGGAAAAGTCCAAGAGTGTCAAAGGGCACGAAACTTTGCCCATTGACCTCCTTGAGCAGGAGCCGCTTGTCCCTGTTACACTCCAAGAGTTTTTCCCAACAGGCTTCTCTGAGAAAGTTACGGTCAACATGACCTCATGTTCCGAACTCGAAGAAGAGCAAGATGAAGGAAGCGACGGGCAAGAGGAGTCTCCTCAAGTAGCTGATAAAACCTTGACTATCTTGAAAGCTTTGCCATCTCATATGGGCTGGGGGAAAATCTTTTGTTTTCCTCACGAGATGCGCCAACATGTTATTGATGCCTTACAACACCCAGAAATTTAGGCTGATAAAATCAAGGATGTGGGAGCATCAACATAAGACCCTATTAAGTGTGCCTCTTGCAATACTGTAGTCACGTTCACTGACGATGATTTGCTGTTGGGATCTAAGCCCCATAATCATCCTTTTTTTGTAACTGGTTATATCAGGGGAAAAAAAGTCAGGCGCATTCTTGTGGATGGAGGGTCAGTTGTCAACATCATGCCCAAGTCAACAATGAACGACTTGGGCATCACAGTAGAAGAACTGTCTAAGAGCCGAATGATGATTGAAGGCTTTAATATTGAAGGTCAGCGTGCAATTGGCATGATTCGCGTTGAACTAATGATTGGAGATTTGACCACATCTTCCATCTTCCATGTAATTGATGCCAAAACATCCTACAAGTTATTACTTGGGCGACCATGGCTTCATGAGCATGGGATAGTCGCTTCCACTTTACACCAATGCCTCAAGTATTACCGTGATGGGGAGAAGAAAATAAACGAGGATGTCAAGCCATTCACCAAGGCTGAATCTCATTTTGCAGATGCAAGGTTCTTTGAAGAAGGTACTGCACCTAAAGAAACCATGTCGTCAACCATTTCTTCCACAGGTAAGGGTATCGCAAAGAAAGCCCCTCAAGCAACAAATGATAATGTTCCTAAGCAGCAGCTCAAGAAAGAAGCAAGCAAGCAAGGTGGCACTACTTCTTGTGTTGATCCAGTCGCTAAACAAGCTACCACTTCAACGGGATCAATACCGCCAATTTTAAGGTACATACCTAGGTCTCGCCGCAAGGAGGGCGAATCACCCTTCGGTGAGTGCACGGGCAGTAGCAATGACACCAAAGTTGTTAAGGGTAAGGCAGCTAGCATAACTTCTCTAAAAGGGAGTGTAACAGTTCTAACCCTTAAGATGTGGCAAGAAAAGGTGAGTCGACCTCCTATTCCGGGGTTGGTTGTTTCTTCTAAGGAAAATGATGACTTGCCAAGCATGCGTACTAATGAAGGATTTGATCCCAACGCCTATAAGCTGATGGAAAAGGCTGGTTACGACTTTCAGAACCTAGCTACCTTAGGGAAGGTAGTTGAGGTCAAGCCTTATGGACTTAACGAAACTCAGAAAAAGATCCAAGAGCAGGGAGGTTCAGTAGGTGTCTCAAAAGTTGGACTAGGTTTCATGCCACCTCAGCTAGTCAGAATCTCGGGGCGGCGAAAGGACAAGAGAGTGGCAACCCAACACATCTCAGCTGAAGAGGTGGATGAGAGTGAAGAGGAAAGTGCTTCACCTAACCCAAAACCCTCTGTGTTTGATAGGTTGCAATCGCCCGCTTCGAGAAAACGTCCATCAGTGTTCACCCGAATGGGGGAAGGGAAAGACAACGAAATCTCTGTTTTTAACAGAGTCAAAGATGCTCCCCAGTCAAGGCGCTCATGGTTTTATAGGATGAAAACTGATAAAGAGTTTTCAAGCTCCCAATTTCAGCAGGAGAAAAGTTCTGTGTTTAGCCGCTTGGGAGTAATAAATGAAGTTCAGAGCTCTATCCCTTCTCGTATGAAGCGTTTCTCCGGTTTGGATGTGAAAACGGACGGGTCATTAAGAGTAAAGAGGCGTACTGTGATCTTCACGGGTCAACAAAACAACTCCAACTCTAGCAATGAGGCGGAGGAAGAAGAAGTTGTTCCTTCCAATCATATCACAACACATGAATGTGATGACTCAGACTCAGAAATAGAGCTGGCTAAGATTCCTGAAACCTTCGAAGATGGGGGGCAAGCTACAGTTGATGAGTTAAAAGAATTAAGTCTTGGGACCAATGAAGAGCATCTCCCTATCTACGTAAGCTCATCACTTACACCCGAGGAGGAAATTCAGTACTTGGAACTCCTATTCGAGTACAAGGATGTATTTGCCTGGAGCTATAAAGAAATGTCTGGGTTGGATCCAAAGGTAGCAGTCCATCGTATGTCTATCAAAAAGGTTATTTCACCCAAGAAGCAACCTCAGTGACGTTTTCGCCCAGAGTTGGTACCGGAAATTGAAAAAGAGGTCAACAAACTCATAGAGGCAAAATTCATTCGCGAGGTCAAATACCCAACGTGGATCGCAAACATCGTGCCCGTCAGGAAGAAAAACGGGCAACTTCGTATTTGTGTGGACTTTCTCGATCTCAATGATGCTTGTCCTAAAGATGATTTCCCGTTACCTGTCACGGAACTCATGATCGATTCAACCACAGGGCATGAAGCGCTATCGTTCATGGATTGTACCGCAGGATACAATCAGATTCTGATGGCACCAGAGGATCAAGAGGCCACAGTTTTTCGCACACCTAAAGGCAATTTTTGCTATAAGGTGATGCCCTTTGGACTTAAGAATGCAGGAGCAACTTACCAAAGGGCAATCCAAATAATTTTCGACGATATGCTTCACAAAAACGTTGAGTGCTACGTCGACGATTTGGTGGTCAAATCCAAGAAGAGGGTAGACCACTTGCAAGATCTTCGTCTAATCTTTGAGCGATTACGAAGATGCCAATTGAAGACGAACCCACTCAAGTGCGGGTTCGGCGTCACCTCTGGGAAATTCCTGGGGTTCATCGTTCACCATCGGGGAATTGAGATTGACAAATCGAAGATCAAGGCAATTCAAGAGATGCCCGAGCCGAAGAATCTCAGAGAGCTTCGCGGACTTCAAGGTCGCTTGGCATACATCCGAAGATTCATCTCAAATCTTGCAGGACGCTGTCATCCCTTCAGCCACCTTATGAAAAAAGGAGCACCGTTCGAATGGGACGACTCATGTCGAACGGCTTTCAAGAAAATAAAGGAATATTTGTCCCATCCTCCAGTATTGGGAGCACCCATCCCTGGCAAACCTCTTCGACTGTACATTTCAGCTCAAGAACAATCCTTAGGAGCATTATGTGTATAGGAAAATGAGGAAGGAAAAGAAGTCGCCCTGTACTACTTAAGTCGTACGTTGGTTGGTGCTGAATCTAAGTACTCCCCCATTGAAAAGATGTGCTTGTCGCTCATCTTTGCCATCCAGAAACTCAAGCATTACATGCAGGCTTATACAGTACAAGTGATCTCCAAAGCTGATCCCATAAAGTACATCTTATCTTGACCAATTTTAAATGGGCGGCTGGCAAAATGGGCGATCATCTTAAAACAGTACGACCTTGTCTATGTACCCCAAAAAGCGATTAAGGGACAAGCGTTGGCAGATTTCTTAGCAGATCATCCCATTCCCGATGATTGGGAGCTAAATGATGATTTGCCGGGAGAAGACGTGTTCTACATCGATATCCTCCCTCATTGGGAAATGTATTTCGATGGTGCGGCTAGACGTGATGGCGCTGGTGTAGGTGTGGTCTTCGTTTCCCCTGAAAAGCACATTCTCCCGTATTTATTTGTGCTCACTCAGTTATGCTCTAACAATGTGCCAGAATATCAAGCGCTTGGCTTGGGTCTTGACATGGCCATTGAGATGGGGATCACCGACCTTAACATATATGGTGACTCGTAGTTGGTCATCAATCAACTACTTCATGAATACGAGGTTAAGAAAGAAGACCTTGTCCCGTATCACAGGCAGGCATTACGCCTGCTAAATAAATTAGACACGGTCAAGTTAGAACATGTGCCAAGGAGTGCCAACAAGATGGCTGACGCACTAGCAAACCTCGCAGTCGCTTTGGCACTGGGGCAGAAGAAGGAATGACAATTCCAGTATGTAGCTGTTGGGTCGTTCCACCTGATGATGAAGACTCAGATGACAACGTCAATATGATCTGTGTCCTTGAAATAGACACAAAAGACTGGCGCCAACCTGTAATTGAGTATTTAGAGCACGGGAAACTTCCTAGTGACCTAAGGCATAAGACGGAAATAGAGTGTAGAGCTTCGAGCTTCCTGTACTACAATAGAACGCTCTATCGACGCTCTTTTCTTGGCCTTTGGTTACGATGTTTGGACCTGGAAGAGGCAAAGCAAGTGATGGCAGAAGCTCATTCAGGTGTGTGCGGAGCGCACCAATCAGGGCCTAGGCTACATGATCATATTAAAAGGATAGGTTACTACTGGCCCACTATGGTGCAAGATTGCATGGATTATGCAAAGAGATGTGATGCTTGCCAGTTCCATGCTAACTTCATACATCAACCCCCAGAACCTCTTCACCCAACTGTTGCATCCTGGCCATTTGAAGCATGGGGCCTTGACGTCGTTGGACCAATCACGCCTAAATCGACGGCTAGTCATTCCTACATCTTAGCGGCCACTGATTACTTCTCTAAATGGGCGGAAGCAATTCCACTAAGGGAAGTTAAAAAAGAAAATGTGGTCGACTTTATAAGGACGCACATTATTTATCGATATGGTGTGCCGAGATACATCATCACTGATAATGGTAAGCCCTTCGTCAACAGCCTGTTGACCAGCCTATGTGAGAAGTTTAAGTTTGCCCAGCATAAGTCTTCCATGTACCATGCCCTTGCAAACGGCCTGGCAGAAGCCTTTAATAAAACACTTTGCAACTTACTCAAAAAAGTTATCGCAAAGTCTAAAAGAGATTGGCACGACAGACTAAGGGAGGCTCTTTGGGCATACCGAACTACATACAAGACGCCGACACAGTCGACCCCCTTTGCTCTGGTGTATGGAGTTGAAGCCGTACTACCATTAGAGCTTCAAATTCTGTCGCTGCGCATCGCCATACAAGAAGGTTTGACAGAAGACGAAAATCACAAGCTTCGCATAGCTGAGCTGGAGGCCCTTGATGAGAAAAGACTTCAGGCACAACAAAAGCTGGAATGCTACCAAGCCCGTCTATCAAGAGCGTTTAACAAGAAGGTTCGACTGCGGTCTTTCCAAGTCGGAGACCAGGTATTGGCAGTAAGAAGACCGATTATTGTCTCCCACAAATCTGGAAGCAAATTCACCTCCAAGTGGGATGGTCCATATGTGATAAGAGAAGTTTACACAAATGGAGCCTACAAGATAATTGGTGCTGATGGAGTGCGCGTAGGACCCATAAACGGAAAATTCTTGAAGCGCTATTATCCTTAAAGTAGAATGTTGTAAAGATCCTAAGTAAGAGTCTAAACTGCTTATTCTTTTAAGTTAAATTCACTTGTAATACTCCTGGCCTGCAAGAGTATAAACTGTGTACGGCAAAACAAATATATACAAATTTATTTTGTTGTATTTTTGTTGAACTACGTGATGACTTGATCTTATTGGGAATTACAATGTTTCCATAAGTACGTAGGCAGCTTGGTAAATTAAATATCAAGTTCAGTCAAATATAATAAAAGAAAGACAGCAGGGTGGTGGTCAAATTTCATATAAAGAATGACACAAAGTCTATTACAAGTATTTGAACCCCAAAAAAAAAGGCTGTTAGGATCAATCGGTGTCCATCCAAGTGCTGGGATCAAGCGAGGACTGCAGTGCTAGCATGATCTGCTCGTGCCTCTCCAACTCCTTGGCATCATCAGAAGAAAGAGTAGGTACCATCTCAAGGTCGGCAAGAGCTTTGGATCTCACATTAGCTTCCTCCTCAGCAGCTTCCTGTCGGGAAGATTGGACTTGGACATTATCCTTAAGCTGGCGCTCCTCTTCCCGGGCAAGGCGTAGTGCGTCCTCCAAATCAACAATTCTCTACGCCACCCCCTTGAGTTTCCCCGTCACCGCACTGAGATCGGCATGCGCAGTGGCAAGGCGTGAGCGCGCAAGATCAACTTGCTCGGTGCACAACGCCTTCTCCTTCACTACATCATTTGGGTGGCGCCACGAGGAAGCTGCCTTCTTTAAGGATAAGAAGGCTGACACGGCGCTCCCATAATCCTCCACCCTCTTTTTCAAAGGGGTCGGGTCTCCACAAAGCCGCTCAATTCCTTTATAGATCATGGGAGCACTTTGAAGTTTTCCCTCAACTTCTTCAAATTTCACACTGTTCAGACTGGTCAGATACTCGGACCCCATCACTCGAATGGCGGCGGTAAAAATACTTTGAGAGCTGGGTCCGGGACAGAAGGAGGTAGTGGAGGGAGCAGCTGCACGGGAAAGTTTCCCTTTCAAACCCCTAGGAGTGCCAACATCAGTGTCAGTAGAGAGTAATCCCTTAGAAGCAACCTCAAGCGAGTTAGGGCCATCGATTGAGTGATGACTCTGAGTAGCCGGTGTGCGCAAGGTCTCTGTTTCCCTGGAAGCTGAACTCCCAACCTCATGAGGGGATGTTCGCTTCCTCACGATCTCAATGTCCTTGCCAATACCCGGGGTTGCCTTGGGGGCAGAAGATTTAGCAGCAAGACTGACGCCCTCAAGTAACTGCTCATCGACAATGGGTGTCGCCTCCTGTGCTAGGTCAAACTCCCTAATCTGAATAAAAAAAAAACGGTAGAACAAGATAAGTATAGAATCATTCTATGCTGATCAAAACCAAAGTAGCAAAACAAAAATAAATGACAGTAAAGGGCGAGGGAATGGTACATACGTCCTCAAGATCGCCCGGCTCGCCTGAACAGCTCTGGACGTTATCAAAAAAGTCATCCCCAAGGTGGACTCTGGCAGCTTTGGGGGTTGCGGTCTCGTGCCTCTTACGCCCCCCGTGTCTGAAGTTCGCATCAGACTCTAGCTCGCTCTCACTGTCCGGCGCCAAACCTCGCTTTCTCTCAGCAAGGTGAACTCTCGGAGACCCATGAGCGTCATCACCAGACTCCAGACCCTCAGCATCTAAATCGGTCACTGGATCCTTTCCTTTCTTCCCCTTGACCTTCTTCGACGAGCCAACCTCTGCATCTTTGTCTTGCCGGGATGAACTTGCTTCCGTACTCTTCTGCAGAACGGAAGTGCTGGAGCGAAGGTCAGTAATGGTCACCTTGGGCCACCAAATCTTGTAAGCCGAAGAGATGTGTTGGTTCAAGGCCAAGGAACGACAGGGAAGAGAGCCCTGAGACGCAGTTCCCAAAAAGAGTAGTCGTTTCCAATATAAAAGGGCATTTTCTTATGACACCTCGCGGGTGCGAGGATCTTCGAGAAGTACTCCAGGGATCCCCTGGCAAAACCCAAATTGCCTACTAAATCGGTGCGGGCTATAGGGTTCGACATAGAAGGTCGTATCCCGACGGATGGGAAGAAAGCCGTCTCGAAGAGAGATCAGGTAATCTGACTTATCCGAATCCAAAGTCCCATCGTCGATAAGGGTCTCTGATCGGTTATTCCCCAGCATTCGACAACCCATGTCAGATATTCTGCCCTCATGTATAAGCTCGCGAACATCTCCAAGGTCGCTGCGTGTCATATGTGACCCGGAGTAGCGCACCATCAAAGGGCCCGGAGGGGGAGGTTGCAAGGCATGGTGAGTCTTGAAATAATGGGCAAGCCAACCTTGGAGATAGTGCCAGGGGAAGAATGACCGTGAATGAGAAGGCTTCGCAGCCATAGTAAGCCCGTTAAGGCCATGGTAAATACTGGCTAGCACAGGGATTGCTAGGCTGAAGGTAGTACCAGACGCCATCAGGCTGGCAACCTCAAAAGTGCCCGGACGAATGACTTTCTCCCCGGTCTCTGGAAGCGCAAAAACACACAGCCAACATGATAGATACGCTGCCAGATAGGTGCTTTCCCTCCTCTCTTTCGGAACCCCCATGCTTTTGAAGACTTCTAACTCCTCACGACTCCAACAAGGATCTTGAGGTTGAATGCGACCACTTGGATTTTGCGTCCTTATAGGAGTCGAGCTACGCGGGTGACACCGCGTCGGTGGGTTGTGAATGAACTTTTTCTTGCACCAAAAATCGATCCAAGCCTTAGCACTGATGCCTTTCTCACAGGTAGACATCCTTTCCAAGCATCTAAAAGCAGCGAACAGAAACTTGCAAGAAGATGGCATAGTCCTCAGGTTTTGCTTGTCCCGGTGTTCAAAGGCTTGGAGGCAGGGGATTGTCTTATCATAGATCTTCCCGTTAATTAGGAGTCCACCAAGCTTATGCAAATCCCATAACGAGATAGACATTTCTCCGGATATCGTGTGAATAGTATTGGTGGTAGGACACCAACTCTCACAAAAAGCACGCACAACATGTACATCGCGGTTGTAAGAGTAGAGCGAGGCATACACCGCCTCATATAAAGCGAATCTCCGCAGGCGTGCCTCAAAACAGGAAAGTACATGCTCTGTCCATTCCCAGAACAAGGGAATATAGCCGAAGTCGCCATAGAGGATCATGTTCAGGCCCATCTCGATTGCCCGGATATGATGCGACGCCCGAGCACAGGAAATTTAGTAAGAAGACTGGATTTGTCATGATAGGTGCTCTGCAGAAAATACCCGACGGAACCATCTTCCGCGCCCTTTTCCACTCGGATAGAAAATTTGGAAGGGAAGGATGATGGCTCTATAATAGTTGTCTGGTTGGCTTTCGGCCTCCTTAAAGAACGGTAGATTCGGAAGCAATTCCCTGACCGAGGATCATCGCCTTCCTTATCTACGACGGAAAGAAGAAGCCTGCCGTCACGCTGAAACTCCTTAAGATGTACCATTATAAATTACCTGGAAATAGAAGAAAACACAAAGTTAAATTCTTTTTCAGGAAAGAAATCAGTAAGCAAAGCAGTGTCTGGACAAGATAAATGCTAGAGAGGGGAGAAGTGTGGAGCAAAGTTAATCAAAATGTTGGTTGACACCCGCGCTAGCTGCTCCTCGCTGCCCACACCACTTTCGTGCGTATCAGTTCCGTTCGAGGCCCATGGCCAAGCAGCGAACTGTGTCGCAAGTGGTTCTTCAAGTCCCCACACCACTTTCGTGCGTATCAGTTCCGTTCGAGGCCCGTGGCCAAGCAGCGAACTGTGTCGCAAGTGGTTCTTCAAGTCTTCACACCACTTTCGTGCATATCAGTTCCGTTCGAGGCCCGTGGCCAAGCAGCGAACTGTGTCGCAAGTGGTTCTTCAAGTCTTCACACCACTTTTGTGCGTATCAGTTTCGTTCAAGGCCCTTGGCCAAGCAACGAACCGTGTCGCAAGTGGTTCTTCAAATCTTCATACCACTTTTGTGCGTATCAGTTCCGTTCGAGGCCCTTGGCCAAGCAGCGAACCGTGTCGCAAGTGGTTCTTCGAATCTCCATACCACTTTTGTGTGTATCAGTTCCATTCAAGGCCCTTGGCCAAGCAGCGAACCGTATCGCAAAGTGGTTCTTCAAATGACTCCTCAACCCACATAAGCAACGATACGAATGCAACAAAAAAAAGGGGGGGTTTCGACACTCAAAACAAATATATAGTAAGCATAAGCGACAAAAAAACTGCGGTCTTCCAATAAGTGAACATGACGTTGTGATACGAGAAAAGTGCGACAATAAATGAATTTGACGTTACGACGGTACAAGCAGGCACGAGAAGTCGTTTCGCGCTTATGAGTTCAAGCACTTCATTTTTACACATAATTTGGGCACAAAAATTCCTATGCCTAAAAAATTAGTAGCCCACTTTATTCAAGTTGTCAGGCACAAAAAAAAACAAAAAAATAAAAAGAGAAAAAAAAACCGCAAAGGGGCTTCATTTTCATATTCAAAGCATGAGAAAAGGGTAACTGTGGGAATTATGAACAACAACTAACCGCTAATGTGTAAGACAAAGAGGAAGCCAACACCCTGGTGAAAATTGGCCATTTAATTTCCATCTCCCCATCGAAGGAACAGAGGCGTGCAAAGGAGAAACAGAAAAGGGCAAGCTTCAATCTTTCACTATCTTTGTTCCTCACAAGCACGCCTAAATTATAAACCTACTTGCTCCCTCCTCAATCTATCCAATTCCAACCAAAAAAAAGGGGGGTTAGATCCTGGTTTGTTTTCATTCATCCCTTACCTCATTCATTTTCATGCCATCATATCATTAACCCGAAATCAACAGAAAAAAAAAGAAGCATGAAATATCCCATTCTTGATACTACTCAGTTCATGCCCACATTCTTCCACTAACTCAGAAAAGCTAACAAACCCCTGAATGATGATGATGCGTAAAAAGACAGTACCTTTGATGGGTAGATGACCAAAAGTGGTGAGAACAATCAAGCTTGGAGGGTTGGTTTCACGGTTAACTACTGGTACAGCAGTAGCAAAATGGAGCTCGGCGTTTGGTAGCTATTGCTGAAGGAAAGAAGAGGAGGAAGAAGGGCTTGCGTGAGCTTAGGGCGTTCTTGTAGCAGCAAATGACGACGAAGAAGAATGAACAGTGACCACAGTAAAAAAAATGGTGCAAAGATCAGCTTTTTAATGGATTTCCACCCTAAACCAGTAGACAGCAGCATAAGAACTTCACGCACGTTCTCTGTGGGTGGGCAGCAGCAGTGAAGGATTTCGGTTTCTGGAAATCGAAATGAAGGAGGAAGAGGCAAGCGTCCACTGTTAATGGTGAGCTTACGTGAAAGAGGAAAGGAAAGTCTGGGTAAATGGAAAATGGTTATGTAAATAGGGCTCTGGTTCTGGGCGCAACGGAGTTGACAGTGTGCTATAGCGGTGAAGAAGCAAGAAATGAAGAACAAGGGTATGTTGGCGGCTGTCGAAAGCTGGGGAAGAAGAAAGGGCAATAGTGCCCTTGTCATGTGCCTCGCATGTGTCATTCAAATGAAGCAAAGGGGCTCGGCTATGGGCTGAGGAAAGGCAGATCAAGCCCACGCACAAAAAAAAAGAAATAAAGATGGGAAAACTGGAAAGCCCAGGCCCACATCTAAAATGGTGTGTTTCAAAAAAATTCGAGACATCGGCCACCCCTCAAATGACAAGTCTTGTATGTGACCTTGTCTCGAGGGGGCAATTTGTAGGCACTCAAAATTTGTTCGTGTCGTACCAAAATTAAATTTAATTAATTAATTGGGCCAACCCTTTTAATTAATTTAATCAAGCCCAAAGACTCACAACTCAAGCCCGAGATGAAACCCAGATGACTACCAAAACTAAGTCCGGGTCCAGTTAAAATTCGAGTCAAAGCCCAAATCGAGACTCAAGACGACTACCAAGTCAAGTCACGACCTAAAGCCCGGAAGATGTTCGAGTGATGGCACGGTTAAAGTCAAAATCAAAGTCAAAGTCAAAGGTCAAAGTCAACATCGACTCACAAGTCAAACATCAAAGATGACTCTCAAGTCAACGTCCGGTTAAAGCTCGAGGCGACTTCCAAGTCAATGCTCGGTTCAAGCCTGGAAGACTCCAAAGTCAAAGTCAAACAAACGAAAGTCAGGTAGCCTAGGATAAGGCCTAATTGAAAGACCCAAAACCTAGGTCAAAGCCCATAACCCAAGTTAAGGCCTGTCTTGACTTGGGAGGAAGGGTTTCCCTATAAATAGGTCCCCACCCCCTTCGTTTCAAGGGTTGGAAAATCCATCCTTGAGAGAAAAAATCAGAGGATTTTGTATCCATAGATATTGTAACCCATTCAAATCAATTGAATCTATAAAAATTCAATCTTTGTAATTTGTGATTACAGAGTGATTCCTCCTCCAGTCTCAGGAAAGCCCCCCTCGGTATTGTGTTTACTAGGTGCAAACCTTCTTGATTCGAGCATAGCTCCTTAAAATAGTCCACCATTAGTTGTTTGAGCTACTGAGGGTCATGTACCTATTTACCATTCGTGTTCTGCAAAGCTTCGACTCGGTTAAAACGCCATCGAATGATTGTGCTGAGATGAAAATATCTCGTATTTCGATCCCAATCCTGAATCGCCTCTGCCCGCGATTTTTGGAACCAGTAGGTTTCTATCTGGTTGAGTACTACATCAAGCTCCTTCCTCAGTCGAGTCTCCAGTTTCGTACGGTGCCAAGCCCCACTGTCTGTCATTTTTCTCTGAATTCCTTCAAGTCTACCCCATATTTTCCTTTCCCTCCTAAAAAAGTTGCCAAAAACTTCCTCGTTCCATCTGTGTAACTCGACGGCCAGATTATGCAATGCAACCATTCAAGAACTGTTCGACCTCTAGTTCTCTTGAACAAATTATTGGAACCCAACGTGCGAGACCCAAGCTAATCCAAAATGGAATAGTTTAGGCCTATCCTAGAAAATCCACCCCGTATTGACAAGTAGTGACGAGTGGTCCGAATGGCTTTGTATGAAGTGACGCACAGCTCCCTCTGGAAAACTCGAACGCAAGTTGTGTTACACAAAGCTCTATCTAGACGAGCACATTTCACCGTCGCCCTATTGTTTCCCCTTTCCCAAGTAAATTTTGGTCCCGAGAATCCAAGGTCAATCATTCCATTATTCTCAACTCAATATCGGAACTTAGAACATCTCTGTTCCATCTTTGGTCCCCCATGATTATGTTCCATCTCCAGCCAAAAGGCTAGGTTGATGGGTCTCCTGGGCGAAATGTTGGAGTTGGGACCATAGCTCATCTCGTAGGCGCATGTGAGGGTTTGGATAAACTACCGTAAAGAGCCAAGCATTATTCCAGCCCCTCTTCTTAACTTCCATGGTGACGAACTGGTCATAGGCTTGTACTAGTTGGAGGTTCACATCTTCTATGTTCCAGAGAACCCAAATGCCTCCACTAAATCCTTAAGCCTCCACCCACAACCATTTTTATATCCAATCTTGGTGCAAACCTCATATGCTCTCCTCCCGCTAATATGTGTTTCGAGGAGTAATAGTATTTCAGGTCAATGAATCCGAACATGTTCTTTTAGCACATCTAGAAATTCTTGACTTCCGGCTCCTCTCACATTCCAAACTAGAGCCGACACCACCGTCATTGCATCTCTTACCATGGTACAATTTGTATCTTGGTTAATACGCTCCATGCAAAATGCTTGAAAATAATCCAGCAAACTTATACTCATAACACTCCCTAAGCCTCACTCGGAGGCAAAGCATCACATCCAAAATCACGGTCCTGCTCTCCCTCCGTCAGGCTTCTAGTTGAGTTAATGGATCAACACTTCCACTTCTGAACGAA